>OZ007598.1:263465864-264065864 GCA_963931845.1 Maratus michaelseni
ATTTTGTTAAAATCTTTTCCATTTAATATGTATGTGAAATACAGCCCTTTTCTTATTTATAGATAAATTTTTTCCTACATACTGGTGCCAGTCATTTATTTCAACATTTTAGTACTGAAAGTACTTTGCCCCTGAAAGGGTTAATATCATTAAAAGATGATATTTAAGCTTTAAAAGGTTTTGGCTTACATTAGATGCAAACATGTTCTTTTGGTATACTACAAACCTTCCATGTTCTTATAGGTTAATATGTAAGCAAGTAGTATCAACAAATATTTGTTACTTTCATTTTGTGGCAGTTTAAACTATTGAAAATTTTCAAAATTGAAAATTATTATACATTTAATTCTGCATATAAAAAAAGTTTCATTATTTTTTCTTCATATTTTAGATTAAAAGGCAAACAACTGATGCTCGAATTTAAAGAACTTTCTTGGAGAATCCTCACAAAGTATCTTTTTAAGCATTTTATTTTATGTATTTTTTGAAAAAAAAATGTCAGTTTCTCAGACTCACTCCCAAGCAACAGAAACACATTCCAACGAATTTTCAGACTGTGGTCTTTTAAAAGGACACTTGAACAGTCAAACAGAGGAAAAAACCTTTGTTTGTGAAATTTGTTTCAAAGAATTTTCACAAAGTTGTGATCTTAAAGAGCACCCGTGTCTCTACAAAAAAGTAAAACCTTTTGTTTGTGAAATATGCTTCAAAGGATTTTCGCGTAGTGGTAATCTTAGAAATCATATGTCTGCCCATACAAAAGCAAAAACTTTTGTTTGTGAAGAATGTTTAAGAGAATTTCGACGAAGTTGTGATCTTAAAGATCATATGCGCATCCATACAAAAGAAAAACCATTCATTTGTGAAATATGTACCAAAGGATTTTCAAGGATGAATATACTAAAAGTGCATTCACTCATCCATACAAAGGAAAAACCTTTTGCTTGTGAAGTATGTTTTAGAGGATTTTCACGAAGTGATAATCTTAAGGAACATATGCGTACCCATACAGGGGAAAAACCTTTTGCTTGTGAAATATGTTTCAAAGGATTTTCACAAAGTTGTAACCTTAAAAAGCATTTGCGTAACCATACACAGGAAAAAACTTTTGTGTGTGAAATATGTTTCAAAGGATTTTCAGACAGTGGGAAACTTGAAGGACATATGTGTACCCATACAAAGAAAAAAACATTTGTTTGTAAAATATGTTCCAAAGAATTTTCACGAAAGGGCGATATGAAAGTACACTCTCGTACGCATTCAGATGAAAAACCTTTTATTTGTGAAATGTGTCCCAAAGCTTTTAAACAAAGCAGTCATTTGAAAGTGCACTTGCGTACCCATACAAAAGAAAAACTTTTTATTTGTGAAGTATGCTACAAAGGGTTTTCACGAAGTGAAACTCTTAAAGAACATTCGCGTACCCATACAGGGGAAAAACCTTTTGTTTGTAAAGTATGTTTTAAAGGGTTTTCACAAAGTGGTAATCTTAAAGGACATTTACGTACACATACAGAGGAAAAATCTTTTCTTTGTGAAATATGTGGCAAAGGATTTTCTCGGCGGAATAAACTAAAAGCACATTTACTAACACATACAGAGGAAAAACCTTTTTCTTGTGAAGTATGTTTCAGAGGATTTGTACGAAGTGAAACGCTTAAAGAACATTCACGTACCCATACAGGGGAAAAACCTTTTGTTTGTGAAATATGTTTCAAAGCATTTTCACAAAGTGGTAACCTTAAAGGACATTTGCGTACCCATACAGGGGAAAAACCTTTTGTTTGTGAAATATGTTGTAAAGGATTTTTACGGAGGAATGAGCTAAAAACACATTTACATACACATACAAAGGAAGAAACATTTGTTTTATAAAATTCGTTTTTTTAACGATTTCCTTGTAAGTGGTAATCTAAGTAAATATTGACATTTCATTTGTAATGTATGGTATATTTGACTGCTGTAATGCTAAAAGAAAATTTCAGATCACTTTCCAGTTGTAATTTTCTAGACTTCCGTATCACATGCCTATTTTAACCTGAAATGTTAGTCATTAAAATGCATCTGATGGCCTTCTTAGACCAAAAAGTTACATTCTATGGGGCTCATACACTTTCTGAAAGTTTCTATCATTATTCATTACCATCACTTTTAAATCTGGATTATTTTATCATCCGTAATAGAAATAAATAAAAAATTCTACAGTTTCATAATAGTGGTGACAAAGGTAGAACATTTTATGAATGCTGCGATGCCTGATTCTATATTTTGTACTTCAAATATAATGAAAAAGCTATTTAAAGTACTTACATTTATAGTAGTGATTCTTGAAGTATTCTGTAGGCTATATTAAAGACAGTTTGTATTGAAAGCTATGTCTTTATTCACATAAAACTTGACATCACAGAATATCACACATAAAATATGACTTTACACTTCACAAACAAAAAGAGAACTTGTCAAATTATATTCACTTCTGTTCATCTTTCTTAAGATATTCATACTAGAAACTTTATATACTTTTGAAAAAAAAAACACAGTACATAATCTAACATGAACACAAGGCTTAAATAGTG
The DNA here is from genome assembly GCA_963931845.1 of Maratus michaelseni. Classification (NCBI taxonomy): domain Eukaryota; kingdom Metazoa; phylum Arthropoda; class Arachnida; order Araneae; family Salticidae; genus Maratus; species Maratus michaelseni. The sequence goes on from OZ007598.1 coordinate 263,468,441, forward strand.
CTGCCTGTGGAGTTGCAAAAAACCGGTTTATTTCTAATAGACCCAGTTTATTGCCAGGTTTAAACTGGTTTTTTCTAGTGTTTGCAACTCTAGCTACCTGCAAGCCATTGAACAATGATGAAACGATTCACGAATCGTTTACAGAAAAATACAAATTAACCCTTTCAGGGGCAAGCAATTGTGTTTCTGTAACGTCAAATTCACACCGGTATTTACGAAAGAATTTAGTTCAAAATAAGGAAAGGCAATTTCCAACTTTTTCCCGTCAAAGTTAAAAAAGTAAAATTTTATTAAAAGTTTCTGGTTTGAATAGGATTAAAATTAGGTGGTATATAATATATACCACCGCCCCTCAAAGGATTAAATAATTCCTACAACATTTTATTTACTTCCAAATATTAACTAATTTATGCAAGCTTTAAGAAAAATATAGTATTTTGAATTTTTATTTAAAACTTTTTAATTTTAGAATTTCACAAATCTCAAGTTACTCGCGATTCCATTCACAAATCAATCAGGGCTGTAGCTAGAAGCAAACAATAGGGGTGCTCAAGAAAATGTAAGGGGGGGGGCTCATACTATTTCTCTTTCTCTGACACATGCACGCACAAACACAGATATATATGATCAAAGTATTATATAGAAAGGTAAATTAGTGCATATTCATAGTGTAGGCACTATGTTTCTTATTAAATTGTTTATAATAACTTTATTTGATGCTAAGAAAAGTAAAAGCTGCAAATAGGGATGTAGTACCTTCTGGATTATTTTAAGGAATACCGTATACCCTCTTCTCAAAAACACTATAGCAGATACTTTTTAGGGTATACCCTCTGCCTAAAGCGTATGCCCTCTGTTTTTTTTACTACTACATCACTGACTGCAGAATGAAAATTTTCAATCAAAGGAACCTCTTTTCTACGCCAAAAAAAATCGTTTTTTTTCAGCACTAGTGAGAAGTGGAAGTCATCTGTGACGGACTGAATTTCACCAACTGATGAAGGCAAGTAGCCAACAAAAAGTGAACAAAACGCAACAAAATAATTAAATGGTGAATGCACAAAGCACACCTGCCAAAGAAAGTTATAGGGAACAAAACAGTGTCACATTAAGTGAATACAGCCTCATAGATACATGACGGACTAACGGCCACGGAACAAGCCCCACTCCATTAGTGCGACAAGTTTCTCAAACAACAAAAATGAACAAGTTGCACAAAATTCAAAAGCAGTGATAACAGCCATTAGGATTCAATGTACTGATCGCAAAAAGCGTATTCACGAAGGAAAAAAAAATCAAAACCCCCAATGCTTGGGTGAGATAAAGTGACAAAGACAACAAAAATGAGTGTGCAACATCCAGAAAAGTGACAACCACCAGTAGCAAAAGTTACAATGTGACAACCACCAGTAACAAAAGTTACAATGTGACAACCACCAGTAACAAAAGTTACAATATGACAACCACCAGTAAAAAAAGTTACAATGTGTCAACCACCAGTAACAAAAGTTACAACGTGACAAAACCCACGATAGTGACATAATAACCAGTGGAACTCTCGAAAGAAGACCAAGATTCAAAATGTGAAAACCAGCTCTAGCACAAGCTAGAGGTAAAAATATATCAAGAAAAAGACAAAAAACCAATGAATGATAGACAAAAAACAACCCACAACAGGGGTGAGCCTATAAAAACGCTAAAAAGCTTTGACAGAGACAAATACAACAAGAAGTGAAATCAGCCCATAAAAGAGGCGATAAACACTACAGCGAGAACCCACCATGAACGTGACAAGCCAACAGACATGGTAAATATGTAAATCTATGTACGCTAATGGCACCTGGTGCATGTAAAATCCGTCGTGGGTGCAAATCCCACCAAGTTACCTGTGAATAATACCTCTGGGGGTGCCTAGTCAGGTGAAGGTCTCGTCACCTGATCAAGGTTCTAAATTACGAGACCTATTAAATCTGTCAATTCAACAAAGTTAAACAGAAACCTTGAACCGGCAAACAAAGATAACGGTGGCAAATCACAAGAGATCAAGCACAGCAACGATGTGAACAAATCGATAGTCAGGTGGATCACAGCCATGCTGTGATCAGGCGATTTCCGCCCCGTACCCAGGTACTAACCCGTTAAGCTAGGCATTCATGCTGGGCAGGTAGGGGCCTGGTTAGCGGTATAAAAAAAAAGTGATGATGTCAAAAAGTAAATTAAAAGCTGTTTCGCCTGTTTCAAAAGAGTTGCAACCTTTAATTTTTTTTCTGAATATTCCCTGCCCTACATGATTCAAGAGTTATGTTATTATATGATAAGAAAAACATTAGAATAATCAAGTGTGTATTTTGCATTTTAAAATTATTTTGGGTCTAGTCAAAAGCTAAAACCACTTGTATTTAAATTGGCTATAACTCATTAGAATAACTTTGTTTTATGCTAATAATGGAAAACGCTGCAAAATGAAAAAATTCAGTATATAACTAATGCAAAAGTCAATGTTTGCATCAGCAAAAGGTTGCAAATCCTGAGTATGTGCAGATAGGATGCGTGCCTGTTGAAGCACTTATTTGCAGTTTTTAAACAAATATTACAATTTAGTATTTATGCAAAACTGTAAAGAGCCCCCAAAACTAAGTTCAATTTTTGAAGATAGTTTCATTTGGATTCTTGAAACAGAATTTCATTTGGCGGCTTTACCAACTTTCCCAGGGGGGCTCAAAAATTTTCAGGGGGTGCTGAGCCCCCCCTGGCACCCCCCTAGCTATGGCCCTGAAATCAATGTAATGATTCACCTTGTGAATCATAACATAAATATGGCAGAAGAAAGCTGGTGATAAACCGGTTGAAAATTAGTAAAAAGTAAGTTTGTTATTATATTTACTAAAAGGAATTTAAGTGATCTCTACTAATATACAGGGTGATTCAAAACTGGAGGAACAAACTTCTAAGAGGAGTGGAGTACACCTAGATGACTCAGACTCACATAGCAATGCAGTGTCAGAAATGCAGTCCTAACGAGATAGTGGAGTTGTTAGGGGCTGAATCATCGTGGTCGAAAATTGACATTTCAAGACTATAAACTTAAAATAAGTCATGACTTTCCTGATACTGATGTTCCTCCGCAGTTTTCAGCCTATGTGCATTAAGTCATGACTTTCCTGATAATTCAGTTCCCAACTTATGTGTCTGGTTCTTACCATCTACAGTTTTGCAAATTTGAGGGTGCTGGTTATCTACGTGAGGGTGCTTTTCGCCTGAGCTGTAGTTGGACCCCTCAAGCGTGCAAAACTGTAGATGTTAAGAACCAGGCTGAATCATCGTGGTCGAAAATCGACATTTAAAGACTATAAGCTTAAAATAAGTCGAGACTTCTGATAATGAAGTTCACCGAAGTTTTCTACCTATGTGTCTAGTTCTTACCATCTACAACAGCCATACTCAATAATTTTTTATCATGGGCCGCAAACTTATGTTTGCGATGATACGCGGGTCGAAACATGCTTATATAATAATGCAAAAAAAAAGAGTAATTAAAATAGTAAGATAACAAAAGTAGAATAAAAAAGCATTGTAACAAAATTAATATTATCAGTAGAATTGGACGTTTGTCGCAGAAGAAATCTTACCAAAAATTTTAACTATTTGCAAACAAATACTTCGTGGTAGATTTCTATTGCAAATGTGCTAGGAATATGCCGGGAAGATTGTTGTTTGTAAATAGGAGTGTGAAATGGTTTTGGTGCAATTTTTTTCTCACGACAAATATTCAACTACAATAAACAATAAAAAGTATAAAACGTATCAATGCAAAATTTCCAATTCTAAAGAAAAAATCAGATTTATTTATTTGTTTATTTTTTTAAAAAAGAAATCAGTGTTTGATCAATGCAAAACATTTTATTAACTTTTTATATGTAGAAAAAGAAGTGCAAATTCAATTAATTTGGTTATAGTGTTTAATTGGTGTTGAAGATTAAGTAAGTAAGAACGTGTATACATCACGATACGATAGTACAAATAAGACCACACGTAAAAAGAACTTTTGATTAAGCACACGACATTTAAGATTTTTTTTTATAATTTTAAATTAATTAAAAATAACAGGATAGGTTTTGTCTCCCCATGAAAATATATAAATCAACAGTGCTCTTAAATACACTTTATGCACATCTCAATTAATTTAATAAATATGGATTAATGATTATGTGTCTCGGGCCGCACATAAAGCGTCTCTGTGCCACATGCGGCCAGCGAGCCGCAGGTTGAATATGGCTGATCTGTTTTGCACGTCTGAGGGTTTTGGTTATCTACATGAGGGCGCTTTTCTCCAGAGCTATAGTTGGACCTCTCAAACGCGCAAAATTGTAGATGGTAAGAACCAAGCACGTACGCAGAAAACTTCGGGGAACTGTATTATTAGTAAAGCCATGACATATTTTAAGCTTATAGTCTTTAAATGTCCCTTATTGACCACGATGATTCAGCCCCTAACAACTCCCTATCTCGCTAGGATTGCATTTCCGACCGGGCATTGCTGTGCAATTCCAAGTCGTCTCCACTCCTCCTAGAAGTTTGTTTATCCAGTTATTTAAGAAAATTCCCAAGAATTTAAACTAAGTGAAATAAATCCAACGACATGTACCGGAAACAAGCAAACAAAAACGTAACAATGTTTATAGAAAAATCTAATTTGTGCAAAACAAATACGATTCACACTGTGCAGTGAACAAATCTGGTGTGAACCGTATGATTAATAAACTAGTTTAACCCCTTGGGGATGAGCGACACGTGTACGTGCCGCATAACATGCTTCGAATCCTCGACATTTATTTTTTACTGTAAGTTTTGTTTATTTAATGATAGCATTTCTGCGATTCAGTCAGGTGAAAATATCTGTTTTGAAAAACCGGTGGTAAAAGATTAAAAATTCTGTAAAGGACGCTCGTCGCGAAGGGGTTAAACATTTATTTCTCCACTTTCTTGTTACTCTTTTTATATTTATGAAAGAGCAGGAGCTAGAGATACAGGTAAACGGTTAAAAATAGTTTTATCAAAGGATAAAACTAAATGTATATCTTGATATAAATAAGTGATTTTATTTTATTTTATTTTATAAATTTGTATAAAATATCGAACTGTAAACTGAAATGTCTAAAACAGATGGTTTAATTTTAAGAGATTAAAAATGTCATTTTTTTCTAGACTGCACTGTAAACTGAAATATCTAAAACAAATTTTTTAATTTTAAGACATTTAAAAATGTCATTTTTTTCAGACACTTTATAAATATGAATATCAGACACTTGATTGAAGTGTCTGAATTGCGGCCAATTTTTACGTCTCTGTTTACGGCAGTAGGCAGTAGTTTCTAACCACTTGCTTTTTTTTTGTCCCATTACATGCAGCCATGTTTGAACATACGCGTTATAATAGAAGCAAATCGTGTGTGTACAATATATGCAAATTTTATCTTAAAAACGGCTCTAACGATTATGACTAAATTTTGTATCTTACTGTTTTCCGGCACAAGAAGACCATTAGGGTAGGTCCCATGGTCTAGAAAATTCGATTAGGGTGTCACTACTGGTCAGGGTCAAGCTAATTTTATCTAAAAACTTCAATTTTGACTAAATTTTGTATCTTACCATTTTGGGGTACGAGAAGATCATTCCGCTAAGTCACGTGTTCAAGAAAATTAGATTAGTGAGTCATTTTAGAGTCACTACGGGTCAAGTTAATGTTATCCAAAAAACGGCTCTAACAATTTTGACTACTTACCATTCTGGGGTACGAGAAAACCACTGAGCTAAGTCACATGTACAAGAAAATATGATTAGTGGGTCATTTTTAGGTCACTACGGATTAAGCTAATTTTATCTAAAAAAGAGCTCTAACAATTTTGACTAAATTTTGTAACCTACAATTCTGGGGTACGAGAAGACCATTGAGCTGAGTCACATGTTCAAGAAAACTCAATTAGTGGGTCATTCTGGGGTCACTAAGGGTCAATGCATTTCAGTGGGAATGAAGGTTGAAATTGCTATTAAATTGTTGAACAGTGGCAGTAAACAAAGTACAAACGTGGCAACATCTCGCCAATATTTGCGATATTTGGCGAAATGTTGACAACATTGGTGAGATTTGCGTGGGAAAATCGACTTTCTACCAATACGAAAATACATGCTTGGCGCCAAATGAAAGAAAATCGCCAAGTTTGAGACTTTTGGCGACATTTGGCAAAAAAATTGGCTTTCAGAATCTGAAGGAATTTTACAGAAATTCTCAATATGACCCATGACACAGCTCAGAACGTTCTGAAGCGTTGTTCCGTACAACGCAGGCCTGCTGAAGAAATACAACTGTCACATCAACTTCGATGTTATATCGAGTTGAACACAAAGCTAATTTTAACCGAGCGTAGCGCGGTCTTCCCAGCTGGTTGATTCCTCATTAGGGAAAATATTTTACCATAAAGCAGGGCTGGGTTTATTCCAAAAGCAGCACCCAAAAGAAGTATGGGTAAACTGAGCCATGGTCCTGATCAATCTCATTCTGGGGAGGCACCAAATTTGGTATGCAATTTTCTTAAAGCTAATATTTTAAATCTCTTTCAACATTGTGCTGATTATAATCAATATTTTGAACATTTACTGCAGTATAAGATTAAATATATACAGCAGTAGGTATTTACAACACAAACCTAAAAGAGCAAGGTTGTGCGTTATATAGAATTTTTACTGTAATAATAGCGATTTTTATTAGTAAAAAGCTCTGAATTGAAGAGGTAAATAAGAGATAATGCGTCAAATTTAGTCCTCTAGAGAGCAGCAGTTTTTTTATGCTGAATGCAGGTGCTTCTTAACTGAAGAATTCATTGTTTACGTCTGAGAAGTTGTGCGTTATATTGAAAATTGCGTTATAAAGATCTTCTACTGTACGTATATCTATATATATTAAAACCTTTCAATAGTAGACACCTCATGACTGAAGAATTTGTCCGCTTTTCAGAGGTAAAAGTATACAAAAATGCATGTGTTGTGGGTTGGAAAAGGTGTTCGCTAAATAGGGGTGTCCGTTATGAAGGTTTTACTACAAATCCATAACGGACACTCCTGAATAGCGGACGCCTATTTAGTGAAAACTTTTTTCAACCCATAACATATGCTTATTTGTATATTTTATATCTGGAAAATGGACACCTCCAAATGGCAGACAAATTCCACGGACTCGAGGTGCCCGCTATTAAGAGGATTTACTGAATTTAGATAAATGTATTTTTGTTTTTAATCTTTTACTACTTTAAAAGTTTAAAATATTCATTATAATAAATACAATAACGAAAGAAATTTAAAATATCAGTTTTACGAAAATTGCATATAAAATTTCGGAGACCATAAAATATATAGTGGTGGGGTAGGGAGCACGGCACAGTTCATCCAGACTTTCATCAGGTCCTGCTTCTGGATGAAACCCAACCCTGTTTTATGGTTCGCTAAAAAAATGTGTCTGTTATTGGAGATTTTAATATGTGTATTTATATAAAAAAAATCACAATGAACACTTATCTTTAGCTAAATAGAGGTGCCCGTTATGAAGGTTTTATCACATGTATTTATATCAAAACCTCTATTTATGGATTTCTCTATTTAGCAATAATCTTTTTGCCCAGACTTTAATCAGTTCTTGCTTCTGGATGAAACTAAACCCTACTTTATGGTTCGCTAAAAAAAGGTGTCCGTTATTGGAGATTTTAATATGTGTATTTATAAAAAAACTTCACAATGAACACTTATCTTTAGCTAAATAGAGGTGCCCGTTATGAAGGTTTTATCACATGTATTTATATCAAAACCTCTATTTATGGATTTCTCTATTTAGCAATCATCTTTTTGCCCAGACTTTAATCAGGTCTTGCTTCTGGATGAAACCAAACCCTACTTTATGGTTCGCTAAAAAGGGTGTCCGTTATTGGAGATTTTAATATATGTATTTATAAAAAAACAACAACTTCACAATGAACAATTGTCTTTAGCTAAATAGAGGTGGCCGTTATGAAGGTTTTATCATATGTATTTATATCAAAACCTCTATTATGGATTTCTCTATTTAGCAATCATCTTTCTGCCCAGACTTTAATCAGGTCTTGCTTCTGGATGAAACCAAACCCTACTTTATGGTTCGCTAAAAAAAGGTGTCCGTTATTGGAGATTTTAATATGTGTATTTATAAAAAAAACTTCACAATGAACACTTATCTTTAGCTAAATAGAGGTGCCCGTTATGAAGGTTTTATCACATGTATTTATATCAAAACCTCTATTTATGGATTTCTCTATTTAGCAATCATCTTTTTGCCCAGACTTTAATCAGGTCTTGCTTCTGGATGAAACCAAACCCTACTTTATGGTTCGCTAAAAAGGGTGTCCGTTATTGGAGATTTTAATATATGTATTTATAAAAAACAACAACTTCACAATGAACAATTGTCTTTAGCTAAATAGAGGTGGCCGTTATGAAGGTTTTATCATATGTATTTATATCCAAACCTCTATTATGGATTTCTCTATTTAGCAATCATCTTTCTGCCCAGACTTTAATCAGGTCCTGCTTCTGGATGAAATCAAACCCTGCTTTATGGTTCGCTAAAAAAATGTGTCCGTTATTGGAGATTTTAATATGTGTATTTATAAAAAAAAAAACTTCATAATGAACACCTGTCTTTACTAAATAGAGGTGCCCGTTATGAAAGTTTTATCATATGTATTTACACCAAAACCTCTACAAAACACAAACAACCTTTATTATGGATTTTTCTATTTAGCAATCATCTTTTTGCCCAGGCTTTAATCAGGTCCTGCTTCTGGATGAAATCAAACCCTGCTTTATGGTTCGCTGAAAAAGGGTGTCCGTTATTGGAGATTTTAATATGTGTAGTTATAAAAAAAAACTTCATAATGAACACTTGTCTTTAGCTAAATAGAGGTGCCCGTTATGAAGGTTTTACCATGTGTATTCATAGTAAAACCTGTATAATGGATTTCTCTATTTAGCGATCACCTCTTTGCAATGCACAATGCATACATAATTGTATACTTGTATCTCTGAAAAGCTGACAATTCCGCTGTCGCGAAATGTCCGCTATTGAGACGTTTTACTGTTCATTTATATGTGAAAAAGTGTTTAATTTTTTGTAAAAGTATAGGAAATGTGCTTTAAAGGATTTCCAGATCTGGGGGCCGACGTTCGTACTTCCCTTTCCTGTTTCTCCATATACTGTCACAAAAATGTACACTTTCTATGCTTTAGAACAGGCCTGTCCAACCTTTCAGTTACCAGGGATGCACCTCATCTGTTGGCAAACAATGAAAGACGCCATTATTGACATGAGTACACAAACATATATTGTTATCTCACTTTGGTAGTGTTACAGTTTTATGACATGTGATAATTTGAAGTGATAAAAATTCAAGCGACTCGCCAAAAGTGCTATTACACGGGATAAGTTGAAGCGGCAAGTATTGCCGTTACTCGTCAGTTTTCTGAGTGTTTCATTGACTGTTCCAGGAAAGGTTTTTTCGTCGTCAGTTTTCCAAGCATTTCATTGGCTGTTTCCAAACATGAATCTTAAAAGAAGGCAGCACCACAGACGACAAAATTGCTCCGACAATAAAAAGTTTCTTGGTTTTCGAGGAACTCTTTTGAAGCCATGTGTTTGACATGGTTTGACCCGAAAGTAGCGGAAACTTTGACGCCTCGTGTAACAGCATTTTCAGTTTTCGAAACATTTCATTGGCTGTTCAAGGAAATGCTTTTCCCTCGTCAGTTTTTCAAGTATTTCATTGGCTGTTCCGGTAGATAACTAAAACAAAGAAGCCCCTCAGGCAACAAAATTGCTCCGACAGTAAAAAGTTGCTTGGTTTTCAAGCAATTCTTTTGAAGCCATAGGTTTTATTTTGCTCGAAGTTAGAGGCAACTTTGACGCCTCGTGTAATAGTACATTTAGAGACACTCATATTTTGCTATGCTCATACATCTCACAATAATAACTATGTCTACATAAAAATGAACTGCAGAGAAAATAATTCACAGTAAATTTAGAATTACATTTTCCTCAGAGAAGCTTATATAAAAGAAAAATTTGTAGTATAAGGGGTTAAAACCTTAATGCTGTCTACAATAGAAAAGCCTGCAAAAGTTACTCTGGTTTGAAAATAAAATATTTTTTAAATGTGCTTTTAGCTTTAAAAAAGTTAGTACCGTGAACTTCCGAAAGACCCAAACACGTCTTATACCATGCACACTTCTCATAGGTTTAGTCATGCCCATGTAAAAGTAGACTGCAGAGTAAATTTAGAATTACATTTCCCTGAAAGGGGTTCATCTGAAAAACTTTGGTAGGGAAAGAGCCAAAAACTTTGATGTTGCCTGCAATATAAAAAGCATGCAAACATTAATTATTTAAAATTTGTAAGCATTTTTTAAAATAGATTTTATATTTTAAAAAAAGTTAGCAGTAAGTAGAAATATTTTAAAGGGCGGATTAGGCAGCCCTGCTTTAGAATACACATATACATGGATATAGAGCCTAAAATATATATGGACATCTAAATATATGAATATTAAATAGGTGAATTTTCATATTGCTAAAAAAGCGGTGAGAGACAACGTGAAAAATGTCCAGGCCTGAAATCAAATCCGGATCCTTGGTATAACGTACCAATGTTCTACCACTGAGCTACCGGGATGATACCTAGTCTGGCATCTCTCATTCTCATATGTCATTAAAGCTGTAATTGCACAAATATAATAATATATGTGTCCATTTATGCTGGGATTTTTTTCGGGATTTGTTCGTCTCATGTATGTCACAAGGTTCTGTGCTCATGAAGGCTTTTCCATTTTGTGCTGCGATTTCAGCCTTACGGACATATGAGAGTTTGTTTTATCTCATGTATGTCACAAGGTTGTGTGCTCATGAAGAATTTTCCATCTTGTGCTACAGTTGCAACCTTACCGACATATGAGAGTTTGCTTCATCTCATGTATGTCACAAGGTTCTGTGCTCATGAAGGCTGTTCCATTTTGTGCTGCGGTTGCAGCCTTATCGAAAAATGACAGTGAGAGATGCCAGACTAGCTATCGTCCTGGTAGCTCAGCGGTAGAGCACTGATGCGTTATACCAAGCATCTGGGTTCGATTTACGGCCCGGAAATTTTTCACTCTGTTGGTTATATGCTTTGTTAGTAATATGGGAAATCATGTATTTAATATTTAACAATTTTGGGCGTAATTTCACTGTTGAAAATTAATTGAAAAATTAATTAATTATATATGTAAATACATGTTTAGATAAATCTGTTTATCCTCTGGCTTTAATCTTATCCTACTCTAAAAGTATAAAATATTGACTATAATCAGTATAAGATCGAAATAAGTTTCAAATATCAGCTTTACGAAAACCAATTCTTTCTTTGATGGTCCTGGAATATATCATTACTTGCAGGGTGTCCCACTGTATAACTGTTGAAACTACGCTATATATTGGGTTTCTAACACACATTTCATACCTAAAACAATTTTCTGGGGCTCCCAATACTTGGGATTCTAGTGGTGTGCCCCCCCCCCCCCCCCCAATTGCTTAATCCTTAAAGTGGCAATTACTTTAATTGAACCTTAAAATAATTTCCACACAAAAATCTAACCTAAAAAAATATAAATCTGACATTTTTACTATAATTAATTGCTGTAATTACTGTATTACTAATTAATTACTGTATGATTGCTTTTTGAAAGCAAAAATACAACAATAAAAAAATTCTTACATACAATTATATACTCCTTGAAATACATTTAAAAAGAAATTAGATTTATTTTTTACTAGCTTACCCAAACGGTGTTGAGTGGGCCCGTGATAATAACCTTAAATATACAGTGGCGTAGCTACACATTCAGCGCCCTGGAGCAAGAAAAATTAGTGCGCCCTCTTGTCTCTGAGAAATTTTTGGAAATTTTAGGTATAAAATTCGTGTAGAGGATTCGTACGGGTACTTACTTTTCGGTACCACTAATTCCATAAAGATTTCCTTTATTTAATTGTATAACCGTGCAATTATTTAAAGAAAAATTTACTTTTAGGAAATACTGGTATTCCAAAGTGAGCATACGTACGAACCTTAATATTACTTATTTTCTTTTGAAATATTTACTTAATTTATTCCAACTTCTAGGTAATTTAATAGTAAGATATTAAACGCAATAAATATATATAAAATAAATTATAATTCATTAATTAATTAATTACTGAGTATCTACTTATATTTACAACGTATGGGGGCCGGATTTACGTTTTATATGTGACCACGAGCCCAATGCTACCTGCCAAACATCAACTTTTGTTGTTCGTTTCAAGAATTACTGATTTTAGAATTTTAATAGGGAAACACACTCTCGTAGAGAAATTTTTAATTTTCACAGCACATTACTTGAGGCATTGCGATGAAAAGTTAAAACGGTGAAAAGGAAGAAAAAATACATGCCTATACATCATTACAATGTAATTATTGTAATTTTAACTATAGAAAAAAGTATTTTTAACATTCAGATTTGTGTCAAAGCCCAATTAAGGCACTTTGAGGCCATAGGCAGTTTTATACTGTGGGCCACCCAACTAAATATTATAATTAAGCTCAAACCTCAACATTTCCCTCCCATCTTTCCTAATTCTACTAAAATTAAAATTTGCACCAAGTGATGCAAATCATCTGTTTTTTTCTTTTTTGTACTTGAATCCATTTTTAAAACACAATACCAGGGCCATATTAATTACATAATAGGGCGAACCTAGCATTTTTTCGCATCCCTCAAATTAGAGTGCTCCCGAATTAGATATAATCCTTAATGTAATTTGTGATGGAAAGGGGGCCATGGAACTTCCATTTGCTCATAACCTGCAGAGTATACTTAAAAATATAAGTTCTGAATGTAATATAAAAACACGTATTGAATTCACGTGAAAAATGATTATTCAAAGTATTTCTCACAGATTTATTAACGATTATTTTAATACAGCATACTATCTACATTAATAAAACAAAGCTGTTTATCTATCTGTCTGTCTGTTTGTTGGTGCAATCTAGCGCACGTAGAGGTCTGAAAATTTGGATGAGAATAGACGAAGACAGGACTCAATACGTCTGAGGCTCAGATTTTCTAATTTTTGATATTTAACCGAGATATTAATTCAAAACTCTAATGAACATCGCAAACTGGCCAGTTTTCGTGGTTCTGCGGATTGTGCCTGTGTATTTACGGGTTTCCTCGGATCTTCACGCAGATGAAAAAGAAACGTTCGTTTTTTCATGCATTTTGAAATCACGATCACGGAATCCTCCGCAGATTTACAAGAAAATAGAAAAACACGAAACTTTTCGTCTTATATTCCCAATTCGGACGCATCTTTCGTTAAAAAAAATAATTATATTTAGTATTTCAAAAACATTTTAATTTCAAATTTTCCTTTTTTCTGGATTTTGAAACTGTCGCATCCACTTCTCGAAAGAAAGTACAAGAAAAAATATCCACTTATTTGAGGTACCTTTCCTTTTTTAACAGTCGTTGATAATAATAATATTTATTATAAATAAATATAAAAAGCCAAAGTTCGATTTCAAGTTGTTTTCGTGTTTGCAGATTCCTTTTTTGAGTTTTTTTTCCTACATTTTAAAGCTGCCGCATATGCTACCCGGACGGGAATATAAAAAAAATAAAATACCTTCTTATTCACCGTACTTTTCTGGTTCTGATGGTATCTTTGGTTTTGAAAAATAATAATATTTACTATTTGAAGGGGAAAAATCGGGGTCGATGCGTATTTGTTTTTATCTTTTCTGTTTTTATTTCAATTTTAAAATGTTATCTCCTTCTTTCGGACGAAGAAGATACCCACTTATTCTCGGTATTTATCCGGTTCTAACAATATTTTTGGTTTCAAAAAGTATTAAAATTTACTATTTCAAAAAAAAAAAATTCTTGAAGTCGTTTCACGGATTCCACAAACATCTGTTTTTTATCGGTACTTTTGAATATAGCGTTTTCCGTTTTAAGAGAATTGTGCTTTTGAACATTTTCCGAGGAGTTTTCGTTTCTGCACATGTCCGGGAAAACCTCCACATTTTGACCACAGGTTTTCAATACACTGGAAGATATTCTTTTGCATTTTAAAAGAGTGTGTTTAAATTGAGGGGGAGGGGGTGGCTAGTGCGCATTTTATATTATTTAGATTTTCTCAGGACTTTTTGGTGAGAATTCAAAGTGTGATATAGCTAAAAGTCAGAAATTAAACCAGCAATCGCTATAATGGGGCAACTTTAGTTTGGAAACATTTTCGTTTAATAAATATAAAATCATACAAATTCGAGGTTCGTATGCAAAAACAGACAAGAACGTGCGCAGTACGCCTGGTGTACACTGCGGAAGACAGTGGGGCCTCCGATCTAGGTTTGTTTGAAGAGATTTTTGTTTAAAAATGTGAAATCATAAATTCGAGGGTGTACTCTGCCGAAGGCAACGGGTTTCCCAACATTCGTTTGGAAAGATTTTCGTCTAAAAATATAAAATCTTTCAACACTGATTTTAAGTATATTTAAGGTTATTATCACGGGTACGGGAAACGTTGGGAGCGTCAACTAGTTAATACTAAAAAGCAATATTTCTGAGAAAATCACTTTTTCACTATTAAGTATTTCATTTTATCATGCAATATTAATCCCAAAAATATGAAATATTCTTTTACGTATCAAATTTAAAAAAAGTCTTTTTTTTTTTTTTTTAATATGTACTTTATTTTACATTTCTTTTACTCATTTTCAGTCCTAAATAAATTCAACCTTACACCATAAATCCTTCAGCTTTCACATGATTTTCGAGATTTTACACTAGATTTATTGAGTAAATCTCGGATAAAATTCCGTGTTATAAGAAGTTGCTTATTAAAATAAAATCATAGTATAAGTAGGTCCTTAGAATGAAATTTTAAGTGAATGTACAATGTACAATCATCAAAAAGTCATAATTAATTCTTCATAGTAATCAACTTTTTTTTAATGAACTTAGCCAATTTAACATAGCCATTCTTTCTATTTCGGTAAAAAGGGTCAAAATTTAGATTAAATTCTAAGTAATATCATGAAGTTTCATGCATTTGAGAAGCTGAACATTTCAGTTTCGTGTAATCATGTGACGATAATCTTTTTTCTAAGAAAAACCTTTTCTCTCTTTATGATAAAAAATGCTTATGAATTCTTCGTTTAAAATTTGCCTTATCTTTAAATTAAAAATCTTCTTGGGACAGGGCCCATGTGGCATATGCCAAAATTCTACCCTGTCTACGTATTTTATAAACTGTATTGACAAATGCATGTTAAATTTTCACACGGTAAAAAAAAAAAAAAAAAAAAAAAAAAAAAAAAAAAAAAAAAAAAAAAAAATCCTTGAAAACTTTTTTTTTTTTTTGATTTTTTGTTCGTAAGAGAATAAATTCCTCCAGATCAAATTAAGACGCCATTGCGGTTTTTTTGTTTGTTTTTTTAATTAATATAGTGACCAAAGAACTTAATCGGTGTTGTGACATTCTGCTTTTTAACCCTTTGACTACAAATTCCTCTTTTATTAGAAATTTCTGCAACTGGCAGTCCTGCTATCGGTCTGTGGGATGCACATGTTCCCCCATAGAATAGTGGTAATTTGGTAGTCCACTGGCCGCAGGTTGCAGACCCTTAATCTAATTGATCCATGTGAAGATTCTAGTGTTACTCGAATGACTGAGAATTTTCATCTTGCATTTGGGAAAAGTAAGTGTATGGCGAGAGTTATAGTCATCAAATGTATCAAAGCGTTTAAGTAAGTTTTAAAAACTTCGTTCTGCTGTCGTTATTTCCAACGGTAAAATTTAAAATAAAATCAGGCGTACTGAAATAATGATGGAGAAGTTACTTAAGGTATAGCAATGTGGTGGTGTGAATTAAAACTTCACGAATAGAAGTAATTTCTTTTAAACGAGTATAAAAGTGTGCGTTTCAAATCGCGGAAGTTGAGATCCAAAAGCTAAATCAAAGAATCAATATCATAGGAATATGCGATCATGACAAGTATGATCCCTCCATAATAACTTTTTAATCCTAATTTTTTTTTAATTACAAGTATTTTTACAAAATTTTATTTCGTTTCGGTCTTTTAAATTTTGCGCCCTAATGATTCGTGCGCCTGGAGCAGTTTGCTCCAACTGCTCCACGGTAGCTACGCCCCTGTAAATATACCTAAAATCAATGCTGAATGATTTATATTTAAAGGAAAATCTTTCTGAATGATCCTAATGCTGGGGGCCCCACTGCTTTCAAAAGTTTACATTTTCAATTTTGTATGATTCTTTATTTTCAAATGAAAATCTATCCAAATAAACTCAAGGAATCCTTTGCCTTCGGCAGCCTACACCGGACGTGCTACACACACCTCGATCTTTTTTGATTTAATATTTTAAAAAGAAAGATAAGTGTAACTATGGTCTTACATATACCTAAAATCAATGTTAAATGAATTATATTAATATTTCAAACTTAATTGCTTAAAAGGCGTATAGCTAACAGAGTGAAAAAGTATCCAAGCCGGGACTCGAACCCGCGTCATCAGTATAGCGCATCGACTGAACCACTTGGAACGATACCCAGCCTGGCACTTCTCACTACACATGTTAACAAGGCCACAATCGCAGCACAAGATGGAATATTTTTCCGTGAGCCACCAACGCTGGGGCAAACACGAAACTAAAGAGTATCCAGCATCGATGATTGAATAAATCTATTTAATACTTGGAAATTTTTCCAGAGAAAATTTCTCACGCCTTGAATTTATATTTAAAATTTTAATTGCTTAAAAGGCGTATAGCCAACAAAGTGAAAAAGTATCCAAGCCGGGACTCGAACCCGGGTCATCAGTATAGCGCATTGACGTTCTACCAACTGAACCACTTGGAACGATACCCAGCCTGGCAATTCTCACTATACGTATTGACAAGGCTGCAATCGCAGCATAAGATGGAATATTTTTCCGTGAGCCACCAACCCTGGGGTAACACGAAACTAAAGAGAATATGCAAGGCGCGAGAAATTTTCTCTGGAAAATTTTCCAAGTATTAAATAGATTTATTCAATCATCGATGTTGGATTCTCTTAAAAAAATTAATGACTTCGTAAATTTGAATAAATTAAAGTTCAATTACTACATAAAGCAAATTACTATTATAAAACATTCGAAATTTTTGACGATTTTTTAAATACATAAACTATAACATGAATATTTTAAAATTGTGGAGCATCAAATGGATAAGAATGTAAACAAATAACCAAATGTCATTCTGTATTTATTAGAATAAAAATGTTTAAAGAATGAGTAATAATTAATAATAACTAAAACTACCCAGCAAACACAAACCTTTTGGCAGATGGTTGTGCCACAGACGGCAATGTCGGTTTTATATCGGCATGTGTATACTGGAATCGTGAGATGTCGGTATCATGGCGGCTTCCGATACTAAAGAAATCCCCCTTTTTAGCACTTTCCAACCTAGTTGAAAAGTGCTTATGACTTCTGTTTGTCTGGCCGTATGGCCGTCTGCCGTCTGTCCGTGCTCTAACTCCCGTAAATATGCTCGGATTGCTCTGCAATTTTTATATGTTATTGTCGTTATCTATAGCATGTTTCCTATTTCAACGGAAGTGTGTAGCACTTATAGTTTTATTACAGGGACACTCAAAAGAATTCCGTTACATTGCGGTCTATGGGGAAAAATCATTTGCGGTTTATTTAAATAATGTTTCAGTATTTTAAACGCATTGAAATTTATATATATCACTAAGGTGTATTAGAAGAAGCTTAATATGGAATAGGGTGTGCATAGCACTTATAGTTACTTTACAGGGACAGTCAAAAGAATTCCGTTACATGACGTCTATGGAGAAAAATCGTCTGCGGTTTATTTAAATAATGTTTCACTATTTTAAACGCATTGAAATTTATATATATATATCTAAGGTGCATTACAAGAGGCTTACTACAGAATAGTGTGTGTATAGCAGTCATCGTTCATTTACAGGGACACACAAAAGAATTGTCTACTGTCTGTTAACACTAATTCCTGGAAGTGCGTTTTAAGTTACTAAACGCGATTTTAATTTTAACTCGCTTTTTGTCTATTACGTGGTGTGTATAAATTCTGTAGATCCTACACAGGGCAGCACAAAAGTTCGCGAACACGTTTCCGTTTATTGACAGAAACTCCAGAAAGATAATTTTAAACTGTGCTACGCGTTTCCTAACTAAACTAAAATTTAGCATCCTAGCATATACAAATCTATAGATCATATACAGGGCTGAATAAAAGTATTCGGATATTTTTCCGAATATTGTATCTGTTGGAAATTCCTGAAATTATGTTTTTAAATATGTTATGCGTTTTCCAAATTGTTTACTTAGATGTTATCTTTTAGCTTATTAAACGGTATGTTTTGTAAAATTATTTTGGAAGCGTTGGAAAGTGCTACATAATCTATGCTTGACGCATGATTTTTCGTTCTTGTTAAAACCTGTTGCTGTCATCAGTCTGCTTTCAACCAAAAATCGACAACCAATTAATTTCGGCAGGTGACATCCGATATCTGTTTTCAAATAGTGGTCCGAATAAATTTGCCAACTTCGGTCCAAATTTAAAACATTCATTCTAAGCCGGTTTTTTCTTTTTTTTTCTCCATTCAAGTTTGAACTTATTTCTGAATATTAAATATATATTTCTTAATTAATAGATATTACATATTTTCCGACTTTTGTACAAGGAATCATTGTAACAATATGAAATAAAAATGGTATTATTTTTTATTCTTATATATCATATATAGGAATAATTTTATGCGAAGAATTCACGATAGATTTCAGGATGGATCAAGAAATAATAATTTATTCGAATATTTCCAGGGTAGGAGAGCAATTAATTTTTCTTAATCAAGACGAGAATGTTTTTATTCTTATTCATGTTCAATTGTTCAGAAGAAGAAAAAACAAGTGTTCTTTTCTGTTTTTAGACTTGAATAAACACACCACATTAAAAATTTCTTGATTATATTATTTCAAACGATGTACAATATATACAAATTAAATCTGTTTAAATATAAACAGTATCTGTATAAATATATTGTTTAACGATTCCTTTTTAAATCCATATATGTAATCCAGATATTTTCTTTTATGATGCAAAACATTTTTTTTTTTTACTTCTGTTTGGAAGTCACGAAAGACGCTTCTTTTCAAGACGACAGACAAATTACTTCTACATCAATAAATAATAAAAAAGGGGTTGCATTAAAAATAAAAAGCATTAGATAAAATTTCCATAATATTTTGTGTGCATGTGTGATAATTTTTTTATTGGAGAAACCCATGATTTTTTTATTTAGGTATTTAATATATATTTCATGTAAAAATTTAACAGTTATTAAAACAGAAAAACTGTTAAAAATAGCTTATATTTTTTTTGTTTTAAATTGTTTTTCAATTCATTTTAAAAAAGAACCTACAATTTGTTTGAATCATCAAAATAATCTGTGAAAGCGTTCATTATAATTATTATTCATGTATAAGCTTAATCTTAGAAATAAAATAAACTACTTCATAAATTACTTTAACTTATTTTCTAATTACATATTCATTTTAAAACAAACAACTAAACTTCTTATTTTACTAAAAAGCCATTAATTATTTTAAAGTTATTAAAATTATTTTACAAGCTATAAAAATATCATATCAACCCATCTAAGATTCACCATATTTCCTTCATCTAAAAAAATTATTTACCAAAAAAAAGAATAAATAAATAAATTAACACTTCTATTTTATTTTTAAATTAAAAAATATTAATAGGTAAAATAATTAATACTGCTACATAATTATTAAAAAGGAATTCTAAATTAAATCATCAAACGACATAAAAGGGATTCTGGTCAAACAGGATGCTTGTAACCCCACCGATATTGGCAAAAACTTGGCTTTTATCTTGGCATAGACGTTCCTACTAACCCTCACCTCACAGGATGGGTTTCCGCTTATGTCATTCTCATATCGTGGGAGAAAGAAAAATAAATTTTGCTTTTTAATCATAAATATAATATAAACGTGTGCAACAACTTTGTCCCACTTTATCTTTATTGAAATATATATTTTTTCTTTTAATAGTCATTGATGAGGTATTTTTTTGTGGCAACGCTGATTTGAGAAAAACTAGTGATGGACGACATCGATCTTTTTAATCGATACTATGGCCAGAGCGATTGTATCAATTTTTTTATCGATGTCTCTACGAATATTATCGTTCGTTTATTTTCTTTCAAATCGTCACAGCAGATCGATCTTATCACCATCAGAGGATAGCGCCTAAAGGAAATCTAATGGATTATAGACCGATCTCTCTAGCACTAAATTCCATATATTTATTCCTTCACTTTGATTATTTTAGCGGCAGGGATGAGCAACTCTTGCTCTAAAATTTCGTATAAGTAAGGGATTCGCGTCACATTTCGGGTGTGGGGGGGAGGGGCGCGAACAAAATTAGGAAATATAATAAGCCGATTTGTTAAGTTTACGATATTTTATAACGCATAACATAAATTTTAAGAATTAGCTAGTGTCAAAAATTTTGGGGGGGGGGCGTTTTGACCTTTCGGTAAGGGAGAGGGAGGGGGGCGAACACAATTAGGAAATACAATAAAGCGATCTGTTTGAAACTTTACGATATTTTATAACACATAAAATAAATTTAAAAAATGAGGCCGCGTCATTAATTATGGGGAGGGGGGAGCGCGTTTTGCCCACAAGAGAGGGGCACTTTTCTAAATTTTGCCGACACCCCTCATGTGATATTTCGTTGAGAAAGTCGGTGACCACTTAATCATATAATGCATCTGAGGTGTAAATCCCCCCCCCCACTTTGCCTCCCCAAGGGGGGGGGGGGCACTTTTCGAAATTTTGCCGATACCCCTCATGTGATGTATCGTTGAAAAGGTCTGTGACCGCTTAATCATATTATGCATCTCCGGTGTCCATTCCCCCCACTTTGCCCTACAAGTGGGTTAATTTTCTGAATTTTGCACACAGCCGTCATGTGATATATCGTTAGAAAGGTCTGTAATCACTTAATCATATTATGCTCCAGTGTCCATCCCCCCACTTCCCCCACACAAGTGGGGTACTTTTCTGAATTTTGCACACACCCCTCATGTGATTTATCGTTGGAAAGGTCTGTGAACGTTTAATCACGCTTATTCATATTATGACCGGTATATGGTGCCGACTCCACATCTATAGCCTTGAGGATTTCATTGCCCAAAGTTCGTGCAGAACAGATTGCGCCACCTGTGGTGGAACATGGAACTAATGGATATTGCAGCGCGTGCGGGGTTCGTTCAGTTAGAGGTGTACACTATTCAATGTGCAAATTATCGGATTATCCGGTGCCGAAGGCAGCGGGTACCCGATCCGGAGTTTCGTTTGGTTCGAGGTTTATCATATTCGAGGTTTTACAAGATTCGAGTCCCCGATGTAAAATAAGGGCCCACTAGCGGGCGACGCCCGCTAGTTAGTTTATTAAGTTTCAGTTTTCAAGTTCGCCCCTGCCCCCAAAAATCGTAACTTTCTTAGTTATGCACAGATTTGAATAGGATCTTTTCTGACATTCTTCCCAAGTCATTTGGTTAATAAATAAACATTGGTATTATATCTGCAACTGTTTGCCACCACTATTTATGAACAATAATCAAAATTTTCAGTTTTTTCCCAGTTAAAACACGCTATTATTGGTTTAGAGCCATTTACTCAGGATGCTCGTTAGTTAAGTTATATCTGTCAATATTGTCTCTGAGTGTTGAATTCAGTGGGTGGCCCGGGCGGACTTCCCCCCTCCCCCCGGAAGATTTGAGATTTTATACTTTCAATGTTTAAAAAGTGCAATTTCCCCCCCCCCCCGTAACTCTATAATGTCCCCTCCCGGAGAAAAGTGTCTGGATTCAACACGTCTCCTCCCACGCCGTTTCCCTCACCTTTCCCCTCCCTGTCGCCCGAAATCATAACTTTTTTAATTATGTTCAGAATTGAACGAGACCTTTTCTGACATTCTTCCCAAGTCATTTGCTTAATAACTAAACATTGATATTATATCTGCAACTGTTGGCCACCACTATTTATAAACAATAATAAAAAATTTCATTTTTTTCCAGTTAAAACACACCATCCTTGGTTGAGAGCCACTTTACTCAGGATGCTTGTTAGTTAAGTTATATCTGTCAATATTGTCTCCTCCAGCCTGTCCCTCTTTCTTGCCCCTCCCCCTCAGCCGGAATCATAAGTTTTGTAATTGTGGTCAGATTTGAACGGGACCTAATCTGACATTTTTCCCAAGTCATTTTGTTAAAAAATAAACATTGGTATTATATCTGCAACTGTTTGTCACCACTATTTATGAACAATAATAAAATTGTTCGGCTTTTTTCCACAGTTAAAACACTCCATTCTTGGTTTAGAGCCACTTTACATAGAATGCTCATTAGTTAAGTTGTATCTCTCAAGTTTGTATCTCAACATGCTCAGACAAATAAAGCAGTGAAAATTCCAGTTTGTTAGAGTTTAGAACTAAACATGTTGAGTTATGATACTTTGAATTTTAATATTGAAGCTTTCCAACACAAAATAATCGTCTGTTTGTTATTAATGTTTTTCAAGGGTACACGTATTAAGTAAGTTTGTCTTTTGTACTTCCTACTTTCCGGTTTTATTTCTGGAGGTTTTATTGTATATAAAGTTTTCACCTAAATGGTGAAAAAATATTTTGTACATTCTTTTAAAAAATCTGGTCAACCTGGCCTGACACCGACCCTCAAAGTCAAAGCAAAACGCAATCCAAAATTCATTTCGAACCCGAAACAATGAAACTTCTGTTAAGTATTAAGATGATTTTTTCCTGCGCCATTTTTTTTTTTTGGGGTGGGGGGGGAGTGAAATCTGCTCGCGTCTTTTTATCACACATGTAGAAAAACTTTATTAAGTCAGCTAATGCGTATGTACAAACTTTTACTGCATTGCAAGTGATTCATTATTTAGTATGCTTGCAGTATGCAAGGAAGGAGAAAAAGAAAAGTTGGATAAGCGAATTTAGAAAGGCGTCAGAGCACACGTTATCTTGTTAAATAAAAAATAAATACAAAACCACAGATCAGTATAGAGAATTCTTTTAATTCTACTTATTTCATAGATGTTGATCCATAGTAGTCACGTGTTTCAAAGTATTTGTAATGCATTTTTTTTTTTTTTTTTTTTTTTTTTAATGACGCTTTTCAAAATCAGTAGTTTGAGATATTTTTTTTAATAAAAAATATGAAAACGATAGAGTTATATCAGTAGAATGCAAAAATTGTAACAGAACTTTTAACGAAGATACTTTCACTTTCGGAACCGGTTTCGAAAGTAAAAGTATCTTCCTAAAAAAAAATCCGCAAAGAAAATCGAGAAAGTAATCAACGGCGGAAATAGAGATTGATATCTACTATGCAATGCAAAAAAATCGTTTAAAAATATTCAAATGCAAACGAGATATTAGAAAAATAATGCCCCATAGGATTAATATTAGTGAACGAGTGTTTTCAAGTGCGTGAAGAGGACCCTTAAGAGCTCCTAGTCCTAATACGAGAGGAAATTTAATTATAAAAATGTCTTGCTCTAACATTACAGCTAGTACTATTAGAAGAAATTTTATGTGAAAAAAAAAATCCACGTTTTAAGACATAGACAGCATTACCTCAAATATTTTTTCAGAATATATATGTAATATATATAAATATTTTTTGCATAATGTTCTTCGTATATGTTTTTCATATAATGTTATTTTCTAATCCATTTGAAATTATTGATTTTGTAAAGACATTATTTTTATTTTGTTTTATAATGTTCTTATATACAATACAAGCTTAATATTTAATTGGAATATCCACAAGTTTAGTCTTTTTCCTGTATAGTGTATTGTATAGAAGAAATAAAACAACAAAATTTTCAAATGTACAAAATTCTCGTGGTCATTTTGTTTAAATTATTTGATACATTAATTTAAAAAATAAGTTTTAAAGTATTATCATACGTGTACTCTTGAAAAACATTAAAAACAAGCAGATGATTATTTAGTGTTAGAAACCTCCGATATTTCATAAAATTCAAACTATCATAACTCAGCGGTTTGGTTCTAAACTCTAAACGACTGGAAATTTTACTGTTTTATTTGACCGAGCACGGAGAAATTTTTAAAATATAACTTCTACAAACATTTAGAAAAACTTGAGCGACACAACTTAGCTAACGATAACCCTGAGTAATTTGGCTCTCATCCAAGAAAAAAGTGTTTTAACTGGAAAAAAAGCCGAAATTTTTTATTATTGTTCATAAATAGTGGTGACAAACAGTTGCAGATACCATACCAATGTTTATTTATTAACCAAATGACTTGGAAAGAATGTCACAAAAGGTCCCGTTCAAATCTGTGCATAACTAAGAAACTTATGATTTGGGGGGGGGGGGGGCAGAGGGAGCAGAAAGGGGACGAACTTAAAAACTAACTGGCTTTGCCGGCTAGCGGGCCCTTAATTTACATCGGGGCCTCGAATCTTGTAAAACCTCGAATATGATAAACCTCGAACCGAACGAAACTCCGGATCGGGTACCCGCTGCCTTCGGCACCGGATAATCCGATAATTTGCACATCGAATAGTGTAAACCTCTAACCGAACGAACCTCCGACCTGGGTCTCCGCTGCCTTCGGCACCGGATAATCCCTTAATTTGTACATGGAATAGTATAAACCTCTAACTGAACGAACCTCCGGCTCGGGTCCCCGATGCATCCGGCACCGTATAGCAGTCGTCTGCAATATGCATTAGTTCCACGTTTCAACCCCAGGTGGCGCAATCTGTTCTATACGAACTTCGGGCACTGAAATCGTTAAGGTTATAGATCTCGAGTCGGCACCGTATACCGGTCATAATATGAATAAGCGTTATTAAACGTTCACAGACCTTTCCAACGATGTATCACATGAGGGGTGAGTGCGTGCAAAATTTCCAAAAGTACCACCCTTGTGGGGGGAAAGTAGGGGGATGGACACCGGAGATGCATAATATGATTAAGCGGCCACAGACCTCTCCAACGATATAGCACATGAGGGGTGTGTGCAAAATTTAGATAAGTACCCCCTTAGGGGGGGGGTAAAAGTGGAGGATGGACACGGGAGATGCATAATATGATTAAGCGGTCACAGACCTTTCCGACGATATATCACATGAGTGGTATCGGCAAAATTTAGTAAAGTGTCCCCGTGTGGGCAAAACGCACCCCCTCCCTTGTTCTTAAATAGTGGTGACAAACAGTTGCAGATATAATACAAATGTTTAGTTATTAACCAAATGACTTGGGAAGAATGTCAGAAAAGGTCCCGTTCAAATCTGACCATAATTAAAAAAGTTATGATTTCGGGGGGAGGGAGACTGCCCCTTCCCTTAAATTTTATCTCACATTCAGGATCTTTTATTTTCGGTGACTTGGGCATCAGCCCTACTTCTTTCTAAATTTTTATTAAATTCGGACAAGAAATTCTATCTAAAATATAGTTAGCCCTCTTCAATGTTGAATTCAGACACTCTTTTACAGGAGGGATTACTGTGGCTCAGGGGGGGGGGGGATTGTAGAGTTCCGGGGCGAAATTGCACTTTTTAACCATTAAAAGCTTAAAATCTCACAAATATTTTGGGGGGGGGGACATTTCAATGATCCGGGGGTGAATGCCCCCCCCCAAGCCACCCCCTGAATTCAACACTGCCCTCTTCCCCCTCCACCCCTTATTTCCTTTCCTTACGCATTCCCTAATTCCCTTTCCTAATTCACTCTTAATACTCCCTACCTCTAAACTGAAAAGATAACAATTTTACCTGGACAGAAACAAAAAAACTGCCTTGAAACAAAATTTGACAGTAGCTAATATATTATATACTGCTATGCTAAAGAAATGAGCGCCAGAAATATCGATTACTATCTGCTAATTTCCATTATCACGATGTATGATCAAATCTCCAGCCATTTGATCCATAAATTTAGGAGTTACTATTTTTAAGCTAACTGTGTAAGAATCGATTCTGAAACATCGATACTAGAATTTGTTAATCGATTTTTTTTTAAATCGATGTTGTTTTATACAGTATCGATGTTGATCGATTATCAAATTTTTCAGAATCGCCCATCACTAAGAAAAACCAAAAATCAAAACAATCTTATCAAACGTTTACACAAATAAGAAAATATCGAGGGTAAAAGGTGCCAAGACAGCGATAAGTATGCCATACTATCCTCCTGCTTTGAAATAGTTTCGGAAGCAGGTGTAAATAAAAATAATCCTGTAGCGAAAAGGGAAGATGGGCGAAAACAACCCTTATCTTCCTTCTGCTTAATGTTCCTACTTTGGTACCTGTTTCGGCAAACTGATATCGTGCCGTTACCGCCAGAAACGGCAAGCGGCAGTCGGCCGATTGCTTCCCGGTAGCTCTGTGCTTGTTGGGTATGCTACATATCATAAAAGATTAAATAATAAAAAGGTGAGAGAAAACTGGAGAAACATATTTTTTCTAATTTCACTGAATTTAACTTTCTACAACAAAAATACCTGCAAATTTAATCTTTAAAATAGAATAAACCCTTATGAAATAAAATATATACAAAAATAATGGACTTAATTGAGATTAATTCAGATTTTCCAAAACAAAATTAATGAGCATAAACAGATTTACCAAGATTTCTTCATCACCACTTTGTGAAAAATGTTTAGCACATATTTCACAAACAAACAACTTTTCCTGTGAATGGGTATGCAAATGATTTTTCAGATGATTATTTTGTGAGAATCACTTGGAACATACATTGATAACAAATGGTTTTTTTTTTGTATGGGCACCTAAGTGTGTTTTTAGATTAGAATTTTGTGAAAATCCTTTGGAACATATTTTGCAAACAAAAGGTTTTTCCTTTGTATGCGTACGCAAGTGTTTTTTCAGATCACCACTTAGTGAAAATCCTTTAGAACATATTTCACAAACAAAAGGTTTTTCCATTGTATGCGTACGTAAGTGTTTTTTCAGAGCACCACTAAGTGAAAATCTTTTAGAACATATTTCACAAACAAAAGGTTTTTCCTTTGTATGGGTACGCAAGTGTTCTTTCAGATGGCTACTTCGTGAAAATCGTTTGGCACAAATTTCACAAACAAATGATTTCTCCTGTGAATGGGTAAGCAAATGATATTTCAGATTATTATTTTGTGAGAATCCCTTGGAACATATTTCACAAACAAAAGGTTTTTCCTTTGTATGTACACGTAAGTGTGTTTTTAGGGTAAAATTTAGTGAAAATCCTTTGAAACATATTTCACAAACAAAAGGTTTTTCCTTTGTATGTGTATGCAAGTGCTCTTTTAGATCACAACTAAGTGAAAATCCTTTAGAACATATTTCACAAACAAAAGATTTTTCTTTTGTATGGGTACACAAGTGTTTTTTCAGAAAACCACTTCGTGAAAATCGTTTTGCACATATTTCACAAACAAATAACTTTTCCTGTGAATGAGTAAGCAAATGATTTTTCAGATGATTATTTTGTGAGAATCCCTTGGAACATATTTCACAAACAAAAGGCCTTTGCTTTGTATGTACACGTAAGTGTGTTTTTAGTTTAGAATTTTGTGAAAATCCTTTGAAACATATTCCACAAACAAATAACTTTTCCTGTGAATGGGTATTCAAATGATTTTTCAGATGATTATTTTGTGAGAATCCTCTGGAACATATTTCGCAAACATATGGTTTTTCCTTTGTATGGACACGTAGGTGTGTTTTTAGATTACAATTTTGTGAAAATTCTTTCTGACATATTTTACAAACAAAAGGTTTTTCTTTTGTATGGGAAAGAAAGTGTGTTTTTAGCTCGCCACTTTGTGAAAATCCTTTGGCACATATTCCACAGACAAATAACTTTTCCTGTGAATGGGTATTCAAATGATTTTTCAGATGATTATTTTGTGAGAATCCTTTTAAACATATTTCACAAATAAATGTTTTTTCCTTTGTATGAACAAGCAAGTGTCTTTTTAGATTAGAATTTTGTGAAAATTCTTTGGAACATATTTGACAAACAAAATGTTTTTCCTTTGTGTGGGTATCCAAGTGTTCTTTTAGAGGACCACATTGTGGAAGTACTTCACAAGTTTTCTCTGTTGCTTGAGAGTTTATCTGAGAAAGTGACATTTTCTTTAAAGAAAATTCATAAAAGATAGACGATTAAAGTATTTGCATGAAAAGATACTTTCTGGGGATTCGCCAAGAAAATGCTTTAAATACTTAAAGAATGAATGTTTTCTGGCTTCTAAAATCTGTTAAAAAACAATGAAAAATTTCTTATCAGCATATTTAAATATATATTAATTTTTCAATTTCGAACTATGTAAATAAATAGTCACAAAATTAAAATAAGTTATATTTGTAGGAACTAATTGTTTATATATTATCCTAAGAACTTTGAGGGTTTATATTATTAAAAGAATATGAGCTGTGTGCTCTGTAGGCAAACACCTTTTATTGCCTAAATATCATATTTTAATGATATTCTCTTTTAATGTAAAGTCACGTAATAGTATACAAATGATAAACATGAAATTGAAAATAACTAATTTTATTGGAATGAGTATAACCCTACTATACAAACAATATGGTTGACAATTCAGTTATAATATTAAAAATTTGAACAAAAAATTCAAAATAACAAGAAGAATTTCATTCATTGAGACAATTTAATGGGATTTATTGAAAAAATATGGAAGTTCTCACAGATGTTCTTGGATATGGTAATATGTTTTTGTATTTAAAACAAGAACAATTTGGTCACAATTTCTGCACATCAGTAGTGTAAAAATAAAGAAAAACAGCATAATAAAATACAAATTTAAACAATATAAGAACACACATTTTATCAGACAATTAAATACACTAAACCAACATGAGTGAAAAATTGACCTGGGACAGGACTCGAACCTGGGACCTTCAGCATACCGTGCTGACGCTCTGCCACTAAGCCACCCAAATCGACATCCTAGCCCGGCAATTTCTCACATTTATTCATGTTGGAAACAGTCATCGGCCAGCAGTTTTGAAGCTTCAGATGACTTAAAAAATATATATATACAGATTTAAAGTTTAAACACTGAAGGGTCTTTGGGAAGTGATTAAATATGGTGCATGTTTTAATCGCGATTACTGTTGAATATGCAGTTGTTTTTCCACCAAGTGGGGTATATACTGCATCACCTGTGTTCTTAAAGGCTCAACAAATCCACAATTTACAGGGCTTCAAATTTATTTTATTTTCTAGGAGGGGCAATTTCCTACTAATATTTGTAGGGAGTAAAACTGTTTGGGAAGGAGAGAAAATTATCTTTAATCCTGCATTCAGTTTAATATGCTTACATTAACTGTAAGTCTTAATACTTGACAAAATATAACTGAAAGAATATATGTCAACAATTCATAAAACGTTAATCAAATATTAAATTACACAGGATGATCCCGAATTCATGGTACAAACTTTAAGGATTGGTACTGAAAACTGCAACAATCATTTATTGTATAAGAAACCAGGTTTAGAAATCCCTTTATTT
The DNA here is from genome assembly GCA_963931845.1 of Maratus michaelseni. Lineage (NCBI taxonomy): Eukaryota > Metazoa > Arthropoda > Arachnida > Araneae > Salticidae > Maratus > Maratus michaelseni. The sequence continues at coordinate 263,498,267 of OZ007598.1, forward strand.
AGTCAAAATTACAGAGCATCTCACTCCAATCCGAAGTCGCGTTTTCGTTCATAACTAGTGAAGATATTTTAACAAAATTCGCAAAAGACTCGTTGTATGAATTATGAGGATATTGTAAGCATTTCATTAAACTATCTTCACCAGTATTAGAGTTATGAACGAAAACACGGCTTCGGATTGGAGTGAGATGCCCTGTAATTTTGACTAAATGAGTGGATTTCTGACCCAGATTTCCTGTATAATAAATGATTGTTACAATGTCCCGTACCAACCCTTAAAGTTTATACCATGAATTCGGGATCACATGTATGAATGATTGGATTTCTTTCAGTTACTGTCGCCTTAATTTTGTATTGGTTACTGCATTGCTTATCCAACTAAATTGTTTTCCAAAGGACAGGAAACTGCCACCAGTGAGATACTCTGGTGTAAGGTTTCGAAGTTTTGGGCATGAATTCCACTAACCTCTCCTTATTAATTCATAAGAACATTTTACATACATGGATGAAACTAACTAAATATGAGCTTTTGATGACCACAACTTTATTTTATTTTATTGTATTTTTTTACTTTATATGCAAAATAACAATAACAATTTGTTACTGCCATCTCTTAGAAAGAGTAACAAGCACAGTAAAGCATCAATTATATGTCATTCAGAGGACTGTGCTAAAATGACACAAAACTGAGAAAGACATACAATCGAAATTGTAGTCGCCTAAGGTATAAAATTTACGACTGTAGGAATATAATGCCACAATCATACAAATCTAATTTTTCTAATATTCTCGGTTGTTTAAGATGCACAATATATTTTAAAAAAAAGTTAAAACATTGAAAAAAACTTAAATAATCATTTCTAAAGTTAAAAAATAAAAGTGAGAATTATTAAACCTTACATCAGTTGCACACCATGAATTATACTTTTTTTTAAATTCCATTATCAAACATACAGATTTTAATTAAAATTATCTTTAATCATCGTCTGATGTGCCGATTTACTTTGAGAGTTAAGCAAAATACTTATGTATGGATTTAAGTTCCTGGAAAGTTTTGTCACTAGTATTGTGAGAAACAAAAAAGTTTCTGTCAAATATAAATCTTTATCGAATTCGTTTAAAATGACAATTTTCTTTTAAAAATGATAGTGCCTTACATTTTTTGAACATTTTAAGGGCACATTAAGTGTTCAAAACAGACAAGAGAAAAAAATAGAAATTGCATGCAAACATGGTTTAAATTACAACGAAACCAGTAAACGAAACGTTTACTAATCTCAAACTTGTCTTGTGAGCAGACCACCACTGTCCATTTTTCTCGTCCCACCTCCTCCACAGGTTACACAAAGTTGTTATAACCCCTGTAGCAGTCACACATGTTCTTTGTCCTTCATCTTTCCCCAAATATTGCTAACAGAAAAGAAATAAAACGAAGCTGGGGGAGAAAAATCCTGAGAAAATCGGTTACGGCGTGAAAGAAACAGCATATAACTGAAGTTATGAGTTGTATAAACGAAACGTTACAATATAGGGATGAATTGGGACCGAACTTAATGATGTATAAATGCAAAAGTCGTATAAATAAGAAATGTATAAACGGTGCTTCGCTGTACTTAGTTTAAACCATCTTCCATTCCAATGTTTATACTCAATTTATCCATTTCCTCTTTTAAAATATCAAATTTTAAATATCAAATGACTACAGATGCAACTTTAAATAGATTGTATTGCTAAACATCGTGTGTAACATAATCTCTATTTGTTTAAATCTAATTTACAATTTCGTTATTTGAATAACTCTGATCTAATTAATATATTTTTTTAATTCAATGCAATTAATTTGACATTTGTCCTAGAAAAAAAATTTAACTTCTTGCTACTGCATTTCCATTTAATAGAATATATAATAAAGTTCCCAAAAAGCACTAATAAACAACATTGTCGAATAAACTTCGTATAAAAGAAATCTAGTTTCATTTTGACTTTTTTTCTTTACAAATGTTTAGAATTCAAGCAGCAATTCCAGTTTCTGAAGTAAATCTATTTTTTCTTTCTAATTTATGTTACTCCAATTTTCTTTTAAATAATGTTTTAAAGATAGATTGTTCCTCCCAATTTTATAAAAATAAATAAATAAAGTTTATATAAACAAATAATTTATTTATTTGTATATAATTATAGAATATAAAAATTTAATTTATTACGTAAATGTAATCTGTTACAATATTTTTCTTTCTTTTCTCCTACCTTATGTACAGCTTTAAAAGACTAAACTTTCATTTAAATTTTTTTTTTCATGCTGGCGTATAATTTACAGATATTATAGGGGAGAGTAGATATGAATGGGGCATTTTTTTGGTTTTTAATGTCTTTCTTGAAAAGTACTGAATCTAGAGATGCATGCTTTAGTTATTATGATTGAGTACTCATTTCTTAAAACTTTAACGGCAATGTCATTTTTCCAACTGTAATAGTTTAGAAAATATAAAGATTTTAAATGAATATTTTAAAGATATTTAATAATATATTTATTTCACAGTTTTTCACTAAATAATTTTTCTAAATGACCAGTAACAGGACAAAATTAGTGGTGGCTGCAGGGCTACTAAATAAATAAAAAGAAAACTGCCCAGTTAAACTGAGGGCATTGAGCTCACAGGTTATTCACATTAATTGTATATTATACTCTTATTTCCCCTCGAAAATTAAAGAAATCAACAATATATTTAAGGGGAGATCATCCCCCCATTCCCCCCTTATAGTTAACCAATTAATCCCCAAAACTAATCAGGGAAGCCCCTTATTACAAAGAACATTTATACAAAATTTGAAGAAAATCAGATAATTCTGCATGAAAAAACGATTTATCTAAATTCAGGGGTATTAGAACCCTGCATCTCCCTTTATACTTAACCAATGAACCCCCAAAACTAATCAGGGAAGCACCTTACTACAATGAGCCTATATAAAAAATTTGAAGAAAATCTGATAATTCAGCATGAAAAACTCATTTATCTAAATTAAGAGGGGGGGGGGGATTAGAGACTTCCGTTACCCCTTTATACTTAACTAATGAACCCACAAAACTAATCAGGAAAACGCCTTATCACAATGAACCTATGCACAAAATTTGAAGAAAATCAGATAATTCTGCATGAAAAACCCATTTATCTAAATTAAGGGGAGGATCACCCCCCCTTTCCCCCTTTATACTTAACCAATGAATCCCCACAACTATCAGGGAAGTGCCTTATCATAATGAACCTATATACAAAATTTTAAGAAAATTGGATAATTCTGCATGAAAAACCCATTTATCTAAATTAATGAGGGTAACCCCCATTCCCCCCCTTTATACTTAACATATGAACTCCCAAAACTAATCAGGGAAGCGCCTTATACCAATGAACCTATAAACAAAATTTGAAGCAAAATGGTTATTTCTAACAAGAGTTATCGCGTTACGCACATATATACAGAACCAGCGGACACATTAGCTCTCAGGCTTTGATAGTCTGAGAGCTAAACAGTGGCTATAAAAAATTATCTGCCATCTTATGGACACTTTTCCTATTAGAAAAATTCCCTAAAAAGAACCCCAAATACACCAAAATGCATGATTCCATTTCCTTATTGTAGTATTTCATAGGAAGTTTGCAATCAATTCACCCTCTATTTTCTACAGTACCCAAAGGCCAGTGAAGTAATTTTTGTAATTTGTTATTGCTTGCTAGGAGAAAGCAAAAGAGTTCAGCAGCATAAGCATGGTAAAGTGACAGCTAATGGAAAACTACAGTGAAACTCTTGGTAAGATATCACCTCAATATACAAACACATTTTATATGTGCTTAGGCGCTCTACTTGAATGTGACTTAGAGATATAAAGTAAAATATTGTGTACTAGCTGATCCACCTCACGTTACCTGGTCCTGTAAAAAAGTAGCATGAAACACAACCAAACTCTAAAAATTGCTGACCGAATTCTGAATAAACTTTATTCAAAAGAGAACAAAATTTAGTACATTGGGTTTAGAAGATTGAAATCAGATTACTTTTAATAATGTGGAAAAATCACAGCAAATTGCAAGAAAATGCTAAAAGTCACATAAATTTATTTCAAAAGTCACAGAGGACAGAATTTACTATATTGGGGTAAAAGATTAAAACAGGATTTCTTTAAAATTGTCAAAAAATTGCTGCAAAACATAAAAAAATCACAAAATAAATTTGCAAAAAATTAAAAAATCACTATAAAAAAATTACATCTTTAATAAAAATTGATAAAAAATAATGATTTAGATTTTTTTAAAAACTTTTATCTGAGATGCAATCTTTGAAAAAATATATGTTAATGTCTAAACTTTATTGAAAAAAAAATGGCCGAACACTTTCAATGGACGAACACTTTCAATGGACTTAAAATTCAATACATAGAGTGTGCATATGATAAAAGACTATAGTGGCAACATGTGAACAGTATCCTACAGTAGGATTACCATTTGGACACTTGCAGCAATAATGTCGAATACTACTCTGATTGGTCCCATATAGAATTGATTGAGGAACTGTAGACAACTGATAAATTTGCTTTTATGTGTCTTTATTTTATTTCTACTTTAAGTATTTTAAGTGTTGCTTTAATGTATCAGATCAGCCATACTCAACCGTTTCACCTCACGGGCCGCAAATATAGGTTTGCGACGTTAGGCGGGCCTCAGCACACTTATAAAAGTGTTAAAAAAAGTAATTAATATAGTAAACACATAAGTATAGTATAACAAAGCAGTATAGCAAAGTTAATATTATCAGTAGGGTTGAACGTTTGTTGCGGAAGAAATGTTACAACAAAAAATGTAACACCAGTATTTCCAAACAATAAACTTTGTGGTAGATTTCTACTGCAAATGTTGTAGAAATATGCCGCGAAGTTTGTTATTTGGAAATAACCTTGTAAAATAGTTTGGTTCCAATTTTTTTCACACTACAAAGGTTCAACCCTAAAAAAGCAGTATTAGCTATATATAAAGTACAAAATGTAGCAATATAACAATGCAGAATTTCTAAAGAAAAACAAATCAGGGGATTTTTTTCTAATAAATCAGTTTTTGCTGAATACAAAATCTTTGTATTAATTTTTTTATTGTAAAAATATACATTACACATTTAATTAATTTTGAATAACGTATGATTAGTGTTGAAGACTATGAAATGTATACACCACTGTAGCACAAATAGAACTACATGTAAAAAGAACTTTTGACTAAGAAAATGGAATTTAAGATGTTTTAACGCAATTTTAAATTAATTATAAATAACAGGACAGGTCTTGTCTTCCCATGAAAATTTATAAAACAATGGTGAACGTCTTAAATATTTTTATGCACATCTCAATTAATTTTATAAATAGGAATTAAGGATTATGTGTCTCGGGCCGCACATAAAAGGTCACCGGGCCACATGCGGCCCGCGGGTTGAGTAAGGCTGTATCAGATAGAAAGATTGTTGTGATCATCCAGTAATTCATCTAAATATAACACCGCCATAGACAGCTAGTAAGATCCCATGAAGAAAATTTTAATATGATCTTCAGTTAAGAGCCTACACTAGTCACATGAAGAATTCCTCAAGCTAATGTTAAGTCTATGGGAAGGTTCTTGCGCGATTTCTCGCTCGCATTTTTATATTTTTAACTGATTTTTTTTTTATAGGATAGCTGAGCTCAATCTCTAATGTTGTTAGTTTTTACTTTTTCGATTTTGGTTACAATTTTTTTATAAGCGGACATTTTCAATTTTGGAACCGGTTCCAAAATTGAAAGTACCTTAAAAGAAAGTGAAAGTACCCTTTTATAAAAAAACTGGAACCAAAATCGAAAAAGTAAAAACTAACAACGTTAGAGATTAACGTCAGCGATCCTATGCAAAAAAAATTAGGTAAAAATATTAAAATGCAAACGAGAAATCGCACAAGAACCTTTCCATACACTTAACATTAGCTTAAGCATTTCTTCACGTGACTAGTGTAGGCTCTTAACTAAGTAAAATTAAAAAGGTTACTTGCATTCAACTGTTGAAGAGATTTTCTTTATTTCCACTTTTGCTCTGAAACTTCCTGATGTTTTCCCTCCTACACCTTTGTAAATTTAGGGTTTCATGTTGTTGAAAAATATTTAACTGAAAAGAAGGTGTTAATTTATTTTACCTGCATTTAAGAGTTATAAAATTCAACTGACAACAGAAGTAGCTAATATGTCACAAAAAGTTTAATTCATCATAGTCATCCATTTCATCCTAGTTGTCATATATTATATGATACTTTTAGTTAATTCACCAATCTTAATCAAATGTTTTTTCATATCTGATATACAGGAAACAATCTCTGTCACGTAGCAACTTTATCTTGGGCAACATTTTACCATCAACACAGTGATGCTAGTGTTGATTATTTGGGGTAATAACACCAGAATGAATATTTTACTATCAACACAATTTTGCCAAAGTCGATAATTTTGGACAATATCACCAGAATGGTTTCGACTACCCACCTGATTTTAGTTGCCTTTCATGACATATTACTTCTGTTGTCAATTAGGTATAATGGGAGTGATGCGCCGGTGGCAGTGCCCCAACCAGCCATAGAGCACGTGGGACTTATCCGGTCATGCTCAATAAAAGTTCCTGAGAATTTGCGTATGGTGGTACTCAGCTTTCATCCATTACCTGCGTTGCTAGATATTGCTCCCCTAAAGTATAATAAGAATAACAAGAAAGTAGTGAACTATATATTTAAATATCTTTTCAAAAGGAAAACAGCCTCAATTCATCCTACATGAAGTGGAATTTTGTGCATCCAATTTTAATGAATTGTAGAAGGCTACAAATATTGAAATTATATGATTTGATTTGATTATTGAAATTTCTAGTTACATCATGAATCTTTCAAGCAATGACACTTATATATTTTAGTTAATATTATTTTGAAATTTCTTTAACTACTCTGGATATCACTTCTTCTATTTCATAGTGATTGTCTCGACTTACTTGCAATTTAACGTTTCTTTTAATTTTTATTTTTTTGCTAAGCAGATACATTACCTTTAAAAGAATAATGAATACACTTTTTAAATGAAGTATCAGTTTCAAATCTAACACTTAATGTTTTCGAAATTTTTCTAGAAATTTGTGAGTACATTCTTTGCAAACTCTAACATAGCTTTTACTTAGCAAATACAAAATTTCTATTTATATTTAAAGATAAAAGCATTATAAATTGACTTTTGTCAATCTGTGCTGTTTATCCACAATCAATCGTGTTTATTCACACGGTTAGAGAGCTTTAAAATAATTTTTAAAAGTCTTAAAATACATGTGAGTAGGAAATTGTCTGCAAAATTGAAATAAAAAGAAGAAAGATAAATATCATATAGGGTTGATTAAAAATGACATGTTTACTGAATATTAAAATTATTTAATGTGCTGAAATTTGAAATGACTCAGTTCAACTAATGTATATGCCAGAATTTTTAGATTTTTTTTTTAATCTATGAAAACAAGACAGGAATTCATGTCACTTTCAAAGCTCTACTCATTCAGGAACTATTTATATATATAAAAAAATAAACTTTTAGTTATTGTGAATTAGCACCATATTTTATTAGTTTTCTATACACTTATAGTACTTAATATATACTATACATTATTTTGTACTGTGATGAAAATTGAAGAGAGCTGTAAAATAAAGCATTAGTTTCAACATAAAAATATTTATATATATAAAAAAATACTATAAAACATTTATAAACCTTTAAACTTTCAGATTCAGGACTAGCTCTTTGCAGCTTTTAGAGCAGTTATTTTTACATACTCAATCCCTTAGAGCTGAAATTGTGAAATGAGTTATATATGACCACATATATGTACTATACTTTTTGATGTTTGCCACATCTAACTCAACAGGAATGTTGCGAGATCGTAACATATTTTTATCCTTTTAAGCCACCACTAGTAATCTTTGCTTTATTTAATCACAGGATGTCTTTCAATAAATAAAGTGAAGATTATTATTCTGAAATAGTAGTAGATATTTTGAATAAAAAACTCTCATACTGTTGCCACATCATCCAACATTACAGTGCAAGTGTGTTCATGCAAAGTGTATTTTTTGCATCGAACATTAACTGAAATAAACATACGAAAAATGCCAAAGGCTTGGAAGGCTACAGATAAAGTACCATCAGGCCAAGAGTGGCCCATAGGCCATGTGTCTCACATGGTCTAGGTTGCATGGTGTCTCACAACTATGCGCTTTAGTTGCAACCTCCTGTAATTGTTAATGTGCAGAGTAAATAGGAATACAGTATTTATTTTGTTAAAAAATTATCCATTTCTGTGTTAAAAAATATCAAAACACCTTCAAGTTTTAAGAACATGAACTGGAAACATGACCTAAGAGATTCATCTTTGTATTATATTAAGAGAATCTTTCTCGATTTTATGAAAAAATATATTTATATAACAAAACATTACTTTTATGTATACAATACTTATGTAACAATACATATTTATTCAATAAAAAAATTATGTTTCTAGCACCCCTCACAATTGTTATACTTTCACTTTGTTTTTAACTTTTGTTGTTTTGAAAAAAAAAAATAACACTTAGGATCTAAATTTTTAAATAAGATTTAAATACTTATTATAGATTTTTTTAAAACAAAGTTGAAAACTATACTTATTTGCCTAATTTTACAGTATAGCACAAATGGAATTTTATTGAAGACTTACAAATATTAGTAATCTGAGCTAGGTTTAAGTAACAAGCATAAGGGATTAACAAACAAGAAAAATTGTTTTTTTTTCTGTATGTGTACTAAGAAACATACTTAGTATCCTGCATGGAAATCCTTTGTAAAATGAATAATCCATTATATAATGGACAGAACGACATTTTCCTTCGTATCATCAAGACAATGCTTATAAAACATTTTGCTTATGGCACAATCCTTTATTTAACATAAAACTCATTTTTCATTCACATGATTAAGCAAATGTTTTCTAACATATTAATCATTATATTAATCATATACAATTCACACTACATTTTTTCACTGCACCACATGAACTGCAGTAAGTACCTTAGCAACTTAGCACAAATCAACTTGTTCCAAAAATTTAAATTAGTAAACAATATGAAATAAATATTAGATGGAGATAAGAAACATTTTAATAAATAAAATACCAGTTAAAACAGGCATCTGATGTGGAAGTCTTGAAAATTACAACTTGAAAGAGAGGAAAATTTCTTTAATACAACAATGGTTAAAGTGTAAAAGTACTATCTTGGGAAAATTGGTTACAGAATATTCCACATATGAAAGACTTTTCCTCTATAAGAGTTGCATGATCCCCCTGTAACACTCTTTCAAAAAATTCTCAATAGAACATACTTAACAAAGGAATGTCATTTGTGAGAACATGCTAACGTGTTTAACATATCATTTTGAGAAAATACTTTAGAATATAAAGCACAGACAAATGGTTTTCATTTGTATTAATATCAGTTTAGATGACAATTTTCTGAAAATCCTTCAGTGCATACATCACAAATGAGAGGTCTCTTCATTTGTATAAGAACGATAATGTTTGCTTAGATTACAACTTTGTGAAAATCCTTAGAACAGGGGTGCAAAAATTTCTTGAAAATCTAGGAGCCAGCTCAAAAATCTAGGAGCCAGTTACTATCAATGACAAATTTATAAGATAAAATTACAGTATAAGTTAATAATAGTAAACATAAATTACTCTTTTTAATTAAATTTATGTGACACATGACATGACAAAATTTTCTTGTATAAAAAAGTAAAATTATATAAAATAAATATAGATATTAAAAAAAAATTGGAAGTGCTGATGTAAAATACAAATAATAATCATTAAAAAATTCTCTAAACACTTTCAAAAGTACAAATATGTAATTCACTTCAACTTCAAGGCCTATAATAGGGTAGATGTGCCAGTAATGGTCACCATTCAATGTGTTTGATTTATAAAAAAGTAACCAATAAAAATTTAACTTATTATTTTTTTGATAACTCCCCTTGCATATTTCATAATCTTGCATTATTGTTGACACTCTTAATCAAACCAATCAGGAAGCAGAAAATGTTTCCAAGTTGTATTGTTTTTCAGTGAAAATCTTAAATGAACATGCTAAGAGTAAATTCATTTAGTAAATTTATATATTCTGTATTTTCTTGCAAAATTTGCAACTTTTTGACTTGCTAGTAATAGAAAACTTTGAATTTTATATACTAAAAACCATTTTTAAAATTCCATTTATTTTTAATGTTTTAAGATGTGTCCATTACTGGGATGGTTAGTCATTTTCCAGTAATGGACTTCCCATGTAGACATTGCTAAAAATGCAATTTCAGTAATGTTTATAGTGCATAAAATATTTTGACTTAACTGAAAACTTAAATAATCAAATTTAATTTTTAAGTTACTCTTACCAAAATGTAATAACGCCAAAACTTTTATAAATAGCTTTTAAGTTAAACCAGTCAGGAAGCAGAAAATATTTTTTAAGGGACAATCAAAGTGGGGCTCCTACCCTCCTCATTTAAATAAAAACAATTAAGTTACAGAAACTATTAAAAATCTATTTTCTGTCTTAAATGTTTGCTTATTCACTTCTGACAAAAAAATAAAATGAAAAACGTAATATTAATGAAAGTTATAGTAATCATGAAACTAGTAAATCTGCAGATCAATGGCCTCAAACATCAGTTCTACAGTTTTATTTAATTTTTAAAATATTCAACTCACAGTATCATTTATTTCATATTTGTAATATTAATTATTAAAAGTGATATATCAAGTAGTCTTTGGAAGTTTAATTGTTAAAAATAGTAAGACAAAACTATACACTAATATTCCAAAACTTTTATTTATTAAATTATTACCTTTTAAATCCCCCACTGTCTCAATAATTTGATTGCTGTAATCTGTAATTGCCTTATATTAAGTATTTTGAACCATACATCTAAAATAATTAAAATATTAATCTTCTGATAGTTACAATATTTGATATAGAAAGTGAATGATTATCACAAATATTTTATTAATTATTGGTAATCATAATTGTTAAATTTATTTGAAAATAACAATTTTGTTTAATATGTTTTCATTAAATTCTGGTTCTAAATAGTCATAAAAACAATTATATTTATTACTTTTTATGGGGTGTCCATTACTGGGCTTTTATTTAAAATTAAATTTCGATTTATATTGGGAAATGAGACTAAAAATAGTTAAATATTGTTTATATATTAATATAATATTGAAAAAAACTGGAATATAATAATTATCACTATTAATAAAAAAATAATTTTACAAGAAATTCCTTAAGGGTGTCTATTACCGGCACATCTACATCCCATAGATCAATGATGTTAAGTTATTGTTTGTCCTCCTTTGCGTTTAAATTTTTATGTTGTTTGTGGCCACTCAGATGCCTTGTTGTCTTTGATGTGAAGTACCAGCGTTGAACTGCTTTTGTGGGATCAAATGCTTCTACAGAAGGTCCATTTAAATCTATTAATAATAAATCATTTAAATTTTGAGATGTCAATGTAGAGCGAAACTTGTTCTTGATGAAATTCATGGTGCTGAATCCTCGCTCACAGGATGCAGTTGCCACAGGTACTACAGACACAATTTGCAGTAACTTTGATGAAATAGGAAATTTTGAATCATTTTTCATTGATTTGATCAAAAGTTCACTAAATTTCAGGTCTTGACATAGTACCTTAAACTCGTACCATTCATCAAGAGCAAGATTTTCAGCTGTTTCCAAATCAACATTTGATGAGATAAAATATTTCTGGAAATGTTGTATTAATAATTGCATTTCTTTTTTTCCAAAATCTTGAAGCTCTTTTCCCCTGGGCCAGGAAAATGTGTCAAATATTTTGGTGCACATTTCAATACTGTTTTCATTTATCGTAAATCTCCGATTAATGTATTTTGCAGCATCATCAACAAGCTTGTTTTTAGTCCCTTCAATCTGAACTTTCGTGGACTCACAAAATCCAGTTAATTGGATATCTTTGAACTTGCCTTCAAGAGATGTATTTTTAATGAATGTGTCTTCATAGCGACCTGGCACAGTTGGTAACAAAGTTAAATCTTCTACAGTTTTTTTAACAAATAACTGAATACTCGGAATAACAACATCTTCTTTCTGGAAAATGAGAGAAAGTTTTTTCACAATTATCAAAAAATCTAGCAGAAAATGTGTCATTTGAATAAATTTAAAGCATTTTAAGTTCTTCAACAGACCTTTAGCTTCTGCAGAAGCATTCCCCTTTTCAGTAGCAGCAATTGTTTCTAGGTGAATTATTATAGGCTTCCAATCCTTAACAAGAGCAGTTAAAGCACCTACTTTACTGGCAACCCATCTAACATTATGTAGATATTGAAGTTTTAAAAGTTCTTCTTCTAAAATTGCTGAAATCTGTTTAAGTTCTCTCATTCGTTTACTTGACGAATTATAAAATTTATATAGCTTTTTTAGCACACAGTTAATAATATCAATACTTTTTATGTCTTTTACGACATCTAAAACACTTAAATGCAATCTATGTGCAACACAATGAACCCCAATTAAATGGTTAAGATTTTGTCTAACTTTTTGGACAAATCCATTTTCAACACCAATCATAGTTGCTGCTCCATCTGTTCCAATTCCGATTAGCTGTTTGTCATACAGTAGTTCTGCAATACCGAGGTTATTTAATTCATCTTTAACAGCTTCAAAGTATCCATCAGCAGTTGCAGAATCTAATGGAATAATAGATAAAAATGTATCTTGCACCACATAATTTTTAATATATCGAAGATACAGCAAGACATTTTCAACACTACCTTTGTCAGTTGAGGCATCTAGCAATAGGCTAACATATTTCTGATTTTTTATTTCAGAAATCATTTCCTTTCTAATAACTTCTGCAATATGGGAAACAATATTATTATACTCTGTTCTCATTTCTACACCCAATTTTTTTACTAATTCTAGGATGCTTTCAATGTCTGAAAAGGGCTTGTTATTTTTTGCAATATAATATGCACAGATGAAAATGTTTTTTAAGTGGTTCAGCATATTTTCATCACACTTTTGTAAACATGTTGCAAAAGGTGTTGATTCTGGCGAATTTAAAGCTTTTTCAGCACTTGCGCACTTTTGATGTTGAAACAATTTATCGTGTTTCTTAAAAGTTTCCAATTTAAAGGGAACACTACATCCACTAACAACTTTTGAGTTGCAATCCGCTATATCGGGAAATAAATTACAAGTTCTGCATTTGGCTATACCAGTATTTGGATCATAATCCAGCCAAGGTAGTATATTGCACCATTCTTCTTTAAATTTGCGCTTCTGTACGTTCTTTTCAAGTGGTACATCCACATTTTTTGATGAAATTTGAAAATTTTCCAAATTTTCTTTCGGCACTTCATTTTTTTGCGACGTATCACTATTTTCTGGTATTATCTTTTTTGAAACAGAATCAGTTTGTTTATCAAATCTTTCACTTGAAAAAAAATTGGTTAAACGCGATTGTTTAACAATTTTAGCTTCATTACTTGTTGATTCTCGTGATCGCTTCATTATCTATCAATAATACGAAACGTATAGCACATGGTTTTGTCGCTGAAGCTTCCAAACATGCATGTGGTCCGGAGCAACGCGTCCGAAGTCACCATGCAGTTGCGCATGCGCCTTACTACGTTCAGCAAACGCACAGCATGGAGGAAGATATTTTTCACTGTGGCGCACAGCCTCGACTCATTTCCCCGGCAAAACTATCGCCGGAGCGAAACAAGTCTCCATTCAACCAATCATGGCGGAAGCCATTGGTAAACACTGTTAGGTAATCCTCCCGATAGCGATTTGCAATGTCTTAATTTTTCCAACATTTCTGTAAATATCAGTCCAATTCAGTAAAAGAGAACTTCGTTTTTTTTTTTTTCCCTTTGCACATGAAAAAAAAATCATCTATAAATATTCAAGGTTATAAATACGAATTACTTTTATTTGGTAAGAAATATCTAGGCGCCAGTGTCGAAAATTTAGTCGCCCGGGCGACCTGGCACCCGGTATTTTTGCACCCCTGCCTTAGAAACATATTTCAAATACAAAATATTTTTCTTTTGTATGGATAAGCAAGTGTTTCAGATGACCACTTCATGTAACTACTTTGAAACATATTTTGCAAGCAGAAGGTCTATAATCCATTCCATGCCTTTGTATGGGTAAGCAAGTGTAGTTTAAGGCTACTAGTATGTGAAAATCTTCTAGAACATATTTCACAAACAAACGGTTTTTTCAGATCACCATTTACTAGGAAACTGCAAACGTGTTAGTTGTCGATTTTGACGAGGATGGTATCGTTGGAAAGATTTCCTTGAGGGGTTAAAAATTAAATAGAACTACCTGTCAGAAATGAGCCGTTTTTGAGATATCTGATAATTTACATCACACAATTTGTTTATTTTTGCTGGTATTTATGAGAAACAAGTCAAAAGTGATATAGAATAATTGGTATGTTAGTTCCTATGGGAGTCCTAGTCCTATGGGATAAAAAGAGTCCATAAGCAACAAGCAGACCCTCCTGCTTTTAGATCAGTGTGCAGGACAAAGGCACATTGAGCTCATAAAAGAGAAATTGGGAGGGAATGTATAGCACATGATCTTTCCTCCCAATACGACAAAACCATTCAATGTGCAAACTTAATTTTCAAACATAAGTAACATAATTAAATTATCAGGAAGCCATTTAAAAGCAAAAATTACAAATCTAATCACATGACAAATTTCAGCATAAATACATTGTATTGAATAAAGAAACAAATTCTGTGACAAAATATCGAATAATCTTGAATATGGCTCATTTCTGACAGGTAGTTGCATTGAGCTTTTTACTCCCCACAACAGGATCTTTCCAATGATGTCACTCTGATTGAAATCGACAACTAACACTTCTTGCAGTTCCCTACATTTTTCCCCTTCATATCATCAAGACAATGTTTCTAAAACCATTTTCCTATGACACAATCTTTATTTAACCCATTAAGCGCCATTGCTCCCATTTTGGGAACATTGCTTTAGAATTTTTTTCTAAAGTGCGTATTATATAAATTGTTAAAAGGTTCATTTTATTTGCATTTTGAATATATTAGATGACATCTGAATTTTTTTTTTAAAGTTGCATCAGAATTTTCTATTTTTTAAAAGTGTTAAAAATGACGAAAAATAGGTTTTTGGCAGTATTCAAAAGAAATATTAAAAAAAGAAAAAACTTTATAATAAAAATTATATATCTTAGTTAAAATATGTTTATAACAGTATATTATATTAAACAACTTCAATCCGGAATTAATATGTATAATAGATCAATCACAATTACCGAAAGCATAAGTTGTTCCCAAAATGGGAGCAATGGCGCCTAATGGGGGTAATGTTTTTGAAAACTTGTGCATTTGTGGTATTTATTTTTCAATTTGTTAGCTATAGAAGGTATAATATCATTCTGAAACTAATATTTTTAGAAAATTTCATATAAATTAGTCCAACTTTTACATTTATAATAAAAAACTAAATGAAATTACCAGTTCCATAAGCATTTTCATTATCATCTCTTTATTTTTCATCATTACATCATTTTTTCTATTTTACATGGAAGATGATTGAACAATTTTTTAGATTTGGATGATTTTTCGGATGTTCCGGAAATCGTTTGTTTGCCACCTGATTGCAGTATTGTAACATATGAGGAAGATATCTTCCTCATATGTATGTCGTATAAATTATTTTCTATTGCATATGTAATAGAAAATAATTTATGCGACAATTTATCCCATGTTATATTTGGTGGAGTAGAGCTTTCTGTAAATTCTAAATCAACAGACAATAAAGAAATATCTGATTTAGTGTTTAAAATAGACAAAGTATTAAACACAGGCTTGATATTTTAGATGAAAGTTCAGACGAATCTTCAAATTGGAATACGGAAAAAACTAAACAAAATGAAAAAAAAAAAATAGTTAAAAACCAATTTCAGAAAACGAAAAAAATGTAATATAATGCTGCATAAAAAATGTTCAGTCATTTTCATGTAAAATAGTAGGACAAAAATGATGTAATGAAGAAAAATAAAGAGGTGGATAATGAAAATGCTTATGGAATCGGTATTTTTATTTATTTTTATTTTTATTATAAATGTAGATATTGGACTAATTTATATGAATTCTTTGTAAAATATCAGTTTCAGAATGATATTATCCCTTTTATAGCTAAAGAACTGAGAAATAACAAACATAAATGCACGGAGGCATAAGTAAGATTTTTGAAAAAATTTACCCCCATTAAGCGCCATTACTCCCATTTTGGGAACATGCTATTTTTCCTAAATATTGGAATTTTTTTCTTCAGAAATACCTTAAAGACTTTATATTCATAAAGAAAAAACAACTGTTTCATTAAAAAATAGCTTAATATATATAGCGGCACCTAATGGGTTAACTAAACTCATTTTTCATTCGCATGATTAAACATACATCTTTTAACATATTAATCAATGTATGAATCATATACAATTCATGCCAGATTTATTCACTGCACCACATAAATTGCAGTTGCTTAGCACAAAGAAGCTTTTCCATAAATATCTTCAAAAAATTTAAATTGGTAAACAATATGAAATAAATATTACAATTACAGGAATATAAGATGCATTTTAATAAATAAAATTTCTTGAGTCTTGAAAATTACAACTTAAGAAAAGTGCAAAAGTACCATCTTGAGAAAATTGGTTACAGCATATTCCAGATAAGGAAGACTTTTTTTTTTTTACATAAGTTGCGTGATTTCTCTATTAGAGACTCTTCCAAAAAATTCTCTAGGATTTACTTCACAAATGAATGGTTTTACATTTCTGAGAACATACTAAGATATTGTTTTGAGAAAATATCTAAGATTAAAATATTTTTTACTTGTATTAATATGAAAATCAGTTTTTAAATGACTACTTTCTTAAAATCCATTAAAGCATACATCACAAAAGAGTGGACTCTTTATGGGAATGAGAGTGTCTGATAAGATTACTACTTTGCGAAAATCCTTTGAAACATATGTCACAAACAAAAGGTTTTTCCTTTGTATGGGTTTGCAAGTGTTTTTTCATATCACAAACTCGTGAAAATCCTTTGAAACATATTTCACAGATGAAAGATCTTTCTTTCGTATGGGTAAGCAAGTGTTGTTTACGGCTACTAGTTTGTGAAAATCCTTTACAACATATTTCACAAACAAAAGGTTTTTCCTTTGTATGCATACGCAAGTGTTTTTTCAGATCACAAATTTGTGAAAATCCTTTGAAACATATTTCACAAACAAAAGGTTTTTCTTTTGTATGGGAAAGAAAGTGTCGTTTCAGAGAACTAATTTGTGAAAAAACTTTAGAACATATTTCACAAACAAAAGGTTTTTCCTTTGTATGGGTAAACAAGTGTTTTTTCAGGTTACCATTTAGTGAAAATTCTTTGGAACATATTTCACAAGCAAAAGGTTTTTCCATTGTATGGATAAGGAAGTGTTGTTTCAGATGACCCCTTTGTGCAAATCCTTTGGAACATATTTCACAAGCAAAAGGTTTTTCCATTGTATGGGTAAGCAAGTGTTGTTTCAGTTTACTCCTTTGTGCAAATCCTTTGGAACATATTTCACAAACAAAAGGTTTTTCTTTTGTATGGGTAAGCCTGTGTTCTTTCAGATGACTGCTTTGTGAAAATCCTTTGTTACATATTTCACAAACAAAACGTTTTTTCTTTATATTGGTGTGCAAATTTTCTTTTAAAGGACCAGACTGTGAAAATACTTGAGAATATATTTCATGAGTAAATTTTTTTTCTCTTGCTTGAGAGTAAATCTGATGCAGTGACATTTCGCTTATTCAAATACTTTATGAACAAATATGTCAGTTTTCCACCTTTTAAATCTAAACTGTTAAAAAAAGTAATGCAGCATTTTAATCTGAAGATTTAAATATAATTTTGAAAAATTTCAATAATTTAAACTGCCACAAAAAGAAAATAAGAAATATTTTTAGTAACTACTTGTTTACATTAACATTTAAAAACATAAATGGTTAGTATGAAAAAAACATGATCATCTTCTTCTGTAAGCCAACCCCTTCTAAAGCCTAAGTTTAATCTTTTAATGATAATCTTGCTGGTTTATGTATCAGAATGCAAATTTTGTTCCCATTCACTCTCTATTCCTTCGAATGATTTGAAAAGACAATCCCAAAAACTGTACCTTAAGTAATTTTGCCTATTTTCCCCATTGACACCTTCCTCTTAGTTGCATTCCCAAAATCTCACCATTCTTGCTTAATATAAAGTCAAGTAATAGTATAAACTAATGAAATTGAGAAAAATAAACTAAATTTTATTAGAATTATTAGCTGACCCACCCGACGTTGTCCGGACCCATGTTAAAATTAAACAAACCTAAATTTTGTATGATTTTATATCTTTAACTCGATTTAGTAGAAAATTATTTATTTAAAAGTGTTGCACATGCGAGGAAAATCCTTTATTTCCACTTTCAGCCGATAGGGGTGCATTCTGATATAAACAAACCTACGACACGTGTTCCTACCGCCTGCGGCACCGTATAGTAGGTGTGCAGTGCACACACTGCAAAATATTTTAGCTTCACCTTCTGCCGCCAAGGAGCACACTCTGTTGCAAACAAACCACCTTCGAAACAAATCTCCGACACGTGTCCCTGCTGCCTCAGGCACCGTACAGCAGGCGTGCTGCAAAATCCTTTAGTTCCACTTTCTAGCGGAAAGGGGCCTAATTTTTTCTATATGAACATTTAACATGGGTACCCATTGTATCAAGGGAGTTGAATGAACCAATTCCCGTTGAAATCGAGCCCATAGAACTCGAGAAAATGATGTACCCCCTTGCGGTGGAAGGTAGAACTAAAATCTGCAACGCGATCAAAAACCAAGTCGAATCATCTAAGCCCTGTTGTGATCGGACCCATAAAGATAAGGATGCAAATGCTCAACAACAAATCATTTACTTTGATTGTTGATATACATCAAGTAAATATGAGTTGTGTATTTTGAATAGGAACATAAATTTAATTTTTACGAAAATCCTCATTTGAAATTTCTGTTATTCTCTATATATAACATTTATAAAACGCTACGGGAGAAGCTAAAAATGTTAAATTTCTTCAATGGAATTTGTTTTGTGTAAATCGAGCAAGGACACCCTCTTTCCCCATACCCACAAATATAACAAATAATTTGTTCTAGAAAACCACCTTCCCCTACATTAACGTGATCATTAAAAAAATAATAAAATTTTTCTGATAATTAGAACATAACGAAGACGCTACGCTAAAATGGTTACCAGATGGCATACCTTCCCATCCTCAAATTCAAAACTATATCTTAATTTTTGTTTGTTAGTAGAAATTGGTAATTATTTCCTTTCTTTCGCAATGTAAATGGAGGGATCGGCTAGAGAAACAGATGTTTTTGTACTTCAGTTTTTAATGAGAGCTGATCCCTGTCTGAAGCTTTCTTGGATTTTTTTTTCACTGGTGCCGTCAGATTTTTGCAAAAATTAAGAAAAATTACCGGCTGAATTTAAAAAATTTGCATTGTTGGATACAGAAAATTCTTTTACATATGCTCATAAATTTTCAAATCTATATCTTAATTAGTTTTATTATAATTCACTAATTAGTAAAATAATTTCGAATTCTTTCATTTCCGCTTGAAAATCCAGAACAGGAGTGCTTTTCTTTAGCCATTTTGATAAAAAAAGTGGCATTTTCGATGCAATATGTTTAATGAGATTCTAATTATTCATTATTATGTAAAATTTCACCTCTATGGGTCTTCTACACCGCTGTCCAAAAATTAAGGGTCAGTGACCGGACTGTTTCACTTTTTACACGGGTTGTCGAATATTATTGTTTAAAATATGATAACTAACTATTTATAATTAAATTTTATCAAAGGCAAGTCATGATGCAGGAGCATTAGGCGCTAAAAAGTTTCAGGTTGTAATCTGTGAGGTTTTTATTCAACAGGATGTTTAGTATTTATAAATAACAAACATTTATAAGTATGTAAAACAGAGAAATTAGTTAATTGTTTATCTTTTTATGTTCATTGACCCCTGAATAAAATAACAAAAAACCTACTAATATGTATATAAGGATATGCAACAGACAAAACATGATTAAATTTCAATACTTAATTACTACAAAGCATTTGTTTTTAAGTAACTTTAACTTGATAAATGAATTTAAATCTATTATTAACATTTGAATGACATAAAATTAGGGACAAGTCCCATATCCTGTGATAATACAGAGTATTTCCGAAATCTTTAACACTATATAAATAGCATCATAAAATAATTCCTTGAACCAGCATATTCACTAATTATTAATCTATATCAGGTTTAAAAAAATTAATGTGGACAGAAGAAAAAAAAAAACCCTGGAAAAGCATCCGCAAACTGACAAACAGTGTGCACATTTCTACTTACTGAATGAAACCGGTATAAAACGAATAAAAAACACAATTATAATAAGAACTAGTTAAACAGATAATTAAATCGTGTTGCTCATAAAGAAGTTTTTGATGAAATATTTATTTGTTTTTTTAAAGATTGCTAAAGAACACCATTTTTTCAAGTAAGCACAGAAACGCATGCCACTAAAAATCGATATAATCAAAAGTGTAATATCGATATTTAGTTGGATGTTATAATCGAATCTGTGTGTTGCTTGAATAAATGGGGACTCGGGTAGCTTTTCATGGTCTTATAGCCTCTTCTGTTTGTTCATAGCAGTCTTCCAGAAAGAAAATAAAAATTCATCAATGATTTTGTTTTCTTTGTGAACACAAATTAATTATCTACTTGACTAGCTCGTGTTACAATTGTGTTTCTTTATCTGTTTCATTCAGTAAGTATAATAAAATGTTGTGCAATGTTTTCTTTTCACTTTATTTTTTCTAAACCTGGCATTAATTTTTTTAGTGAATACGCATATTCAAATAATTGTTTTATGTATATTGTCTTAAAGGTTTCGTATGTATTTTGTATTAATTGAGTTGAATTCGAGAAAAGGGGTAATACATAGAGGTTATTTCTGTGAAGGACCATGTATACATGTGTATTCTCTTCTTCTTTCTGTATCTCTACAAATATGCTTATTGTAACTACGTAAACTTAAAGTAGTGTTTACAACAAAGCTTTTGATAATAACTACCAGACAGATTCCCCCCCCCCCCTTTGGTTTAAAAAAAAAATCGCTAAATTTTGGCAATTTTTATTTTTGTACCAATACTGTTTTTTTTTTTTTAATGGATTTCTCATGGTCTAATTAATACATATACAATATTATGTTTCTAGAAGTATATTTTTTTATAATTGAGCTCTATAACACCTATACTTTATTTATGGCCATCCTATAAATGAAAATTCATCAAACTAATAATTTAAATGCATATATCTATAGGCATCTTTATATTATGAATTAGATTGTAGTTTTTTATATTCTTAATTTCTCTAGTTCATATATTTGTTCATTAGTAAACTATTATTGGTAATTATCAAATATTGCATTACTTTTCCTTAAAATTATAAAAATTAAAAAGAAATTGTATCAGAAAAATTATTTTACAATTAAAATTGGCGTTTTCTTTCTAATCTATTTGAAACAATCAGTATTATATGTATTTTTGTTTTATTTCAAACATACATTAGTGTGCAAAATTTAAGCAACAAACACAAAATGCTAATTTCTGAACACGTGAGTACTCAAAAAGAAATTCTATAAAGAGCAAGAGTAGAAAATAGATACTATTCTAAACAGCACAGCCAGTGTGAAGTCTCCTTTATGTCACACATGGTTACAAGTGTCACAGTCACTACGGTGAATCAAAATATGGGATCTCTCACTCGTCTCATTATTACTCTCAAATGATTGCTATAAGGTGACTCCATTGAAAAGTTACTGTGACTGTTGCTCTGTGATGGGTCACTAGGTGACGTTACAATGTAGTCACCATGTGATTATCACGTGACTGTTAGTTAAAGACTCAACTTTGATGTCACTGTGAGCATTGCATTGTGATGAGTCACCAACTAATGTAACAATGAAGTCTTCTTGATGTCACACATGGTTACAAGTGTCACAGTCACTACGGTGAATCAAAATATGGGATCTTTCACTCATCTCATTATTAATCTCAAATGATTGTTATAAGGTGACTCCATTGAAAAGTTACTGTGACTGTTGCTCTGTGATGGGTCACTAGGTGACGTTACAATGTAGTCACCTTGTGATTCTCACGTGACTGTTAGTTAAAGCCTCAACTATGAAGTCACTGTGAGCATTGCATTGTGATGAGTCACCAACTAATGTCAGAATGAAGTCGCACAGTTACTTTCAGGTAACCGACACTGTACTATGAAGTCATCCTTTATTAAAGTCGCTCCTTTGTGAAAAGTCAAAAGATTTCCTTTTCTGTCACTTGGGAGCTTATCACAGAATAGCTATCATCATAACTTTATAATGGAGTGTCCAAATGACAGTCACATGAGAGTCACCGAGTGACTTCATTGTAAAGTCATCTGGTGACTCGTCAAAAATAGGCAGTCATGTTAACTTCTCAGTGGAGTGGCCAAATGACCCTCCCCTTGCAAATGGATTTCATGAAATTTTAAATCTTTATATTCTTTTTTTCTGCTCTAGTTGTTATTTTGTGTAACAATATTTAAATAACAATCTAAATTATTCCCTTCCTCTCCCCCCAATAGTCCTCTTTATTTTCTTCCCCCCCCCTCCCGTACATACTTTAAAATCTTTATTTTTTCCCCCTACAATAATTAAATAATTATCTAATTTGCTCCTCCCCCTCCCTACCCAAAAGAAATCTGCTCCCCTCCCCCCGCACACAAACTTTAAAATCTTTTTAAAAAAAATTTAGATTTTTATGCTTTATTGTTATTTTGTAGCAACAGTAAATAAATGATCATGTAACTCTGCCCTTAAATTATTGTTAATAGAGAGCAACAATAAGGACAGAAAATTTTCTTTTAACCCTCTGAGCGTTTTGAAAAAGGGTAAATTTGTAATGTTGTTTTCTCTGTATTTAGTTTTAAATGCTAAAAAAATATGATTTTTTCAGCATTATAAATAAAACTTTATTACAAATATGAATGTAACCCTTGAGAGTATTAATCATTCTTCAGTGTTTTTAAAATTCATTAAATCTATAGAATTATATGATCTTAAACATTGCATATATTGCAGTGAAACCTGCAGCTTAGTGAACGGAATATTACGTTCCTCACGCTTAGAGGGTTAATAAATAGTTTTAAAAAATATATATAGGGGTTGACAAAGAGGGGGAAGCAGAAATTTTGGGGGTAGAGAGGTAATTATAATGGTTGATTATTTATTTATTGTCACTAGACAGCAACAAATAGAGCATATATTTTTTAATAAAAAGTTTTAAACTTTGTATGCTGAGGGCAGAGGGGGAGATTATAATTTGGAGGATTGATTTTTTATTTATTGTTGTTATATTACTAGCGAGCAGTAAGAAGGTCAGAAGAATTTAAGATTCTCAAGATTTTGAACTTTTTGTGTTGGGGAGGGCAGAGAAGGGAATCAGACATTTCATGTGTGTGTCGGGAAGGGGGGGGGGGTATTTCGTTAACAAAATATAAAAGCAAAAGGGGAAATCTACCAAATTTTTTAAAAGATTAAAAATTCTCTTTCTTGGATTTTTAAAATCAATTTTTTGTGCAAAAAAAAATTGTGGGGGGGGGGGCTTATATATATATATATATATATATATATATATATATATTTGGGAATGGAAAAGAAAATCAAAATTGCTTAAAAGTGGGAGGGGGGCTTACTTTCGGGATTTTACAGTACCTTTTATGTGATAAATTATGACATTATGTACCTTTGAAAAAATTCATCTGAAACAGTTAGCTAACTTTGCTTCTTAGTAAAAAAAAAATAATTATGTTGATGTCCCCCTCCCCCTTCTTTTTCCCCCACATTTAATATAAAACAATTCTCATTCATTTTTTCAAAAATGTATTTTTCTCATGCAGTTCACATTTTTGTAAGGAATGGAAGATCTAAATAAAGAATATAGTATTGAATTGATATTATTTATTACCATATTTTTATTGGTTTTGCATATATAAAAACACATTTCCTTTTTTTTTTCCTATTTGAAGGATGAACTTCTTTCACCCCCCTTCCTCTCAGATATGAAAAGGTCAAAACATCATTGTAATAATGCAAAATTTGAAAGTTTTTAACACAGAGCACTCAGTCTTTTTCTCACTAACCCTTGTGAGTGAAGAAATTCTCTTCAAAAGAACTTTATGCAGATGGAATCCAGGTGATATATTTGCGAAGATGCATTGCTCGTATCCTTCCATTCACACAATCTAATGTGCAGGAGCTTGCTTTTTTGGCAATTTCTTTCTTGTTTGTTCAATTTCTCCCTTGGTCTGAAATGCTTGGTTAGTTTTTTTTTTATGTAATTATTAATCTGTTTATTTATTCTGCTTTTTATGTTTATTATTCTGTGTAAGAACTTGTTGTAAACAGTTAAGATGGTGCAGAGTAAAATAAAAACTTCAGAAGTAAAGTACTTGCATTTTTCAACATTGTTGCTGGAAAGAAAAAATTAAGTATCATTACTAAAGGAGGTTAGTCAGTCAGATCTGAAATTCTCCTCACTAATAGTAAATCTATGGGAATGGAATGAATTTTTATTTTATTAAGTATCTCATAAGAGAATTAATATTTTTGACTATTAAAATATGCAATATTTTACTTTATATCTCAAAGTCATGTTGAAGTACAGAGCTTAAACCACCATAAAATGTGTTCATATATTGAGGTAATATCTTACCAGAAGTTTCAATATATGTTTCTATTGGCTTTCGCTTTACCAGGCTTATCCTGCTAATCTCTCTTTCCTAGCAAGCAATAACAAAGTGAAAAGTGAAGTGATCATCATACTTCACTGGCCTTAGGATACTGTAAAAAAGGGAGTGTGAATTGATTGCAAACCTCCGAAGAAATACTATGATGAAGAAATAGAAATCATACATTTTGCAACAGATGGGGTTCTTTTTAGGGAAATTATCGAATAGAAAAAGTGGCCAAATGATGGCAGATAATTTTTTACAGGCATTTTTTTATTTAGTAGTCTAGTGGTCATTACTGATTTTGTCCTTTAACTGGTCATTTAAAAAATGTTTTTTTGCAAAACAGAAATAAATATATTATTAAATATTTTTGCAAATATTCATTTAAAGTGTGTTTTAAAATACTATTGCCTGAAAAACATAATTTTTTTTATCATAAAAGATAACCTAAACACAATTAAGTAAAAACACTCTGTTGTTTTTAGATTCTAAATGTTTCTAAACCAAATTTTGATACTTATTATTTAAAGCTGCCTTAGCAAGAATTGAATCATTGATGACATGACAGTAAATTTTACTGTCTTCTAGCAAGCAGTGTCAAAATGATAGCTAAGCCACCTGCTTGGGTAGGGTCAGGTGGGGTAAAATAGGTAAAAAAAAGCACATTTTACAATTGCGCCTTTATAGGAAAAAAAATAAAAATTTCACCACTGAAAAAAAGCTCAGAATATGCAAATGGACACTTCTTATTACATTTTAAGAGAAATATTTCTGAATTAATAAATTTTTGGAACTGATAAACAAGATTTAAAATGTGTTGTTTATGACTTGTTTTACCCCATAGGGTGGGGTAAAATAAGTCAGTAGTGGGGTAAAATAAGTCATGCTAAAAACAGGTTCGATTGCACAATTTATTGAATACTATTTATGTAAATATGTATATAAATGTGAAAAGAACGAGGATGAACACTTATATAAAAATATACTGTCCCCTGTGATTCATTTCAGGTTATTGAAGGACCTTAACTATTTGTGATACATCAACTTCAGATATATCATCTATTTCTGGGAACACAAAGTGAGAACTTCCACTTTGCTTGGCAAATTTTACAATGTAGGCATCATTAATTTGTGAAAATATGTTGCAATGAAATATTTTCTTTTTTTCCCCCATAAAACTCTACTTGCACCCATTTCCCAACTTTTAAAGAATGCTCATTATCAATCTGCTCTGAATCAGAGCATGTTGTAAATTCTTCTGAAGAAAAGTTGGCATTTTTCTTCTGTTTCTTTAGAGACACCTTAGTTTGTTTATTTTTTCTGTGGACTTTTTCAGCATGAAGTCTGTCCAGCGTTGTTGCAGTTGTGAGAATTTCACCGGTTTTTCTTTGCAGTTTTTAATTAAATTTTATTAAAATTTCAGGCTTTTATTTATCTAATTCTTTCTCCCAACGCTTTTCAAAATTCTTTACCCAATCGGGTCCTGGAGTACTGTTTGGAAAATGACCTGGCTTACTTGAATATTCTAAATAGCTATTGACCATTCTAACAAGGTCACTTCGTTCAAGAAGAAAACTACATGAAGCTGTGAACTTCTTGGCTCGAACAAGACATTGTTCTTCTGGTGAGGTCAAATATGTATTTCGTCCTGAACTTTCATGTATTGGTGGGTTTACAACATATCTTTTAAGTCTATCAAATGGTATGTTATATTTCTTGGCTAAACACCATGAAAAAATAAAAATGGAACAATTATTTTAAATTATGCCTGAAAGTAGCATTTTTAATTTTGCTTCAGTCTATTTTAAAATCAGAACAAACATATTTATCACCGTAAAAGTGATTTAAAAATAAAAATTGCAATTATATACATTGTGTATGCTGGCAGCAAAACATGACCTATTTTACCCCACACAGGCTTTTTTGTCCTGAAATATTTGTTTTTGCAGTTATATTTTTAAAAATTTAGAAAATTAATCTTGATAAAGTACTTTATCTAATAGAATTATAAAAACATGTGAATTTATCTCTAAATTTTCTGAAATGAAAAGTTTTTATATGACCAACTTATGCAAGCTTCAAGCACCAAAACATAAAATTGTTATAAACTATAACTGCAGAGTAAAAGTTGAAGCTAATTTTACATGTAAAATAATGACAAGTATCAGTATTACTATATAAAATGGCAACACAAAACAAAAACTCATTTGTTTATTTTTTTAGAATCTTTTCAAAATTGACCTATTTTACCCCATGATTTATTTTACCCCACCTGACCCTATTGTAAAGAACAGAGGGTGAATTCATTGCAAACCTTTTGAAAAATATGATAAGGGAACAAAATTATGTGTGTTACAGTACAGTATATAGGTTTTTTTTTGGGGGGGGGGGAGGGGGGGGGGAGTTTTGAATAAGTAAGTTGGCCATAAGGTGGCAGATAATTTTTCATAGCCACTTTTTTATTTAGTAGTCCTGTAGTTTTGCCCTTTTTCAAGTCGTTTTTTAAAATTATTTCGTGAGAAACTGAAAAATAAATGTACTGTTAAATGTTTTTGAAAATATTCTTTTAAAACACTATTGCCTGATAAAGGTTCTTTTTCTTTTTTTTTTTTTGTAAATGATAAAAACTGACCTTTTAATCACAATAATAATAATAAAAAATACTTTGTTACTTTAAAAATTAATTCTAAATGTTTCTAAATCAAATTTTGGTACATTTTATTTAAAGATGACACTTTTCTAATATTTTCTATGTTATAGATCTGAGTTATACATTTTCTGTAACATTTTAATGCAATTTTCGTAATTTACTCAACTTACCATAACCTATCTTTATTTACATTTATATTTGAAAGCAACTGATTTCTAATGTAATGTTCTAAATTTCTTAAAAGGTATTCTAACTATTTAGTAATTTGATTCATATCTATTTCACAAGGAAGGTCTCCTTAAAGTAGAGGTGAAAATTAGCGGTTGCCACTCCTCATGTGGCGATTAACAAATCAGCCATCGATCGCCACTCGCCAAGTGGCGATTACAAAATCTGTTATCGATCGCCAAGTAAAATACACCATTTTTCATGGAAATATGCATCTCTACATTGATTACATCTAATTAGAGAACTGGTTAATTCAAAAAGAATTAACCAGTTGTCTAACAGATTTCAACGGCTTATCTGTATTTTCAATATTTCGGTTTTTTTCTCACGTGCTTACTCTTTAGTTGGTTTATTTTTTCAAGAAATACAGTTTTATTTTGCAAAATATATTCATCAGCTTTGATTTCATATGCATTTCAAGTAAGTTATTCCTTTTTTTCTACTGGATACTGACATTTCAGTATCTTCAATATTTTGACTCCTGCCACATGCTTTATTTTTTCAAGAAATACAGTTTTATTCTGCAAAATATATTCATCAGCTTTGATTTCACATGCATTTCAAGTAATTTATTCCTTTTTTCCTACTGGATACTGACATTTCAGTATCTTCAATATTTTGACTCCTGCCACATGCTTTATTTTTTCAAGAAATACAGTTTTATTCTGCAAAATATATTCATCATCTTTGATTTCACATGCATTTCAAGTAATTTATTCCTTTTTTCCTACTGGATACTGACATTTCAGTATCTTCAATATTTTGACTCCTGCCACATGCTCACCAGTTGGATTATTTTTCTTCAAGAGATACTGTTTAATCATGCAAAATAGACTCATACAATAGGTATAAAACTCTTATAGAAAAACTAGGGGGCCTACCCCCTGCGAGCTACGCTCGCCAACCCCGCTCAGACTTCGAGGACTCTAAAAACATGACAGCGTGCTTTGTTTTAAAAATATTGGTAAATCTGTAATTGGGTTGCCATGCTTTTAACGTTTTAATGGGGCATTTTCTGATTATCATGGCTTCATACACAGCTGTTGCGACAACTGACGACTGTTTTCGGGATTGATAAGTAAAATCAATTACACCTTGAAAACCAGCTTGTATAAAATGGTTAGGTTTAAATTGTGGCTACCTCTCGGACTTTTATAACAACGATCTGTATTCTATTCTTCCTTTGCGTTTAAGGATGAGAAAAATTCCATCTGCTTGTGAATAACATTAAGAACTACGGTATTGAAAAGTAATATGTTACAGACATTTTCAATAACAGGTTTGAATTTTTTCTCTATTTCAGTGCACCATCATGCATATTTTCATGTTATTTTAAATATGTAAATTATTTATTTTAATTAATATGTATATACGAATTTTCTAATAATTATTTATCATACAAAATTAATTAAATATTTTGTGCATGCATGCCTGCATTTATTCGGCATCAATTGATGAGATATTTAAACAAATTTGCTATTCGCGATAATTTTAAACCTTGTTATGTCACTTGAATATTGTCCATAAGAAAATCGGGTACTTTTCCAGGATAGGATCCTTTGCTTTTAGGTTTGGCGTAATTCGAGCTTCAAAAAGGGATAGATTCATTAATATACATAGATTTGTTGCCAAAAGTTATGAAAACAAACCGAATGAACTTTTGGTGCTTTTCTATTATAGGGGTCATGACGCTTTTTTAAAAAGCTTGGCGCAATTCGGACATCAGAAAGTGAGATTTGGTGCCAAATGACATAAACAGCCTTGGAAACAAATTCGACGATTTTTTTGTTTATATGCGTATTGTAATTATACGTATATTATTATTGTTCTTTCTATACAAATTACTTCTGGTTATATATAAAATAGGTAAATGACATTTTACGCTAAACAAATTGTATAAATATTGAAAAAATGTTTCTGTATATGAAGTGACAAAGTGAATAGGTTGACAGAAAGTAAGTTGCCAAATTTCCTTTTCCGCCAAAGCTATTTTCTTTGTTTCGTCAAGGCCCCATATACTGGAAAAGCACCGAACTTTTATGTTTGTTTATACATGTATTTGTATGTATATATACAATTTATTTATAATTGTCTTTCAATTTACCTCTTTTAGATAAATGGCTTCTTTATATTAAATAAATTGTATAAATATCGAAATAATTGCTTGTGTATATCAAAAAGTGAATAGATTGTTAGAAAACTTGTTGCGGAATTTCAATTTATCAATTAATAATAATTACTATTGATTCCTTCCCCCCCCTTTCTTTTGCGTTTACATAAATGACGTCATTTGGACAAATTTATTCAAAATATTTTCCGTTTATAAATTAAATTAAATGATGACAGACAATTGAATCCTGACGATAGAAATGTGATTTTTTTTTCAAATTTTTCTGAAAAACATAATTTAATCACAATCTTGTCTTTATTATCGATTGAAATAAAAGATAAATTCAATTTCAATTTGAAAATGACGAATAAAAAGAAATCAATAATCCCTATCGGGATCCTTTTCATTTTTTTCCCCTTTTTTGTCACAAAAAAACTGAGTAATTAGTTGCCATCATTACAGAAATGTCATTAAAATTAGAAAAAAATTAATATCTCGAAAACTAATTCCAATTTCAAAATTCTATTACCAATTTTGACATCCGCGGATTTTTATGGACAATTGGTATTAATTTCACCATCAAGCATTTAATATTTTATTTAAAATAGCCCTGAAACATAATCAGTCGTTTAATCAGTCGTTTCATAAAATCGTTTCATAAATTCGTTTCATAAAATCGTTTCACAAATTCGTTTCATTAGGATTTTATATATATAGGGTAGATATGTTTATATACAACAATTATAATTTATCCAGATGTCAAGAAAGCTTGAAACATAATAGTGGCCACTAACTTTAAAAAGTGGTCACTAATGAAACTGACTGAACCACTGGCTACTAACTAAATTTCCCAGTTTTCACCTATAGCTTAAAGTGCATACTCAGAATATTTTGAAAGAAAAAAATGTTAATGGAACTCCTGTACGTAATAAAGAATCAGTCAAATTTAGCTGCTGAATCCCAGTAGAAAATCTGTAAAAAAATTAAAATACATTCGAGTATTTGACGTGATTTGGCGAGCAAAACTTTTTCCTTGCTTAATTTAAGTGATTTTAATGTATTTGAAAATTACTGGTTAAATGAGTGTTTAAATCAGGGTTGGGTTTTTGACGTCAAAAACTGCTTTTTGACATGACAGTGGTAAAAACCGTGTTTTTACCGGTTTAATCCGTCAAAAACCTATATTTTCGATTTTCCTCCAATTTATTGTGTAAGTGTAGCATACAATACATTTCTAGATTGATTTTACGTTGTTGTTCTTGTTATTATTATTTACAATCACATTTGTTAAATTTATTTAAAAGATCATTTCCTAATATGGGAAAGATTTAAAAATACAAGAGTAAAAGGAAAGAACAACATTTGCCATAATCTCCTCTAATATAGATTCTACTAATTGCAATGGACATTAAAATTAATTGATAATAAAAGTTATTATAACTATAAAATAACATTCAATATATTTTTTTAATAAAGTACATTAAAATTATTTTAGAGATGCAAAAATGCTGTTATATGGTATGACAATAGATGTTAAACATAGACTGGCAATGAATATATTTCAATATTCTTAGATATATTTTTAAATGCATACCTTATGTATTTCATAAATGAAATTATGGTGATTTTCATTTGTGCTTCAATAAGCAGAATCCGAAAGTTTTGTTTTAAACAGTGCAATAAATTCAACCGAAACTATACACATTTTTTAATCTATACTTATGGGTTACAGAATTTTTTTTTAAAAATCCAATTTTTTTAGACGATGCCAAATAGCTTAAGATTATTGTAGAGATTTTCTAACACAGATGTACATGTATTAAATATACTTTAGAGTCTTTTTGATACTGAATATTTCATGTAAAACAACTTAATATTAAAGATAGAATGAAAAAAAATGTAAAAATAAACTAATAAAAAATCGGTTTTTGACAGTTTTTGACATTTTTGACAAAGAGGTTTTTGACATGACGGTAAAAACCATGGTTAAAACCGTCATGCGTCAAAAACTTGCCAACCCTGGTTTAAATGTGCAGTACTTTATGAATTTAAACTTCAACGATTAAATAGTTTATTACCTTTTCTATAATCTTATATATTAATAATCAAATTTTTGATATATTGATAAATTTTTATTATTATAAATGCAAGGCGTGTGAAATTTTCTATGGAAAAATTTCCAAAGTATTAAATATGAATTTATCTTATATACTATATATACAAGTTGAATATTGCTTGAAGTTATTTAATTTTACCTGGTTTCGTCCAGCTGGATAAGTTTTAAGTGTATTTTAAAAGTAACTCCCCAATTAAGAATGTTCTCATTATACATTTCAATTTTTAATAAATCATTATTTCCATGGCAACAGGACTTTTCATTTGTTGTCTCTGACACTAACAATATCAAGGTCAAATTGCCAGTGCTCAGAATTGGATAATTAACTTTTAATTTGAAGCATTTTTAATCAATTTAAATGTTGTTCTAACAACGTAGAATACGATCGTTAATTTTCTTTATATATACATATAAATGTATTTGGCAAAACCGTAGTTATAAAAGTGTGTTTATTTAAGTTAAACTTACTTAAACTAGTTCAGTATAAAGAGTAGAAAACATTTTTCCTAAAAGAGTATTTATCCTAAATAAGTTTTTTTTTTCATTGTGTCGCCAACCAGCGATAAATTGCCAAAAACATGAAATTTTCATTTTTTTGCACGGACGTTATATGGAGGTTTCACAGCAATGTTTTTATAAACGTATATATCCTCATGAGAATATTCTGTAATATTTTCAAAATTTTTTGAGAATGCACTTATGGAGGTGTTCCTTGTCAGTACCACACATTATAAATGATCAGCTACAACTCTCTTGTAAACTATGCAAGAAATTATTTTTTTTAATTTAGTTCAACAAGAGTTAAGATTACAAAATAGTGGGAACTAACCTATGAAGATCTACCTGCTACTGACTGCTAATTAAAAACTTCAATTTTCAGTTTATCAGGCATCAGATATTATTCATTAGCTAAAGTTATATCTATTGACATATGTCAAATCTATATATTATGTCCATAAAATTTATAAAATATGCCTGAGAAATAGTAAATTCGAATTTTTTATTATGTGAATTTTTATTCAGATTGTTAACAAGGTGTAAACCCAACAGAGTGAAAAAGTATCTAAACCAGGATTTGAACCTGGGTCTGGGTCATTGGTTCAGCACAAAAAAACACAGCCAACTGATCTACCAGGATGGTACCCAGTCTGGCACCTCTCAATCTTATATGTTGGTAAGGCTGAAAGATGGGATAAATTCATGAACTACAAACCACTGCAGAAAACATGCGATGAAATTAATCCAGCATTGATTAATATACAGGCACAGGGTGGTTATAAACATCTCTATTCGGAGCTGTCTTTAGCTAGAAGGAATATTCGAATGAAACCAAAATCGGTACACTTACTATTCGAGAAGGGGAAAGAAGAATGGAACAATAAAAAAAGTTGCAGTAATTGCCAACAGATGGCACTGTTGTGTACTATGGAGGAGGTGTCACAAACCTTAATGACTTTAAAGATTGCATATCACAACATGTGGGAGACATCACTCCTGATGTGTTACATTCTGCAGTTGAGCACATCATGCACTGCCTGGATTATGTCCTCCAGCACAATGGCCATGTGGAACCTAAACTTGATCGGCATCACCATGTGAGAGCATAACCACATTCACTGTGACACTTTCCAATAAATTAGGTTTACCATCTGGTTTTATGCCTTAAGTCATTGTTCTTGTATTACACATCACACTTAACACTCAAAAGCGTCATCTGTCGGCAATTATTGCAATTATTGTTCCTTTCTTCTTCCCCCTTCTTGATTAGTAAGTGTACCAATTATGATTTCATTCAGGCTTGATTTCTTCAAGCTACTGACAGCTCCAAATAGATATACTTATATCATAACCACCTGGTATATACTAATTGAATCGATGCAATACACCCGAGAAGTAGTAATTCTGAATTATTAATTATGTAAATTTTTATTCATATTGTTGGATTAATTTCATCTCATGTTTGCTGCAGTGTTTTGTGGTTCATGAAGTTATCCATCTTGTGCTGTGGTTGCAGCCTTAACAATATATAAGAGTGAGAGGTGCTGGGTTGGGTATCATCCCAGTTGCTCAGTTGCTTATCCAATGACCCAGGTTCAAACACTTGCCTGGATACTTTTTAACCCTGTTGGTTTTACTCCTTGTGAAAAATGTGATTAAAAGAAGTGTGAGTAAAACCAATTTTACATGAGATTTTCCAGGTATATTGTATCTGTTTTTTAAGATACAAATTTCACTGAATAATTGTAGAGAATAGTGGGAAATTGCCTGCTACTAACTAATTAAATTAGTAAGTTGTTTGCATTTTGTAGATAAGTATATTTTTAGATACATTATATATTTTAAAATTATCTGTTTGTTTGTGTTCTGACCACTCCAAGGCAAATTCATTAAAGTTTTTTTTTTGTTATGAATTTTAAGTACAAAATATGCAAGCCACAATTATTTTTATCTAGGTTAAAGAATAAGATTTATGTTGGCTACAAATTAATACTATCAGATTTTTATGTCGTGATTATACATAGTATTTAGGCTTATTTTTGTTTAAATGTGTATTGGGAATGAATACGACATAATTAATATTTATGTGTACTAGAAAATTAAATGTTGTAAGATTATTCTACCAGCATATTAAACAATTTATGCTGGAAACTTTGTCATTTAAATATTTATTCAATTTATTCTTTAATGCAATTTAATAAATGTGTAATGAGATTAACAGTTGAACCAGTTTTGAAACAAAGATAGAATCTCGTATGTTTAGATAATCATAAAATAATGTAAATATTAAAGTGGGTGGGAAAGCCTTGATCCTCTAAAGTAAAAAATAAAGCAATATGTGTGATGTGATGATAATCAATTTTTGACCAGAGTTAGTAAACTTTTGTTTTTATATCTAATAGCAAATGCATATATCTGCATGCTACCTTATAGTTGCCCACCTCAAATCTCTGGTGACTGGACGTTTCTCATCTTCATTTACTGTTACTTGGAAATTAATATTAAGTTGTTTAAATTTCATATATTTATAAAATGATGAGCTAAAATGAGCTGTTTATTGTGAACAGTTGTATGTCCCCCTTATACTGTCACATTCAATTCCAGACCAGTGTTAGATGGAACATATGTAAAAGTTTTGAAATTTGTTCTAAACTTTTACAGTTGGAAAAATGACATTGCTTTTGAAATTTTGGTGAATAAATACTCAATCATAATAGCTAAAGTATGCATGTCTTGATTTGGTACTTTTTGTGCAAGACAATAAAAAAATACCCCTTTAATTTCTACTCTCCCCAGGCTCTGACTATCGCACGGACACCCAGCTCCTGTGCCCTGTGCACGAAATTAGAATTTAAATTAGAAGTTGTTTGAATACTTTTAGGACTTTTGTTTGCTCTCACTATCAGTTTAGTTTTATCATTTAATACCAATAACATCATTAATAAGTAGATTTCTTTTCAGAATTTTCTAGCAATTGATGTACTGTATTTATCAAGTCATTCAATTTTATCACATTGCAAATTTATTCGGAAAGTGACACAACTGACAAATGTGATATTTGAGATATTAATACGATACAATGACAAAAATATATCTCAATCTACGGTTAAAAGCACATTTCAATAAATAATAGAAAAAGAAATTTATTTCTATTCCTGGAACCATTTTTTTAATTTTTCAGAAAACTTAATTTTTGAGTTGACACTTTTCGAATAAGTGTGTAATATGTTATAAAAAAAAAACTAGCATCAGAAAATCAACCAGTCTAAGGGGGCACGAAAAATTGAAAGTGCCCTGGGCACAAAAACTTGCTAGTCGGGCCCTGACTCTCCCCTATAATATCTGTAAACAGCATGAAAAAACAATTATTTTAAAATTTAAAATTAGTCTTTTAAAGCTGTATTTAGAGTAGGAAAAAAGAAAGAAAATATTGCAATAGAGATCACATTTAATAAATTAAATTTTTGATGATAATGATATACAAATGATATTAATGATTTGATGAATAATGATATACAAATAAATAAATTATTTGTTTATATAAACTTTATTTACCTATTTTTATAAAATTGAAAAGAACAATCTATCTTTAAAACATTATTTAAAAGAAAATTGGAGTAACATAAATTAGAAAGAAAAAATAGAGTTACCTCAGAAACTGGAATTACTGCTTGAAATTCTAAACATGTGTAAAAAAAAATCAAAATGAAACTAGATTTATTTTCTAGGAAGTGTATTCAACAATGTTGTTTAATAGTGCTTTCTGGGAATTTTTATTATATATTTTATTAAATGGAAATGCACTAACAGAGGTTACATTTTTTTTTCTTGGACAAATGTTAAATTAATTGCATCAAATTAAAAATATATATTAATTAGATCAGAGTTATTCAAATAACAAAACTGTAAATTAGATTAAAACAAATAGAGATTATATTACACATGATGCTTAGAAATATAATCTATTTAAAGTTGCACCTGTAGTCATTTGGATAACTTAATTTGATAATTTTTAAAAAGGGGAAATGGATAAATTGAATAAAAAAAATGGAGTGGAAGTTGGTTTAAACTAAATACAGTACAGCACCGTTTATACATTTCTCATTTATATGTCTATTACATTTACATTTCATTTAAGTTCGGTCCTGATTCATCCCTATGTATTTTAATGTTGTAATGTTTCATTTATACAATGCATGACTTCGGTTAATGTCGTTGATTATAACAACTTTGTGTAACCTGTGGAGAGGGTGGGATGAAAAAATGGACAGT
Source organism: Maratus michaelseni (assembly GCA_963931845.1). Taxonomy (NCBI): domain Eukaryota; kingdom Metazoa; phylum Arthropoda; class Arachnida; order Araneae; family Salticidae; genus Maratus; species Maratus michaelseni. Next base: position 263,535,210 of record OZ007598.1, read on the forward strand.
GGTGATCTGCTCACGAGACAAATTTGAGATAAGTAAATGTTTTGTTTACTGATTTCGTTGCAATTTCGTTTGTGTGCAATACGCCGCTGAAGTCGTGACGTCATCAATATGGCGCTGGGCATAAACAGGCTGAAGTGCCCATTGAAATAACATGGACGTAAAAAATAAAATATTCTAGGAATAATAAGTTTCACATTTAAGAACTTTCAGGCACTGTTCTGCAAAGTTTTAGGTACGATTTTCATTATGAATTCCCCAAACTTCTGATTTTGTGATTTAAAACTGATCAATTTATTAAAAACGCATTAGCTTAACTCCAGTTAGACAAATATTGTGGTTGTTTACGTTGGCTGAATGGGTGATATTTACATTCATGTCTGTCAATATCTCTCTGTCTCTCTATACTTATAAGTAAAATTTTTATTGATTTTAATTAATAATTTTACTAATTTTATAATTTTATAAATTATTAAAGATATTTTATAATTTATAAATTATATAATAAATTAAATATATAAATTATATATTAAATAATATGTTAAATATGTAAAATATGATATATTATAATAATATAAATAAATTAAAAATATAATATATTAAATTATAATACTAAAATGATATACTATATCAAATTAAATATGAAATCAATTTAAACATATTAAATAAATTATGTATTACATTAAATTAATATTATGAATAATTAATACTAATAATAAATAATTATTTATCATTTTAAATGATATTAATAAATAATATAAAATTAATTATTAATACTTTTAATTATATATATATATATATATATATATATATATATATATATATATAATTATTATTAATATTTATATTATATTATTATCAATATTTATAATTATATTAATATATTATTTTTAATATAAATTAATAACATAAATAATAATATTATTGAAAATTATAAATTTAAATTATCATAGAAACATAATTTAATTATTATTAATTAAAAATAATTATAATTTAATAATATGAACTAAAATATTAATTATTTAATAATATATTTAATATTTTAAAATAATTATTTAATATTAAATATTAATAATAATAAAATATTTATAATTATAATTAGTATTAGTTTTAATAAATAATTAATATTATATATATAAATAATATAATGAATTACATTAAATTAATATTACATTAAATTAATAATATAATATATTAAATTAAAATACTAAATTTTAATATATTAAATATATAAAGTATTCTAACATATAAATTATTAAAAATAATCTAATAATTTCTAAATTTTAATATGATTTTCTCTTTACTTATAATTAAAACATCAAATTACTTGTAAGTAAAGAGAAATAAATGCATCTTGACAGACATGAATTTAAACATCACCCATTCAGCCGATGTAAACAACCTCCATGTTTGCCTAACCGGAGTTAAGCTAATGAGTTTTTAATAAATTATTCAAATTTAAAGCACAAAATCAGAAGTTTGGTTAATTCATATGGAAAAACGTACCTTAAACTTTGCAGAACAGTGCCTGAAAGTTCTTAAATATGAAAATTATTATCCCAAGAAGATTTTATTTTTGACGTCCATGTTATTTCAATGGGCACTTAGATCTGTTTATGCCCAGCGCCATGTTGAAACGTCAGACTTCAGCGGCGTATTTCTATTTTTTCTCTTTTGATTACTTAATGTTCTCCTAAAATGTCCAGAAAATGCAAGGTCCTTTCATTTAAAAAGAAAATTGAAATTTTATAAGAAATCGATAAAGATTCAGGTTTGACCGAACCTTTTTTATTACTCACAATATTAGTGACAAAACTTTTCAGGAACTTAACTCCATACATAGTGCTTTGCTTAACTCTCAGAGTAAATCGACACATCAGATGATGAGAAAAGATAATTTTAATTAAAATCTATATGTTTGATAATGGAATAAAAAAAGTATAATTCAATTGTGTGTAACTGATATAAGGTTTGATAATTCTCACTTTTTATATTTTAATTTTATAAATGATTATTTAATTTTCTTTCAATGTTTTAACTTTTTAAAAATATATATAGTGCATCTTAAACAACCGAAAATGCTAGAAAAGTTAGATTTGTATGATTGCAGCATTATATTCTTACAGTCAAAACTTTTACACCTTAAGCGACTACAATTTCGATTGTATGTTTTTCTCAGTTACGTGTCGTTTTAGCACAGTCCTCTGAATGACATATAATCGATGCTGTACTGTACTTTTTACTTTTTCTAAGAGATGGCAGTAACAAATTGTTATTATTATTTTACATATAAAGCAAAACAATACAATAAAATAAAATAAAGTTGTTGTCATCAAAAGCTCATATACAGTTAGTTTCATCCATGTTTGTAAAATGTTCTTATGAATTAATAAGGAGAGGTTAGTGGAATTCATGCCCAAAACTTCGAAACCTTACTCCAGAGTAAGGTCCACTGGTGACAGTTTCCTGTCCTTTGAAAAAACAATTTAGTTGGATAAGCAATGCAGTTACCAATATAAAATTAAGACGACAGTAACTGAAAGAAATCCAATTATTCATACATGTGATCCCAAATTTATGGTATAAACTTTAAAGGTTGGTACAGGACATTGTAACAATCATTTATTGTACAGGAAACATGAGTCAGAAATCCACTTATTTAGTTAAAATTACAGGGCATCTCACTCCAATCCGAAGCCGTGATTTCGTTCATAACTTTAATAGTGGTGAAGATACTTTAATGAAATCCTTACAATTCATACAAAGATGAGTCTTTTGCAAATTTTGTTAAAATATCTTCACTAGTTATGAACGAAAACGCGACTTCGGATTGGAGTGAGATGCCCTGTAATTTTGACTAAATAAGTGGATTTCTGACCAAGATTTTCTGTACAATAAATGATTGTTACAATGTCCTGTACCAACCTTTAAAGTTTATACGATAAATTTGGGATCTCATGTATGAATAATTGGACTTCTTTCAGTTACTGTCGCCTTAATTTCATATTGGTTACTGCATTGCTTATCCAACTAAATATACCATGAATTCGGATCACCATGTGTAATGTAATATTTGATTAACATTTTATGAATTGAAGATATATACTCTTTCAATTATACTTTGCCAAGTATTAATAATTATAGATAATTTAAGCATGTTAAACTGAATGCAGGATTAAAGATAATTTTCTCTCTTCCTAAACAGTTCTACTCCTTACAATATTGGTTGGAAGTCGCACCTCCTAGAAAATAAAATAAATTTGGAGCCCTGTAAATTGTGGATTTGTTTACCTTTAAGAACTCAGGTGATGCATTATATATCCCACTTAGTGATAAAATAGCTTCATATTCAATAATAATCATGATTAAAATCTGCATCATATTTACCCACTTCCCAAAGACCATTCAGTGTTTTAAAGTTTAAATTTGCATTTTTTATGCTGTTTTTCTTTATTTTTACTTAAGTCACTTACTGGTGTGCAGAAAATGTCACCAAATTGTTTCAGTTTTAAATACAAAAAGATATAAATATATATCTAAGAAAATCTTCGAGAACTGTCATGTTTGTTCAATAAATCCCATTGACTTGTCTGATTAAATGAAATTCTTTTTGTCATTTTCATTTTTTTTTTCAAATTTGTAATATTATATCTTAATTGTCAACCATATTTTTTGTATAATATGGTTATACCCATTCCAATAAAATTAGTTATTTTTGATTTGATGTTTATTGTTTGTGCACTATTACGTGACTTTACATTAAACACGAATATCACTAAAATATGATAGGTAGGCATTAAAAAGTGTTTGCCTACAGAATACTCATATATTCTTTTGATAATGCAAACCACCAAAGTTCTTAAAGGTTAATATATAAACAATTAGTTCCTATAAATATATCTTATTTTATTTTTGTCTCTGTATAATTTATTTGCGTAGTTCGAAATTGAAAATTTGATATATATTTAAATCTGCTGATAAAAATTTTTTCATTGTTTCTTTAACAGATTTTAGAAGCTGGAAGACATTCATTTTTTAAGTATATAAAGATATTTTTGGAGAATCCACAGAAAGTATCTTTTCAGGCAAATACTTTATCGTCCATGTTCTATGAATTTTCTTTAAAGAAAATGCCATTGTCTCAGATAAACTCTCTAGCAACAGAAAAAACTTTTACTTGTGAGGTATATTCCAAAGTATTTTCACAATGTGCTCCTCTAAAAGACCATTTAGACACCCATACAAAGGAAAAACCTTTTGTTTGTGAAATATGTTTGAAAGGATTTTCACAAAATCATCATCTCAAAAAACATTTGAATACACATTCACAGGAGAAGTTATTTGTTTGCGGAATATGTGCTAAAGCATTTTCACGAAAAAATGTTCTTAAACAACATTTGCTTACCCATACGAAGGAAAGACCTTTTGTCTGTGAAATATGTTTGAAAGGATTTTCCCGAGTTTATGATATGAAAAAACACTCGCATATCCATACAAAGGAAAAACCTTTTGTTTGTGACATATGTTCCAAAGGATTTTCACAAAATGGTAGTCTAAAAACACATTTACGTGCCCATACAAAGGAAAAACCATTTATTTGCGAAATATGTTTCAAGGGATTCTCGCAAAATATTCATCTGAAAAATCATTTTCTTACCCATTCACAGGAAAAGTTATTTGTTTGTGAAATATGTGCCAAACGATTTTCACGAAGTGGTTCTCTGAAAGAACACTTGCGTACCCATACAAAGGAAAAACCTTTTGTTTGTGAAATATGCTCTAAAGGATTTTCATTTAGTGGTGATCTGAAAAAACACTTGCGTACGCATACAAAAGAAAAACCTTTTGTTTGTGAAATATGTTCCAAAGGATTTTCACAGAGGGGTAATCTAAAGACACATTTGTTGACCCACACAAAGGAAAAAAACATTTGTTTATAATATATGATTCAAAGAATTTTCATAAAGATCTGATCTAGAACACTTGCACATCCATACAATTGAAAAACTGTTTGTGAAATATGGCCCAATGGATATTCTTAAAGAACCCTTCTGTACCCATACAAAATAAAAACCTTTTGTTTGTGAAATACTTTCCAAGAGATTTTCATGGAGTTATAAACTAAAGGCACATTTACACAACCGTACAATGGTAAAATCTTTTGTTTGTAAAATATGTTTCAACCAATTTTCAAAAAATGGCATTCTAAAAGCAAACTTGCACACCAATAGAAAGGAAAGACTTTTTGTTTCTGAAGTATCTCCAAAGGTTTTTCACACAGTGGTCATTTGAAAGCATACTTGCATATCCATACAAATGAAAAACCTTTTATTTATGATATATGTTCCAAAGAATTTTCACAAAGTGGAAGTTTAACAAAACAATTGCTTTCCTAAAAAAAGGAAAAACCTTTTGTTTATGAAATATGTTTCCAGGAATTTTCATTTAGGGTTAAGCTAAAGGCACATTTTCATGCCCATACAAAGAAAAAACATTCGTTTGTGAAATATATTGCATATTATTTTCATAAAGTTTCTTAAAGAACACATGTACCCATACAAATGAGAGACCTTTTTGTTTCCGAAATATATTATAAAGGATTATCGCAAAGTGCACATGTAAAAGAACTGTTGCATTCATACAAAGGAATGCTTTTTATTTACCAAATATGTTCTAAATGAACTTTATCAAGTAATAATGTAAACATGCGCTTGTGTAACCACAGAAAGAAAAACTTCTCATATTTTCAATATGACCCAACAGACACCTTTCGGACCACAGTCGGCAATGCCCATTATTTGTCAGCATTATTACAGTAGTATCAGCCAAGTGTCGGTAGCATATCGGCCACTGATACTAAAGAACCATGCTTTTCTAAATATTGGTTACTGCTATTGGACATCTTGTGGTTACATATCAGCAGGCAACTAATATTTGCAAATGACACTGAACTGATTTCTAATTTCCAATATTGGTCCAATTAGATTTGCCAGTATTGGTCTGAATTTAGAATGTTTGGTCCTAGCCAGAATTTTTTTCCTTTTTCTTGATTTTGATTAAGTTTGTGTTTTGTTAAGAGCATTAAATGCATGTTTTTTCAAATAGTGTGTATTATATTTTTTTGCTCTTTAACATTAGTGTAACAATATCGAAAAAAAAAACTACCATTGTTTTACTCTTTTTTATGTTATTATTTTTTTTTTTTAATAAAAGGTGTTGTAGAAAAAAATTATGATTTAAATTTTTTTAAATGAAATGAAAAATGCATGTAATAATTCACACAAATTTTAAGTAGTATGTTAGATGTGAGAATGAAACTACACAGGTGGAAAAAGATGACAGCTACCGAAGCATGGTCTTTAAGAGATGGATAGCATTTTTATGGTTTATTTTGTCACGCAATGTCTTTTAAAGCTCAAAGACATGCCAATTACTTCAAAATGAAAAATAGGATGAAAGGATTTTCTTCACATAAGCCGAGATTTACAAGAAACATTGCTGAATTCTGCTACCCTCTTTACAGTGCGTTAAGAAATTATAAGACTACTAACGAATTGGAGCACTTCTGAAGAAGAAGACACAATATGCAAATTTTTAGCGTGTGTATTTAAAATTGATCGTAGAACATATTCTGTTATAATTGCTACATTAAAATATGTTACATTTTATTAAAATCTTCTATTTTTTAAAATGAAAATAAGGTGATTGTCAAGAAATTAAAAGACCACCTAACGGAAATTACCATATTATACGTCACATCAGAATCATTATAAAATGTACGCATTTGTATACCGTGAAAGTGTTCCCGAGGAGAAAAGGTGCAGGTTTAGATAGTGTTATTTAAGATATATTTGAAGATGCTGCAGAGTAAAGAGTTGTCTGCGACCGAAGTAAGCAAAATTTGTTTTTATAAGGGTGCTGGTCAATCTGTACGAGAAATAGCTTGGTTAATGAAGCTTTCTAAAACTGCCATTCACAATGAAATAATTATAAAAAAGGATTCAAATAAAATTAAATGATCTGGAAGAAAAAGGATTTTGACAGCACGGGATGATAGACAAATATTTCGATTAGTATCAACTCAAAGGGGTCAAATGGGAAATTTTGAACCGTTTCAGCAAAAGAACCTCACACGTAACAGTTTGGAAGAGTCTAAAATCAAATAGTAATGCAAAATGTGTGAAACTGTTGAAAAATCGAAAGTTAATGAAATATCATAAAGAAGAAAGACTGAAATGTGCAAAATATGTCATGTCATGGGTCAAGAAATGGAAACAAGTGATACTTTCAGATGAGAAAAAAAAATATCTTGACGGTCCGGATGGTTATAAAAACTATTGGCATGATTTGAGGAAGGAACCGATACAATGCTTCAGTCAACAAAAGTGAGGAGAATCATTAATGGTTTAGGTAGCTTTTAGTCATGATGGATTATGTGATTTAACACAAGTTTCGGTGCGTATGAACTCTGCGCAATATCAGAGTATGTTATATGATCATTTGATACAGTATGGACCTTTTTTAGATTGTGCTAACTGGTTGTTTTAGCAGGACCATGCTTCTTGCCATGTGTCTAAATCTAACTAGCAATGGTTTAAATAAAAAGAAAAGTGCCCAGTTAAACTGATGGCATTGAGCTCACAAACTTTTTCCACAAATTGCATATTATACTTTTATTTCAAAGAATAATGTCCCTCAAAAAATAAAGAAATCGACAATAAATTAAGGGGGGATTTAGCCCCCATTGTTCCCCCCTTTAGACTTAACAAATGAACCTCCAAAACTAATCAGGTAAGCGCCTTATCACAATGAACCTATATACAAAATTTGAAGCAAATCGGATAATTCTGCATGAAAAACCCATTTAGCTAAATTAAGGGGGGGGGGTTAGCCCCCGTTTTCCCTCTTTATGCTTAAACAATGAATCCCCAAAATTAATCAGGGAAGCGCCTTATCACAATGAACCTATAAACAAAATTTTAAGCAAAACGGATATTTCTATCAAGAGTTATCGCGTTACGTACATACATACAGAACGGGCGGGCACATAAGCTTTCAGGCTTTGATAGCCTTTGAGCTAAAAAGAAAAAAAGATGTTTTGTCATGGCCAAGTCAAAGTCCAGACTTGAACACTATGGAAAATATTTGGGGCGTATTAAGTCGCAAAGTTTATGCTTATAATAAACAGTTTTTATCTGCCGATGAACTAGAAGTAGCCATTGTAAAAGAATGGCACAATATTTCTGAATCTGTACTTAATCACCTGGTCACTTCTATGAAAAACACAGTGTTTGAGGTTATAAGGAAAAATGGAGGACCAATATGGTATTAATTTACAGATTATTTTTGTTTTTAGACAAGTGGTCTAATAATTTGTTAACAGTGTATTTTTCAATCATTGCTTATATTTTTGTTAACATACTTATTTATTGCATATTCAAAATTATTGCAAACTAATTTTATTACATATGATGTATTTTGATATCTCATATCTTTAAACTATAATTAGAACCTTTATTTACTTCATAATTTTCAAAATTTAAAGTGGTCTTATAATTTCTTAATACACTGTAGAGTTGGTAGGGGTGACTTTTGTATTTATCTTTTTTATTCTAAACTATCTTGTATCTAATGTTAAATACAATAGCTGTTAATTTCATTAATTCGTTCTCATGTTCATTAAAAGCATTTCATTATTGTCATTCTTATTAATTTCGTAATTTCTGCAATGATATTTTGGCGCTATTTCAAAACTTTCTTGCCTAACAGTTTATTTACATTTTTATTTTATCAACGCTATATGTCAATGTAATGTTAAAAATGTAATTTTACTGTTTTCTTGCCAGGTTGTAAATAAGATAGTATAATTACATTTTCTGATCTTAAACTTAAAATAAAAAGAAATGAATAATTCCTTCTAAATGGGTGTTACTACTGTGTCATTTGATTTGGCAATGATTGTACCTAATTTTTGTCTATTTCCTTCAATATCAGTCTCGAGGGGGGGGGGGGGGAGATAATAGGAGAAGGCAATTTTTTTTTTACACATTGGGAAAGAGTGAAATAACTTTATAAGCATTTTAGTGATGTAACTGATTTTATAATCTACCCAAAAAATTCATTTGTAACCCACTGGCACGCATTAATGACATTCCAAACAAGTAATAAATATAAAATGAGAGATTATCAGATGTGAGATTTTCTTTTTTTTTCTTTGCATGTTTGTAAATTTTTAACTATTTTTTCCAGTTTTATTGCATTTTAAAGTAATAAAAAACAAATTTAATTTGCAAGGGTGTTTCAGAAAGTTTTTTAGTATTTCATCATAATTACTTATTTTGTTGTTAAATTGGAACATTGCTTGTCATGATTATTTTTTTTTTGATAAAAAAAAAAAAAAAAAAAAAAGAAAAAGAAAAAGCTTTAAAATTTTTTACAAATATTTACTTTTTTCTTGAACAGATTGAATAACTATATGCTCAGGTATATATATATATATATATAAACACATACATGTATATAACATACATATATGTGTATATGTATGTATGTATATCACTGGCACCCGGCTAACATAAAAGTACATATTTTTCTTATTTAAAAGGTAAAAACAAGATTAACAGTAATACAAATATTTAAAAAACAAAGACCTGGAAAATTTTTGATTACTATCACCTTGAAAATTTTTATTGAAGATATAAATTGAATTTTTGAAAATTTCTTAAAATTTTGACAATTACCCAATATTTGGAAGACTGAATCAATATCAGAAAATTAAAATGACTAGATAATTGGTAGCACATATTACCAGTATTTTATATGCACAAACATTAATTTCTAAGTAAACATATTATAGATAAAATAAATATGCACTAACATAAATAAAAATTCTAAAAGTAAGATATATTTAAAGAGCTAATTCCAGATGTACCTAACAATTTTAATTTAAAGAAAGTAGTAATGTATTAGTATTTCCTTTTATGCTTGGAAGTTTTTGATTCTGTATGGTAAAAAAACTTAGATTATATCTACTTCTTCCTCATTTAAAAACTGTTCAATTTGAACTGGAAGATGAATGTCAATAAGGGTGAGGTAGGACATGCCATTGCTCATGCCTGGAATTTTAAATTTAATTAAAAAAATTTCCCTATTCTCTAAAGAGTTTTAGAAAAAAAGTATATTTTTTTTCTTCCCAATTGACTTAGCGTAATGAAGTATTGAAAGAAAAAATAAGCAAGGATTTTTTATGAGCAGGGCAGGACTCCCTTAACCCTTTGTATAATATAAACTTTCTTTTTTTATGTTGATCATAAAAAATTATCTAAAATTAACAAAAGATAACAAATGAAAAAACTATTTTATTATCCATAAAAAGAAAATCTAGTATAAGCTTATTTTTTGATATTTACTATTTCTTATTTGTTACATTAATGTATTACTTTTTATGTTTAAAAATTGTCTTGTACGTCAAAAATTCTTAGTTTTGCTTATTTCGTGTTTATATTCCTTTTAAGAAAGTGCATCTATTTAAAAATCTGCCCCCTCACTCCCGTATCAAACACACAGAGCCATCGTTATGACATATTATTAGGGAGGGGGAGGGGCTTAAAATTACCTTGTCAATTATTGGTGTTTGACAGCTGTGTCTATTTAACCAGAAAGTGTAAATCTGTGGAAATGCAACCGGGAATCTGTCGGTAAAATTTTGAGGTATGGCAGAACGAGTACCATACCTGTCTGGCAAGTGTTTAAAAAGTTTGTTAACCGAGTCTTATGTTTCTGATAAAGAAAATTATGAGCTTTGGAGGAGAGCATCCTCCTCCCCTATATTCCATCTCACTCAGTGAGAACCCAAGATATTAGGGATGAGGCGAGCCTAGGTTTTTGTTAATACCAATCTTCGGGCTTAAAGTTAAAATAAACTATTCACAAATTGAATAAATAATAAAAATTTGTTTGAGAAACAAGAATGTAGTCTAATTTTCTTAAAGTGATTTAATTCAGTTTGAAAGGGAATAGATCAGTTTCTACCACGTGATCACCAGCCCACCAAGTGTTATCCAGCCAATCATAATCGTGTATTTGTAGCCTGTATTACCAGCCAACCAATCACAAACCACCATCTTTGGCGGGCAAACAAAAAAAAAATCTAGTTGCTAGGGTGTGACGTCAGTTGAAACTGATGTATTGGATTGTTATTGATTGGATAAAGGTCTAAATCTCAAGAAACGAAATAATTGGTAAGTCTGTTTTTTATTTTATTTCTTTGAGTTAGATGAAATCATACTCAAACATTGAAAGACTATGTGATTTCTTTAAATAACATAACAGAGTACTGCTCCTTTAAATGTAATATCAAATTTAGCAGGAGGCGAGTCTTGCACTACTCAAACTGGGCATGCTCTTTCACAACACTTTTCCGAATAATTATCTACAAATTATTTAACATTAAAAAATAATTGAAAATATAACAAAGATTACTATTAGAAAAGAGTAGTCGGAAAAAGCATGCACAGTTTCAATAGCAGAAAATGAATCAAATTCACTCAGAAAATGTGACCCAAGATATCATAAAAGTAACTGCTAACTTTTACTTCTATTGTTACATCCATATATCATTCATTATTTTTATCATTGTATAAAAGAAAACTACCAGATAATACTAATTTTGTTTTGAGTGTGCCAACAGCAAATTTAATGCTTAGTTTGCTTGCATTCAATAGAAAATAACTAAACTACATCACAATGTTACAATATGTGGTACTTTTCCGTTAGCCAGGTGTAAATCTCACCAACTGCATATTTATTTTATTTTTTTGGCGGGGGGGGGGGACACAATGTAGTTCTTGGGGAAAGAATTTAAACTCTTACATTAGAAGGAAAAACACACACATTCAAAAAATATTTTCACTCCATTTAAAATAACGAAAAAATGCTCTAATGAGAAATACCTTAAATAAAAAATGTTTCATTTCAACATTTACATTGTTTCTAATTTTCATATGCAAAGATCAAAACTACTGTTTTTCTTTAATTAGAGGCAAAAATATTTTAATAACAACAGATATCCTATCTCTAAATATTTATAAAAGGAATGAATTTAAGAGCGTTTGACAAACATTGAAATTTGTGATCATAAGATTAATAATATCTATTATGACCATAAAAAAAAACTCTGCCTGGAACATTGTTCATTATTATATAGCATGGTTATATTTGAAAAATTATCTAAAATGTAAAGGCAAAAAAAATCTGTTAAAAATTTAAAATACCTGTACAAAAATCATGTCAAAATATGTAAACATAAATATATCAGTACAAAAACCATTGATCTTCCTTAAAATCGGATCATATGATGAATGGGCTTAATCACATGTCAATGTCAGTAATGGGATTGAAGCATTATTTGGTGATCTGGCTAACAAAAAAAGTACTCAATATCATAAAAAAGAGAGTGTAGTGTACAATTTGAGTGACAGGGTTTCTAGTTATATTGTGAATGTAATTTTCGCATGTTTAATGATTATCTTATTGATTAATCTTATTTAAACTCACATTATTCTGTATTCATAACTTTTGTTTATAATTAAATGACACACCCGGCGTTGCCCGAGTCCATGATAATAAGCTTAAATAAACCACAAATTTATATAAATTTATATCTTTAACCAGATTTTAAACGAATTTCTATTTTTAAAATGAAAAATTCACGTATAGATAAGCAATGAAGATAGCATTGATTTTTTACTTGATTTAATTTTGATATTTTTATCTAATGACTCCCAATTCATTTTCCTTTCAGGCCCAAGAATCAGTAGTAAATAATAATGATGAAGATATAATAATCCTGAGGATCAGCTAAAAAAGAAGTAAAGACTTGTAACGTGTTCCAATCATGCCCAAGCAAGCTAAAAGACAGTGCAAAAGAGACAACTGAGCTGCTGAAAAAAATTCTGCTGCTGTATCTGCTGTAATAGAGAAGAAATGTTAATTAAGAAATGGCTGAAATTTCTTTCGAGCTTTTTATACTAAAGCTTTTCTTATATATTTTAGATACATTTGAAATAATCTAACTCTCAGCAACAGGACTAAAATTTATGCATGCACTTTCGGTCAATAAAAATATCCAGGAAAAATTCTTCAGACTGAGAATGAAATAAGAAATATCTGTTTACTTTAAAACAATTTTATTTGTTTTACATTTATAACATTTTATTACATGTTTAACATTTTATTTGTTTACTTTAAAACAATATTTTTAAAGTCAGACAAATCAATTTTCAATTTATACATACCTGCCAACTAAATTTCGTTGGAAATCAGAAGATTTTGGACAAAAAATCAGAAGAAATCAGAAGATTTTGACGAAAAATCAGAAGAAATAAGAAGGTATTTAAAATTTTACAAAACTTTCAACACGGATAAAATAAAACTAGCTGGATCATAATAAATGAGCAAATTTGAAAGACAAGCAAGAGTAAAATGAAATATTCACTAATTTGCAATTAAAGAATGTATATTACAGACAGAAAAGTCTAACTACAAAACATAAAAAGAATTACTACAAAAAAAAAGAACATTAATAGTAGATTTTTTAATTTTCATTAAAATACACTTAAAACCTCAGCTTCCTAACATTTAGTAACCAAGTATAACTGATGTTGATGCTGTGGGCTGTGATTTGGAATATTGGTGTTAAACTAGTTAACTGGTGGTGTTATGCAACACACCACTTAAACAATTTAACCAATACAATATTTTTTGTCGCCATATACAACAAAAACCGAGTAAAAATATTTATATTATTCAAAATTGACAATGACATGAACCATTAAAATATTTGCAATAAATACTGTATATTATATGATAGAAGAAAAAAATAAGAAAACATGTGAATAGAAAATTTACTGAAACTTGATTATATATTACTAAAAAAAATATTTTGACAACATGTTCACAGTAGATTTCTTAGTTGTTTTTTTTAAGTCATTAGAAAATTGTGCTTTATAACATTTATTGTCAGTAAATTAATTAGCTGACAAAATATTTTCTAGAGTTTTCATCATCATTGATGAGTGGAACCGAGTCATATTTTTTTTAATCAAACTGAAAATATGAAAACATTCAGCACTGCTGTGAGGAATAGTCAATACAGCTTTTAATACTTTGCAAATCCTATTATATTTCAAAATTCCATCAATGGAACACATCTTTCCTAACATGGCAATGCATGAATTTGCATGTTCCATAATAGGTATTTTTTTCACATTGAAGTCCTGTGAACTGATTCTGTAATAAGTTCCAGGCTACATCATCATTTTCATCAATTTAAAAAAAAAAAAAAAAATTCCACAAAAAAAAAAAAATAAATAAATAAAAAACATACATTGTTAGAAGACTTTTTTTGTTCTAAAATCACTACTCCTATTTTAAATGAAAGCAAAGTAAACTTTATTTAAATCTGAATTCTTCTCTTTTAAGAAAACTAATGGTACAGTATGGAACCATTTATCCAGAATCCAGTTAACTGGAAAACCAGTTATCCAGAATGATATTTCCAATTGACTGATTTCAGAATTTCTCCAGAAAAAAATGTGTCACAGTGCTAGTTTGACATGTTCATTGCTAGATACATTACTCACATGCATGGCATAATTTGATGACTTTTAAATGGTAGAATGTTTAGTTAAATATTGGGAGTTTTGATTTTTATGCAGAAATGTTGTTGGGGAAGTGTTATGCAGAAACAAGGGATTCCAATAAATTGTCTTTTCTCAAACTCTGAATAATCTTTGTTATTGATTGGATCAGATTTTTAATCTGTGTAATCTAATAATTAATTTGAAATCAAAAACAATGCCACAGCCACACATATTCTACAAATAGATGTTGTTTTAATAAGCCCAACCAGTTATCCAGAAAAACCAGTTATTCGGAATACATGTGATCCCAACCATTCTGGATAAATGGTTCTATACTGTAGTTTCATTTTTTAAGCAACTGATAACCTGTTTTCCTGTTAATAGATATTGTACCACTTGTTCTTCATCATTTAGTTTATAACTCGAATTGTTATCAAATGGATGATCCATTAATTTTGAAAAATTAAACGTTTCAAAGTTCAGCAAATTTATTGTTATATTATTATTATTAAGAGAAAGCTTGCTAATGGTTATCACTGGATCCTCTGCAAGCATCATCTGAGAGACAGTTATCGATTTTTCTGAACTTCAACACCATTATAATATTGCAATTTCCACCCCCTCCCCCTCCTATTGGCACCGAATTCCAAATATATACAACAAGTTGCTTTGGTGGCTGCTAAATTTAACAGATGACAAGAACTGACAGCCACTAAAAACATTTACTTCTGTAATTTCTTCAAATATTTCTGAACACCATTTTTCCATTAAAAAAGAAAAAAAAGGCAGGAGATTTCATCTTCTGATCAGAAAATCAAAAGATAGAGTCGAAATTAAGAATTCTGAAAAAGTCAGAAGAGTTGGCAGATGTGTTTAAAATAACTATTGTAGACAATTACTTATTGCACACTTCAAAAATAGGACTTTTAATTAATATATACACCACTTAGACATAATCAAGTATAAATTTTTATTTCTTTCAACAGGAAAATTGCATGTTCTTTAGGTTTAGAAATAAGCTGTTTGTTATATCCTTTTGTAAAACTTTTCTATAATTGGTGTTACAGCACATCTATTGCCACAGAGGTAAGAGGATAATAGAGATCAAATATGCAACTTTTGCTTGCAGCCAAGAGTAACAGACAGAGCAACCTTGAAATTGGTTATAATTCAGCCCAAAAATGTGCCAGTTTGAAGCTTTCCTGGGACTTGAGAATGTCAAAAAATTGATGGCTATGATGTCTTACACTCACGCACCATTTTTTAAAAATCCGTTATAAAAAGGAAAAAAGTCGGAAAATGTTGGGTATTTTTTCCTTTAATGGTAACTTGGCTACTGTATTAAGTTATTCGTTTGGAGTCGGCTTGGAAATATCGCCAATCGAAAAGTCGCCAAACATCGGTGCGTGAGTGTAACACATCTGTTCCAAAATGATTCTATGAGAAAGCATCTAGTACTTGTAATGTTTATACCAGTTGAGATTTAAATTTGAGTGATAACAGCCCTGTATTACGAACCCATTTTGATGGTAGATGCCATCTCCATTATCTTTTTACCTCTGCAATACATCACATCTCGAAGGTTACTCTTTATTATGGACAAGTATGTGTTTATTTAAATTACATAGTTGAGAAAATCTTTTACTACATATATCACAAACAAAAGTTTTCTCATTGATATGAACAAGTAAGTGCCTTTTTAAATCACATCGTCGAGAAAATCCTTTATTGCATATCGCACAAATATGAGGTCTTTCTTTGATATGAACAAGATGATGTCCATTTAATTGAGTTTGCTGCAAAAAACCTTTGTTACACAAACAATCGGTCTTTGATTTCTATGACTAAGAAGATGTTTCTTTAATTGAGCTTTTTGAGAAAATCTTTTATCACACACATCACAGATAACATTCTTCTCAGTATGAATACGAGAGTGTGAAATTAAATTTGATTTGGCAGCAAACTGCTTACTGCATACATCACAAACGAAAGGTTTTTCATTTGTATGGATGCGTAAATGAATTCGTAAGTTAGATTTCCTAGAAAATCCTTTATTGCATACCTCACAAATAAATGGCTTCACCTCAAAATGAATATAAAGATGCTCGTTTAACTGGGATTGCTGAGAAAATCTTTTTTTGCATACCTCACATATAAAAGGCTTTTCTTTGGTGTGGACACGTAAATGCCTAATTAAATCACATGTTTTAGAAAATCCTTTATTGCACACATCACAAATAAAAGGTTTGTCTTTGGTATGGGTACGAAGATGGGCAACTAAGTTAGATTTCAGAGAAAATCCTCTTTGACAAACTTCACAAATAAAAAACTTCGCATTGGCTTCAATTGGGAGATGCACATTCGTACTTATTTTTATTTCAGGAGAAAATTGCATTTCCTCAAGTCTGCTCATAAATTGCTTTTTGTATCCTTTCCGTGAATTTTTTTTCATAATTTATGTGTTATGATGCATTTTTTGCTTTAATGCATACATTATACACCTTTCATTATGGACAAGTTAGTGTCTACTTAAATAAGATTTTTGAGAATATTCTTTACTACATATATTAGACACAATGAGCCCACTATTCCACTATAAGCCTTTCCCACTCAAGTTAAGTGGGAAAGGACCTATTCATGTACTTTTTATTTGAAAAAAGGTACCACAATTGAATATCTTCAGACATTGTCCAACAATGAAATTTATTTTATTAACATAAATGAGAATATGAGCAACCTTTATAATGAATTCAAATTTAACAAGAACTTTAATGAAATGCAATACTAAAAGGACAAAGAGCTACAATATTTTTTTCCATTTGCGTAAGTAAAGCTGTGAAAATTTGAAATATTTCAATTTTTACAAGCTTCAAAAAACACTAATTTCATTGACACATTATTTAGAGATTCAAGCAGAGTTTTATGCCCTAATAAAATTGGATATTTATATAATTCACCAACATTAATATACTCTTTCATACCTAACATGATTACTTAGAATGTCTGCGCTACATATAGCTATAAAATATGAATTTTCAATATTTTCCGGTGAGTTGATGTTCTTAACAGTTTGTAAATCTTGTCTTTTTCCAATTTTTTTCCTCCTCAGTATAAAATGATTTTTTTTCTATTGGTATCAGTTATATCTATAAGGAAAGAAAATGAATAAAATTAATTTCAAGTTTGAAAAACACAACATGACTGTAGACTGGAATTTTGTGTGGGGTAAAAGAATGAGAAATAGTTTGTACCCACAATTGACAGTTATGAAAAAAAAACACACATTTTCAAAAGTACAACCTAATTTTATCAGAGAGTGAGAAATAGTTTGTACCCACAATCGACAGTTATGAAAAAACACACTTTCAAAAGTATTACCTAATTTTATCAGAGAGTGAGAAATAGTTCTTACCTACAATCGACAGTTATGAAAAAAAAAACACATTTTCAAAAGTATTACCTAATTTTATCAGAGAGTGAGAAATAGTTTGTACCCACAATCGACAGTTATGGGAAAAAAAACACATTTTCAAAAGTATTACCTAATTTTATCAGATCTGTAGATACAACGAGCTCTTCTCACCCCCACCCCACCCCACCAGTGTGGAATTCAGGGGGTGGTCCAAGGGGGACGTTCCCCCGAGAGCATTGAAATGTCCCCCCATGGAAGATTTGAGATTCTTTGCTTTTAATGGTTAAAAAGTGCAATTTCCCCACGGAGCTCTACAAGCCCCCCCCCCCCCCGGAGCCACAGAAATCCTTCCCGGAGAAAAATGTCTGAATTAAACACAGCACCCCCTCCCCCCCTCCAAAAAAAACAGAACGGGAAATGATTAGTCGTATATTTTTATTTAAAAAAATGATTTCAGCTGAAAACTTATAAGGTCCCTCCCTCTCCAAAGAAAGAAAATTCTGGCTACAGGTTCAATTTTTTTTAAATAATGTATTCTTTATTATCAATCGTTTGGAAAACTGAAGACTTTTAGTGATTTTGGAAAGCAGTTTTAATAAATAAAAATGGCAAAGCTAAAACAAATTTAAAGTTAACACTTGTAAGGAAATATAATGAAAACAAAATAAAAACAAGCAAACACAAAATAAACACGAAATTGGAATCATGCAATAATCAATTCAATCACAAACAGCTTTTTATATTTACATTTTCTCGGTGCTTTTTTCAAAGATTTCGTGTAAGGGGGACGAACAGAGCTCCCCTCCTGAAACCCCCCTATATGCCCATGCAGTATCACCGTTTTTTTCTTTATTCAAAATGTTATTTGTAATGAATTTTTTATCTGTCTCGTAGAAGAAGAATAAATAACATAAAGCAGTTTTATAAAAGATATTTTCAATACAGTGAAGCTTCAATTATCTGTCAAGTATGGGGCTTCATTGTAAAAGACATTGACGGATAACAGAGAACACCTCTTTACACACACAAACAACTAATGCCCGTGACAGTTGACTAAAGTTAAATTTTAACTCAGAACTTCATATTGCATAAATATACATCAGGACTGGAAGTTGCAATTTATTATAATTACACACTGTTGTTGGGTTTAAGAGCGAGCGAAACATTTTTATGTGTGCAATCATACCTGCACACTGACTGTTTTTTCCCAATGCAATCAGTCTGCGAGAAAACACAATAGCAAATGGTTCCTATGTATGAAAAAGAAATAACTGTGTAGATTAATTAATATGTTTAATGTTTTTCATCCTGGTCTAATAAAGTCTTTCATCTGAAGATCCACTATTCTGTGTGAATGTATGATAGTAGAACAACAAATGGCAGCAGAGAATGTAGATGTTTTAAACATTTCTGTTTGAAAACGAAACAATCATTTCTGAATGAAACATTGGACAAACTTAACATTTCTGAATTAACCGGTAATAGTTATTTCATATGTAACCTAAAATTAAAAGCTGGCTTTAAGTTTAAAAGTGTTGGAGTCTGTTGTGTCCGAAGTAAAAGCTGAAGGATTAAGTGAAAATGATTCTAAAAAATGGGACCAAAAGAACAGCAACGTTACAACAACAATACATTAAACTGTCATTATCAGATGCAGTGTTGAATTCAGAGGGTGGACCGGGGGGAGGGTCATTTCCCCTGGAGCATTGAAATGTCCCCCCCCCCACCAGAATATTTGAGATTTTATGCTTTTAATGATTAAAAGTGTAATCCTCCCCCCCCCTCTCGAAACCACAGAAATACCTCCCGTAGAAAAGTGGCTGAATTCAATACTGATCAGATGAACAGGAGCTGCAATTTGCTACAGAAGAAAATGTCAAATTGATGTATGAAAAAATAAAATCCACTTTTACTGGCCAAGCAGAGGATAGAAGAATTGATGCCGGCAATGAGTTAAAGAATCTGGAAATAAAATTAAATGAATTGGCAAAAAACTATATTGTCAGATCATGAGGAAATTCAACAAAATGTCACTGCCTTCGTTTAAGTGTCACAGATAGAAAATTAGTATTTTATACTGTTAGATGATTGAGAGGCAAATTTTCAAAAGTCCTTGATATACTTAAAACCTAATGGGACAAACATATAGATGAAGTCCTTCATAACATATAGATGAAATATAAACTTCCTTTTATTACTTTTTAATTATTTGTATACCAACACATATATTTGCACTGTCAAACATCAAAAGGTACTGTTTATCAAAATATTATCAGTCTTTTTTCAAAAAAATGTTCTTAAGTGTTCATTTGGTCAGACTATCCTAATTATTTCGTTCATTCCTAGAGTTACTGAATAATTTTTATTTATCCAAACATTTTAGGGAGGTTCAAACAACACTGAGCTAGACATTCCATTATTAAGACTGCAATTGGCATTACATATACTATGGAACTAACCAAAATTCAGTTCTTCGAAAAATCGATTGTTTCACCAACAAAATACTTTTGTTGGTAAAGATGCAGCAAGGCAGATATTTATTACCATTGGCTAACCATGGGACTCCCCAATTAGTCAACGTTGAGCAATCATTTTGTGCTACTTGGGTTTTTATTTATAAATTATGGTCTCTGATTCCCCATTAGTAATTCAACAATATATTCATGATCTTTTCATGACCTGATTAGTGACAAAATAATTATTACTTACATGGATATCATAATTCCAGCTGAAACTGGGGGGCTGCAAAGATGACAGCGTCCTTACCACTACAACTGACAAGGGGATTCAAGGTTGGGGATACAGAATGTGGTGAACATTTGTTTGTCGATAGAGTATAGTTAGTATATGAATATATGAAAGCCATCATAAGGCTCAATACCCTCGAGGTCTTGAGAAAATAAGTCTCAAAGGTTACGTTACAGTTTATGATCAGATGAAGTTCTTAGATCTGCAGTGATCAAAACATTTTGAACTATCAAATTCCTTGAGTGGAGGTGGGGATGCAACCACACCCCTAGCATCCCCAAAATGTCACACCTGGCTCTGAACAAGATAGACTCCATTTATTTAACATCTTTTACAAAATATAGCGAAACAAAACTGACCCCAAAAATATTTTCTATAAATATGACACATACGAAAATACAAAAAATTCCTTAGATCAATATAATTTTGAAGGTATTACATTTTTAAATGATGAAATATCAAAATTTGCTATATAGTAAAACCTGTGTAGGTAAATATATACAATTTCATTTATAACTGTTATAAATTCTCAATATGCATCTGTTAGGATTTGTGATCCATCAGAGCAGCAATAAATAGAAGATTACTGAATTCATCAGATTATCGTTAGTTTAATGATAAATAATAAAAATATACGTGACACTACATACTTCGTGCTACTAAGAACAGGTAAACATCTATGACACTGATGCCAATAATCTTGACATAAACATAGTGTTGCCACATGACAAAAATAAGTATTAACAAATAAATATGGAGGGTATAATTACACAGTTAAGGTATTTATAACACTTCCCCTTGATTAGATCTCCATTATTAGTGTTTCAGTCCTACACTGAGTCTATGATTTTGTATAATTGTCCTGGTGACACTCTTGGTCAACATATCTGAAACATTTGACTTTGATGGCACATATGTAAAGGTTAGCAGTTTTTCCTCTACCTTTTCACGTAGAAAAAAATGTCGGAGTTCAATGTGCTTGTTACGATCTGATGTAACCTGATTTTTGGCTAGAGCAATAGCACCTTGATTGTCCACAAATATATTTTGAGGAGTGTTCAAGAAATGTTCATCCAAAATTTCTTGCAAAAAGTTTTGATACCATAATGCCTCTTTTGCAGCATGGCACATTGAAACATATTCTGCCTCAACTGTAGACAGAGCAGTTGTCCGCTGCTTCTTGCTACTCCATGACACAGCCCCACCTGCAAGCAGTATAACATAACCACTGAATGATCGCCGATCAACTCTATCGCCAGCCCAATCAGAGTCACAGAATATTTCTAGCTTCCTTCCTGTCTTTTGTAATGTTAACTTTAATTACTTGGTATGAACTAAATAACGGAGTATATGTTGTATACCAGACCAGTGTTCCTTACTTGGACAATTATTGAATTGGCTCATGTAGGTTGTAGCAAATGCTAAGTCGGGTCTCGTTCCTCCTGCTAGGTACAAGAGTCCCCCTACAGCCTGTCTATACTTTAATGCTCCTTCAGCATTCAACATACTATCCTTGGTTGCTGGTAAATATTTCATGCCTGGATCTAGAGGTGTTGATGCTCCTTTAGCATTTAACATACCAGTTGTTTGTAACAGCTCAATTGCATAAGCACTTTGGTCGAGAGTCATGGAACCATCTTTATTTCTGTTTATTCTAATTGAAAGTAAATGATTTATTTCTCCTAGATCCTTGACTTCAAAAACACTTCCAATATTGTTTTTGAATTCTTGAATAGTGGAAACTTCACTAGACATGACAAGGAGATCATCGACATACACACCTACAATCAATTTCCTTTTCTTATCAAAGTAAACACAAGGATCTGCTCTTGATCTTGTCAGTTTTGCTGATTTGAGAAATTTATCGAGGCATATGTTCCACTCTCTTCCAGACTGATGCAGACCATACAGGCTCTTTTTTAACAAACAAACTTCTGCACTTGGTTTTTCACATAGATTCACAGGTGGCAGTTCCATAAAAACTGTCTCACTTAATTTCCCATTCAAATAGGCTGCGGTTATATCAAGCTGATGAACATGCCAATCTTGTTCGACTGAGAATGCGAGCAAAGTTCTAATAGATTTTGATTTTATCACAGGGCAGAATGTATCTTTGTAGTCGATTCCTTCTACCTGGGTATAACCACGGGCCACTAATCGTGCTTTATATCTTTCTATGTATCCATCTTTGTCATATTTTTTCTTGAAAATCCACTTGCATTTCACGACTTTTCTTTCTTTTGGTCGAGGGACTATATTCCAAGTTTCATTTCTTTCTAGATTTTCCAATTCTTCTCCCATGGCTACCTTCCACTTCTCAGCATCAGCACTAGTTAATGCTTCTTCCAAAGTTTCAGGATCATCTTTCTTGGAAGCCCTTAGATCTTCACACACAGATTTCTTCAATTGTCAACTGGACTCCCCTTCACTTGTTGCTTTATTTATTTCTGGAGAAATTTCTTCACTTATCTCTGAGTCTTCCATAATGTAATCTTTTGTCCACTTTGGTGCAGATATTTGTCTTTTGGGTCGACTTTCCTTTTGTGGTATGTCTATCACTTTCTCTTCTTCCAGTTGCAAATCTTCACCTACTGTAACTTCATTTTCATCATTGTAAGATTTTCTTTCAGTAGCTTGAGGAGATGGCAATGTTATCACATTCTCTGACATGGAGGGTTTCTCTTCGAATATGACATCTCTGGAACAGATGACGGTCCTTGTTTCTTTGATATAAATGCGGTACCTCTCGTCTGCATCATATCCAACAAGATAGCCTTTAGTTGCCTTCTTGTCCATCTTTCTTCTTTTCTGGACTGGGATGTGAGCGTAACAAATAGACCCAATGATGCGCATGTGTTTTATTCTGGGTTTCTTACCCATCCATAGCTCATAAGGACTTGAGTTTGGCACTGAGGATTTACCTGTCCTGTTCAATATATAAATTGCAGTGCTGACGAACTCTGCCCACAGGGAATTTGGGAAAACTATTTCTTCATTTGAATGTTTCAAAGTTCGAGCCATTTCAACGACTGTTCTGTTCCCTCGTTCAGAGCTGCCATTCTGTTCTGGGGTGTATGGAGCTGTGGGTCTATGAGAAATTCCATGCTTCTTCAGTATCATCCTTATTTCTTGACTATCATATTCCCCACCATTGTCACTGATTATCTCTTTAATATTATGCCCTAAATTCTTCGAGTGAGCTATGAAATGTTCAAGCACATCTTTCACTTCTGACTTATGTTTCAGGAAGAAACAGTATCGAAACTTTGTGTAGACATCCTTGAAAATGGCGAAGTATCGAAATTTTCTAAATGACTTATCAAATGGTCCACAAATGTCTGTAGAAATTAGTTCTCCCGCTTTTGTAGCCTTTTTTCTTGTTCCAAATTTCAACCGATGAGCCTTTCCATATACACAGGCTTCGCATAATTTCATGTCAGGTTTAACTTTGACATTAAATTCCTTTTCAATAACCGATTTAATGTGCTGTTTGTCTTGGTGACCCCAACGTTCATGATAAAGTTGAAGAATTGAATCTGTGCTTACAGCCATGTTTATATCGATTTGGGTCTCTGGAGCTAATGTCTTCATAGCAGCTTTGAAAGGACCACCTCCAAAATTTCGTGAACCATGTAGGACTGCTTCACCATCAATTTTTAAATAACAATCTTTGAATGTTGATTCAAATATACTGTTCTGGTTTCTATCCTGGGTTGCTAATACAGAAAACAAATTTTTGCTAATTTCTGGAACATACCAGACATTTTCTAGAAATTTTGTTTGGTTCTTTCCATTCACACTGGTCATTATCTTGATCGTACCTTTTCCAATTGCTGGCAATGATTTTCCATTTGCAACAGTGATGCTATGGGGGAACTCAAATTTTTCAAAATCAACAAAACAATGATTATTATTGGTGACATGCCTTGAGGCCCCATTATCAATGAACCAATCATCAGAATTTGTTTCAGCAGAAAATATCTTTTCATCTACAGCTAAAAGAGTCATATTTGCAGAAGCATTACCTTTGCCTGACCTTGTGCTTGAACCACTTGGCTTTGGTGGTTTTCCATCTGCTATCCACTTCTTGCACATTTTCACCCAGTGTCCCCTTTGATGGCAGTAATTACACTTAGTATTCTTGTTGGGAAATGATTTCTGTTTAAATTCTGAATTTACCATTAAAGTTTCTTGGTTTGAAATTTCAGTAAAATTTGTATCTTTCTTTAATTCTCTTTCATGAGTACACAACTGTGTCGTTAATTCATCTAAGGTTCTTTTTTCATCACTTAATAATAACCAACTTGATTTGAAAGAACGATATTTAAGAGGAAGTGTATCCAAAATTTTACAAATTAGCAGCATTTCTGGAAGTTTGTTTTCTTTCTTACTTTCAAAGCCACTGTTTAGATCATTCCACAAATCTTTCAGTTTTGACAGATGAGCTGTCATGTCTTCATCTGACCAATTAAATTTGAAGAATTGTAGGCATATGTTGTACAACTGATTGTCTGATGAATCTTCAAATATTTTGTGAAGCTCGAGCCACACATCTCTTGCGCTGTCGAATCTCATTACTTTTTGTAAAGTATCTTCAGTCATAGAGTTCGTAAGAACCATCATAGCACTGTTGTTTGCTTTATTATAATCCTTCAGATTTTTCTTGTACTCCTTTCGGATCGTTTCTGTTGCTTCTGCAACGGGCTCCTCCGGTTTCTTGAGCTTTCCTTCAACGACTTCTAAAGCATCTTCGTGATAATTTAATACGAATTTTATTCGATATTTCCATATCGGCCAGTCACTTTTTCCACACAATGGCTTAACAGAGATCTTTCCTTGTTCCATTTTTGAGAAATATAAAGAGTCCTGACTTTAATTCTATAACTCACGTGTTAGGCTTAAGAACTGACGCTAAATTTTATCACCGCTCTATTTCCGATTTGCGCAGTTAGCGTGCTTGGGGACATAACCTGTTAGGATTTGTGATCCATCAGAGCAGCAATAAATAGAAGATTACTGAATTCATCAGATTATCGTTAGTTTAATGATAAATAATAAAAATATACGTGACACTACATACTTCGTGCTACTAAGAACAGGTAAACATCTATGACACTGATGCCAATAATCTTGACATAAACATAGTGTTGCCACATGACAAAAATAAGTATTAACAAATAAATATGGAGGGTATAATCACACAGTTAAGGTATTTATAACAGCATCTACGAATAACAGTTGAAGGGTTACGATCACCCAAAACTATTTCAATATTCCTTTTTTATAATTGAAAAAAGTAACCTTTTGAAAATGGATGAATTACTTTTAAATTTTTTAATTATTTATTATTACTTTTAATTATTTTTTTTAATTAAATTTCAAATACTATTATTTTAGGTTTTTTAAATAACAAGAAAAAACTGACGGATTTAAAAGAAACCTATTTAGATTATCTGTTACAGTATGCCAAAGAATTTTATTTTATTTCTGCTGTTTTTTAATTTTTTCTCTGAAATGAATATCCATATGAAATTTCATGCAAATGAAATGAAGCGGCAAAACACTTAATAAATTTTAAGTGTTTAGTACACGAACTTGAGTGAAGTATTTTTTTTAGATTTATTATATTGAGTTCACATGTATGAAAAATGCACACCATTAAAAAAATGCTAGAAATGTCTAAAAAAATTATGTTTTAAAAGCAAGTCTTTGATAACTTATTAATGAAATACATGTTTCTAGTATGAGTACTATGATGATTTTACACATTTGAATTTTTAGAAACACATACAGTCATAGAGGCAATACATGAAGCGCTCCTTACTATGGCTAAAATGCTTCTGTATGACTTTTGAGAATATTTTTGTAAAACAAAAATAAAAGCAATCCATTGAGAAGAAATTTTTGACAAAATCTTTCATTTCTAACTTCTGAAACAAAAAGCTGTCATTTGGCATGAAGGCAGAGATGCTTGTTTAAATAAGATTTCTGAGCAAATTCTTTTTTGCACACCTCACAAGTGAAAGGCTTCTCTCCAGTATGCAAAAGACGATGCTTATTTAAATTAGATTTTTGCAAAAATCCTTTATTGCATATTTCGCAAATGAAGGACTTCTCTCCAGTATGCAAAAGAAGGTGGTGCGTATTTAAAATAAATTTTCGTGAAAATCCTTTATTGCATACACCGCAAATGAAAGGCTTCTCTCGAGTATGGATACGAAGATGATCATCCAAAATAGTTTTTCTAGAAAATTCTTTCTTGCATATTTCACAAATGTAAGGTTTTTCTCCAGTATGTGAAAGGAGGTGATTATTTAAGACAGACCTTTGAGAAAATCTTTTATTGCATATCTCACAAATATAAGGTTTCTCATTAGTATGTGTAAGAAGATGTACATTTAAGTTTGATTTTTGAGAAAATCTTTTGTCACATACATTACAAATGAAAGGTTTCTCGCCAGTATGCAAAAGGAGATGCTGATTTAAATCAGATTGTCTACCAAATTTTTTATTACATGCCTCACATGCAAAGTTCTTCTCCCCAGTATGAATAGAGAAGTGGTTATTTAAATGATGTTTAAGAGTAAATCTTTTATTGCATACCTCACAACTGAAAGGTTTGTCCCCAGTATGAACATGGTGGTGTTTATTTAAACCCGATTTACGCAAAAAGGCTTTATTGCAGATCTCACAACTAAAAGGTTTCTTCCCAGAATGTACTAAGAGGTGCTGATTTAAAAGAGAATTTTTTGAAAATCTGTTATTACAAAACTCACACTTGTAGGGCTTCTCCCCAGTATGCATACAAAAGTGCTTTTTTAAAACTGATTTTTGAGAAAAAGTTTTATTGCATACCTCACAAATGAATGCTTTCTCCTTAGTATGGATACGCATATGAATTTCCAAAGTCAAATTGCCAGAAAATACTTTATTGCATATTTCACAGATGAAAGGTCTTGTTTTTGTTTCAGTAAGTTGTTCAGTCATGCTTTGAGATTCTTCTTAATGCACATATCTTTTAAATACTAGGTAAATGCCTTTATTTCAAACAACTAAATGAACATTTTTAAAGACTTTTAATTTCATTTTACTTTGATGCATATTCATGGTAAAGAGAAATTATACAAGCATTACACAGTTACAAAAGGAGTCTTCTTCAATCACAGATAAAACTTTTCACTGAACATTGGCAAGTGATCAGAAAGCAAAATATATAATATAACAAATATATATATTTTTTAAACTGCATAAAAATACCATCTATTTTTGCTTGACACATCACAAACATTAAGTTTTTTTTACATTATGTTCTGATTAAATGTGTGAACCATTCAGATGTTTCATTATTTCTACCTGTTAAAAAGAGAAAGATAATCTTTAATAAAAAAGTAATCAAATCATGTAAAGTTATTTGTGCAAGAAAAAATACAAGAGATGCAGAGAGCCAATTTGGGCCTCGGGAATAAAGTTTCTGAGGGACCCAATTATGTATTCACATAAAAGGGGAGGGGAGGGAATTTAGAAAAAATTAACACTGTTCAATAAATTCCTTAAAATCATTATTTTAAAATTAAATTAATTTTTAATTAATTCATATATTTATAACAATTTATTTTTAAATTAAAGTCTAATAATGCTTAAAGGGATAAAAAAATAACACAAAATATTTAAAAATACCTTTTTAATGTAGATTACATATCTTTTGTTCGCTCTATCGGCGACATCTTCAGATCTAAATGATAAATACAATATTCTCATATAGGTAAACATGGTTTACCATTTTCAAAAAATTATGCGAGAATATTGTATTTATCATTCAGATCTGAAGATGTCGCCGATAGAGCGAACAAAAGATATGTAATCTACATTAAAAAGGTATTTTTAAATATTTTGTGTTATTTTTTTATCACTTTAAGCATTATTAGACTTAAATTGAAAGTTAACAAGTGATTCTATTATATTATTTGTAATTTATTTTTAATTAAATAATTTCAATAATTATTTTTTAATTAATTTAATTGAGAGAGAAATAACACTACATACATTTTAATCACTAAATTGTTACAGAAAAAAAACTGAAATAGCCATTCGACAGGAAATTATGTCTTCTTTAAATTTGTGTTAAAAAATAAATAAACTTAGGCGTCATCTTCATAGTGAAATTGTACCAAACTCTGAAATTTTCAACTTGAACACCTAATTTTGACAACATATTTAGCTTTTTCAGTAAAATTTACCTTAGGATACAAAAGGTAAGTGATTCTGTAAAGTTATGCAGGTTTAAAGTGAACTCCTAATGTTAAATCCGTTTGTAATGGTTGCAAAACAGATTGCAATGCTGGTAGTTTTTTAAATATAACTCAGAGACCGCTGACCAGGCCCCTACCTACCAGGATTCGACCCAGTTTGACAGGTTTGAATGCCTGGAGAGTGGGGCGAAATTAGCCTGAGCGCCTCATGGGGCGATCCACAATGACAAGTACCCAGGTCGGCTGACCAATAAAATCCGGATTTTACTGGGTTGATCACTCCTAGGTTTTAGTATTTTGAGATCTGTTGCCGCACGCCACATACTCGTCATGATAGTTGGAATGGGACTGGACAATTTAGTGCCGAAACTATGGTACTCAGCTTAGCTTGAAAAAGGGGGGAGAATTTTGAGGGAAGACAATTAAAAAACCACTGAAATTATTATTATTATTATTATTATTATTATTATTTGCCAATAGCTAAGTCGTACCAACAAGGAAAATTTTGGGGCCGAACAGCAAGGCAGATGAAAACGCTGCTGAGGCTGACGGGACTGCGCCTTTCTACCGAACCCCACCCGGTAAAAACTGGCTCCGTGGGCTGTCCCATTGGAGCGGGTCCGGTAACTTGTGCAGACAAAGTTCATTTGCACCTAATAAAGAGGCGAACAGTCAAAAATAAAAGGAATAAAAAAACCCTTTGTTCTACCACATTTTACATTTGAAACTTTTTTAAAATTTGATGTCTTTTTAAAAGTTCATATTTTTCGAGAACTAATTATATATATATATATATATAATGTATGTATAGGGCAGTTGCAATTGACGTCACCTTGGAGGTAAACAGTACAAATAGGCTGTTCTGATTGGTGGAATTACCCTTACCTCCAAGTGAATACAATGGTTGATCAGCTGATTGCAACTGCCCTATATATATTTAAAACAGGGGTATAGCACAACTAGGAGAAGTATGTGAAGCTGCTCTTTTAGATGTGAAATGATTCCTTTTCTTTTTTTTTACTGTAGGTCCATCTACGTGGTGAAGGTTCTTTCAATCATAGTAGAAATCATAGAGGTGTACTTTATATGAGCAATGCCACTTCTAATACATTAGTATCTTGTACATAAGCTACACCACTATAATAAAGAAGACATTCTCAAATTCTTCCCACAAGACTTTCCTTCTTCTTTTTCGCTATAATTAACTATATCTGTCTTAACATGAGTGCTTTCTAATTTCATATGAAGATCAACTTCAATAAATGTTATCTTTAAGCCCAATCATAAAGTTGACAAGTAGAGGTGAAAAAAAAGCAGTCGCCACTCAGCAATTAAACTTGAAAAACTGGCGATTAAAAATATGGAAAGAACCGGCCAAATACAGGATTTTCCAGATTTCTTTTTTTCACTAAAATTCGCGATTTTTCTGCACATGTTCGATGAAATTCATGATTTTTACGCTTCTGAATGATGAAATTTGCATTTTTTTTCTAAACTAATTGCCGAAATACACACAATTTCTGGAGAGGTTGTCCATGTGTAATGTATATCATGTTGTGGGTTATTATTAAGTGCATAAATATACCTATTATTGTCAGATCTTAATTCTTGACAAATAATTAAAAAAAAGAAAAGGTACTTATGTAGTTAGCTACACAAGTACCTAAGCTTAGTTTCACTTTAGTTAGCTACATAAGCATGTTGTGTATAACTTTGCTATTAACTTATTTTAAAATAGATTTGAAATTAATATTGCAAGTTTATTCAAAACAATATAAATTAAAATAATTTTATTTAGTACCATAAATTATTTGTTTGCTGTAAAGTTATTACATATTTTTAAAATTAAATATTCAGTAACATACTTACTGGCTACTAAAGAAATTATTCTCACTAGCCAGTAACTGGCTACAAAAAAAAATTTACCTACCGGCCAGTGACTACTAAGCAAAATTCCTTATTTTCACCTTTATTGACAAGGTGCCAATTTTAAGTACCAGCCCCATTGGCGTTTAACATTGGTTTTTTACCATAACTGCTGATCCCATTGAGATCCTACGCTAAAAGTTTCAGGATTTAAAGTTTATATTTCAAAAAATATAATTTTTTTCAATAAAAAAAAAATAAATTTAAAAATAAATTTTTTTTTTTCAACCAAGCATAGTCAAATTGCATATCAAATTAAACTTTAGGAAATTCTCTTTAAAATGAGGAGTCAAACAACTGTCTACGCCTGATAGAACTTGAAAAATTCAAAATTGAAAGAAAATTATATAAGTAGAAAAATGATTTTTTGAAATTAAAAATAATTAATTGTATGAAAATTTACCAATAAAAAAAATATATAAAAGTATATTCTCATTTATATAATCAGGAAGAATGATCGCTGTAAGTTTCATAAAAATCTGAAATGGTAAGGTTGAGTCCCTGGTTGATTTGGCATGGGATGACTCGAAACAGATTGACATAAAAATTTCTCTGTGAGTTTATTTTATTTAATATTTCATTTTTTTTCACAAGTAAATTTTATGTAAAAAAAAATAAAATCTGTGCTTTGAGTTATTATTTAACTTTTTGAAGAGTTAATTTTAATGAAGAAAATTTTAGAATTCAGATATTTCAAAAAGAAAAAACCCTTTGGGTTTCGAGGACTTTCAAAGGCAGGGTTGTAGTGGGTAGCTTCCCAGGCTGGGTTTATTACAACCCTGTTCAAAGGGGGGGGGGGGGCGGGAGAGACAGGGGACGGACATCGCCATTCCCTGGATTTTCAAAATTAACTAAATTTTCGTATTTCTGATTGCTTAACTCACCTCCTCTTCATGGAAAACAATTTTATTTACATTCATGTATTGTATTTCCAATTTATATTAAACAAAGTTTTCAGGGAGGCTAGAACCCCTCATGACGAAAAAGAAAGAACTATTTCAATTCTCTATTTTGTTATATGGGGGTGGAAACATTTTTTGAATATTTAATATACAGTTTGGGATCTGTTATCTGGTATCCCCATATCCAGAATGATCCACAAACTGGAATGCAAAACGATAACCAAAGATTAATTTGTTTAATTTCAAAAACACCAAAAAAAACGAATTTTTTTGGCCAGTCACAGGAAAAAATCATAAAATTAGTCCATCGATCACATGAAGAAAACCCCACGAGTTTCGCTAGTAAGTCACGGGGAAAAAAATCTGGTAATTCACCAATTGTTCATAGGAAAATATCGCAGTCAAGCGGTCGTGGCAAAAACCTGAAATTCGACAGTCAATCATTTGAAAAAAATAGTGAATTTGTCGATCGGTTACAGGAGGAACCTCGGAATTCATCCATTGGCAGAAGGAAAGTATCGGGAATTTCGTCAATCGGATGCGGGAAAACACTTCGAAATTTTGTCATTCAGTCATCAGAAAAATCTCAAAATTCTTCAGTCTTGTGAAAAAAATCCTGCAGTTTTCTCCAATCGGTCACAAGAAAAAGCCACAAAATTCGCCAATCAATAGGAGCAAAATATCGTGAAATTCATCAATTGATCGCGGGAAAAAATTGAAAATTCGTCAATTGATCGGCAGAATAAATCGTGAAATTCTTCATTCGGTCACGAGAAAAAAATGGTGAAATTAATTTGTCAATCAAATGAAAAATCTCATACATATTGCAAAATTCATCAATCGGTCACAACAAAAATTTGTGAAAATTTGTCGATCAGTCACAAAAAAAAATTATGAAATTCTGCTGATAAAAAGGAGCTTTAAACAATTCAGTTCAAAATATGTTTTTGAAACAGGGTGCAAGAGTGCCTTTTTTGAGAACAATATGCCTTTTTTAAAAGAATTCTCGCTAGTCGGCTCGTTTGTTCTAGAGTCAACACAAAGAAAAAAATAAATAAATGTTATTGCTTCCATTCATTAATTTACAAATTCAATAAGTAAATAAAAAAAATATTGTGCAAAAAGCATCAGGATTAAAAAGCATTAAAAACAGATAACAACTGATATTTTTCACTGAACAACTGATTTTTGAAATGCAGTAGAGAAGCTACTTTCCAGAGAACAGCAAATCATGTCAGTATACAGGATACAAGAACAATTAGTGCAAATGGACATGCTGTAAGCAATCATCTTTAATAGAAATGTTTCAAAAATCCTACCCAAAGGATTCTGCTCCCAAGTTCCAAATCTGATTTTTAATTGTTAATGTAATATTTTTATAATTTGAATTGTAATTTAGAATAGCTTTTAATATGTGTAAATAAGTTAATAAATTAACAAAGTTGTGAGTATGTATTTAAACATATATTCATATTTATCACTATTTGTGAAATCAGTTATTTTGTACATTTCTTAATACCTATAAGTAAAGCACTCCAAATTACAGAAAAACCCCTTATCCAGAATATCCCAGGTCCCAAGCATTCCGGATAACAGATCCTATACTGCATCTCTTAATTAACTTTTTGTATTGCTTTTTATTCAGTTTAAAAATTGTCTGGATGCAGAGAGGGTCTAACAAAAATTCTCCGTTTAGCTTATTTATTGTTTTGTTTTTTTCAAAAAAAGACACGGTTGTAGAACAGAAGCATATCTGTTCCAAAATCCTAGATTCCTATCTGCTGACACCCATGTCTTGCCTTATTGCTTAAATTTTACAATTCTTTCTGACATATTCGAGAAGTTATATTTATGCATAAATGCATGAAATGTGCAGACATTACTTTTTAATTACCAAAGAAGCAAATGTTTATCAATTGTTTGCTGACAATAACCTTTCTCTAATTGTCATTTCATGAGAATCTGATTAAAATACCAACTTTGAATCATTTCTGAAAAGATCATTTGCTTGTGTAGGAAAATGCTGTTTTTAAATACTAAATCCAAACAAATTTACATTTTGGACCACACTGTATATATATATATATATCCCGTATACAATATACATATATACAGAGTGACAAGTAATAAGCACCTCAATTTGAACATTCAATAATGCATTA
This sequence comes from Maratus michaelseni, assembly GCA_963931845.1. Taxonomy (NCBI): domain Eukaryota; kingdom Metazoa; phylum Arthropoda; class Arachnida; order Araneae; family Salticidae; genus Maratus; species Maratus michaelseni. The sequence goes on from OZ007598.1 coordinate 263,569,248, forward strand.
ACTATAATAAATATGAAGATGAAAAAAAGTAACATTTATATCTGGTAAATTTCATATGCTGTAATTTTAAAAGCAGTTCAAATTTTCATCTATAGAGGGCACTGCACTGTTTCAAATTGTAAGAAGGCTGAAACTAACATGTAAAATTGTATTAACACCTCTGAAGTTTTATCCTTTACTCTATTTAAAATTAAAACCCCAAAAAGGCTTGAATTTTTAAATTTATTTGAGCATTTTTAATGCATCAGAAGATGCTGTAACGCCATCTATTGATGAAAATTCGAGCTGTTTTTAAAATTACAGCATATAAAATTTAAGGGATACAAGATATAAATGTCACTTATTTCATTTTCATTTTTATTATAATTAATGAATTATTGAATTTTCAAATAGAGGGATTTATTTTCTTGCTACCCTGTACAATACATATATACAATAGACTCCCTTAAATCTGCAAAGCTTAAAACCAGAAGTTGTGGGGATTTTAGAATTTTGAGGATTTCTGGTCACTGTTTTTTTTTTACATTTTAAAACAGCAATTTGAATTTAATAATGCACTTGAAATTATAACAAATCCTTACAATACAGTAAAATAATAAAAGTTAATTTCTTTTTAAATATTAAAAGTAAAGGTCAAGCAAATATTTAATAATGCATAACTAAATATGCATAATGATGAAATAATTTTTTCTTGAATTATTCAGTGAAACTCTCCTTATAAATATACACTAATAATTCTCCTCAATATCTTAAAATAACAAAGTTTTATTTCATGTTTAGCTATACTTAATAACCAAAAAGTTTGATTAATACATAAATGTATTTGGTAAAAAGAAAGTGATTGCCACTGATATCAGCGCTATCTTGAAATTTTTCAGAAATAAATATATGCTTCCTTCATGAGAAAACAGAAGTTCAATCATATTAACCAGAATTCCATATTAAGATATGTACAGACTGATATAAAAATTTAAATTTTTCACCTACATCTTAACTGTAAGTTTCATTGTTTACATCTAAAATGATGTGTGGATTTTAGGGTTGTGGATTTGAGGGAGTCTACAGTACATACATATATATTTATGTATATAAATCACTGGCACTCAGCTAACAGAAAAATATTTGATTATAAAACAAAAGTATGCATTATAAATATGGATGGATTAAAATTGTAACATGAATGTACTTTAAGATGGCATGTATATTAATTACTATGCTCATAAAAAATGTCAAATAGTTAAATATATCGATTTAATAAAAATTAATTTATTTTAAATTTCATAGATAAACATGTGTTTAATAATAATAATAATACTTTAAAGTTCAAACAACTTGTAGAACAAAAATTTAATATTTTAAGATTGCACATAGAAAATCACCTGCTGTTTAATAGTATTAGAAAATGAAATTCAATGCAGCATCAAAGCATTAGGATATGTGAAAAATATAATTTTAAATAATTTAAAAAATGAATGACTTCGTAAATTTGAATAAATTAAAGTTTATATACTATATAAAGCAAATTACTATTATAAAATATTCAAAATTTTTGACGATTTTTAAAATACATGAACAGTAACATTATTTTAAAATTGTTAATTTTAATCCAAAGACGTGTCTATGCGTCAGCGACCGAGTTTCTTCGTGGTCCCGGGTTGACGAGAAGCTCCTCCTGCCACACGAGTGGTAAAAACGGTAACTGAACTAGTCGTTCTCTCCCTCCCTAGAACTCGACGTTCGGCCGCCGTGGAAAAGCAAGAGTCGTTTGAAGAGCTCGGCATATGACCTAGGGACCGGTTCCTCTTATGAGGTTCCGGCTACGAAGTCGTCGGGTGTCTTCTCGGGATTCATCAAGGGTCCGTGTGGGGGTTCCCGCTGTGTGCCGGTGTCCCCACCTATCGTGGCGGCCTATGTCATCAACCTTGGTAAAATCCGTGTGATGCGCAGGTGGCGGTGCACCGACGGCCGTAATGCATACGGAGAGCAGCCTCTGATCGTGCATGTTATATGTCCCTCAGGACATGGGTGCGGTGGTTGGCACTCTGACGGGCGCCCGGAGTCGCAGCTCAATTTTACTTGTTCTTTTATGATGCAAAACATTTTTTACTTCCGTTTGGAAGTCACGAAACAAACTTCTTTTCAAGACGACAGACAAATTACTTCTACATTAAATAATGTAAGAAAACAATTTCAATATGCTTCTCACTCCGCGTCACTGGAATCACGTGATCAAATGTCAGCATATGCGAAGCGAAAGAGGCCTATAAAAGGGGTTGCATTAAAAAAAAGAATTAGATAAATTTTCTATAATATATATATATATATATGTTTTGCATGCGTGCGTGATAAAAAAAAATTATGGGAGAGTAAAATGATGTTTTTGTTTAGATATTCATATATTTCATATAAAATGTTAACAGTTATTAAAACAGAAAAATTGTTAAAAATAGCCTACATTTATTTTTTAAAAAATTGTTTTTGAAATCATTTTAAAAAGAACCTACAATTGTTTGCATCATCAAAATAATTTGTGAAAGCGCTCATTATAATTATTATTCATGTATGAGCTTAATCTTAGAAAAAAAACTACTTCATAAATTATTTCAACTTATTTTCTAATTACATATTCATTTTAAAACCAACAGCTAAGTTTCTTATTTTACTGAAAAGGTATTAATTATTTATTTAAAAGTTATTAAAATTATTTTACAAGCTATAAAAATATCATATCTACCCATCTAAGATTCACCAAATTTCCTTCATCTAAAAAAATTATCTACCAAAAAAAGAATAAATAAATTAATTAATACTTCTATTTTATTTTAAAATTAAAATATATTGATAGGCAGATTAATTAATATTGCTACATAATTATTAAAAAGGAATTCTAAATTAAATCATCAAACGACATAAATTGGATTCTTATTCTAATTAAAAGTTTTTAATTACCAACTTATTATTTATTAACACGTTGACGGACACTTGCGGCTATAGCCGTCAAAGCGAAGTTCAAAATGTGGCATGACGGCTATAGCCGCCCAAAACGAAACGATCGTTTTTAGACACTACGGCTATAGCAGCACAAATGTGCATTTACCGGGTGTACAAGTAGAAGCCAATGTTTTGGAAAAAAAAATTTATGTTGAAGTTCGTTTTCCACCTGTTATACGAGTTGCAGCTTCAGTATGCACGTGCAGGGTGGCTAGTGGTCAGGGAAAAATACAGTAAAAAAAAATGATAATTACCAGTATATTCTTATAGAAAAATGCAAGTTGATTATTTGATTGAATCAACATAAATTTTTCTATAAGAATATACTGGTGTTTATCACTTTTTTTGACTGTATTTTTCCCTGACCACTAGCCACACTGACGTGTTTGTGAAGGGAGTAGTGCAACCTAATTAAAGGTGCTGAATTAATCAAAATTAAGTTTCTTTAAGCAGAAAGAGTAAAACTATACTTCTAATATTCTAAAAATTACAAAAACATATAGTGTCAATTTTCGAACTTCACTTGTTCCTACTGTCCGTCAACGTGTTAAAATTAATTTTTCCATTTTAAAAATATATAATTCATAAATTAACACATGTAATTCATTATAATTGCTAAAAAGAAAATTATATTAACTCATCAAAACCTCTAAAATCCGCTTATTTTATTCTTCTTTTAGTTGCTAAAAGGTGTAAAATAAAAACTTTATAAACAGTAAAATAATTTTTATTAGACTGTTGACGTGTTTCGGCGTTTTATTAGACTATTGACATGTTTCGCTAATAAAACTTATTTTACTGTTGCCTTTTAGTAATAAAAAATGCAAAGTTGTTATAGTGTGTTATATTTTTTCTCTTATTTTATTAAATACTTAACCATTCTTAAATTTATAAGAAAAATCAATTCGCTTTCTTCAACTAAATACTTATATACTAAGATATTTATACTATACATTTAAATAATAAATTAACTTCTAAATACACCAGCATAAGACAGTGATACAAAAACCCTTTTAAAAATACTTCAAAATTCCAATTTCCCCAACCATAATTTACCTATAACGTCAAAACAATCGCTTATCTACCCTGATGATCCTTTATAATCAACTGCTCAACAAGTCTCAATGAATGGTTAAAACATTCACCTTCTATATTTGGGTACCTCAGATCGAACCTAACCTATTCCAGCGCCAAAAAAGTTCCTTTGAAGCATTAACAAATATATATGCCAAGTTGTCACGTAGATGATGCCACCAAAAAGAATAACATATATCTTTTAAATTTGCATCGGGCTGCGACCGGCATGCATACACATAGCTAGCAATCGGCGTGACTTCGGCATAGTATCTTGCCGATGTTGCTGGCTGGACTTGGTGCTAACTCATCGGACCGACTATCGCCCGGGGAACCATAGAAGTAGGAACATTAAGCAGAAGGAAGATCACGTGACCGATTCGGTATGAAGCGCAAAGGGGATTATGGTAAGGGGGTCAAACAGAATGCTTGCAACTCCACCGATATTGGCGAAAACTTGGCTTTTATCTTGGCATAGACGTTCCCACTAACCCTCGCTCCGCACGATGGGTTTCCGCTTATGTCATTCTCATATTGTGGGAGAAAGAAAAATAAATTGAGCATTTGAATTTAAATTTTGCTTTTTAATCATAAATATAATATAAACGTGTGCAACAACTTTGTCCCACTTTAGCTTTATTGGAACATATTTTTTTATTTTAATAATCATTGATGCGGTATTTTTAATTTTTTTATGGCAACGCTGATTTGAGAAAAACCAAAAATCAAAACAATCTTATCAAACCTTTGGGGGCCTCCGTGGCCGAGTGGTTAAGACACTATTCCGCTAACCGCTTGAGAGCGTAGGAGTCAGGTCGGCGGGTTCGACTCCCGCCAGCTCCATTGCACACACTTTGTGGAGCTCCCGGATGTAACTCTCTGGTGTTGTAAATTTCCTTGTGACTATCTCGTCCCTGTATATTGACGATGACTTATAAGCGGGCACTTGATGTCAAGCACACAAGTCAGATGTATGTTATCAATAAACAATAAATCAAACCTTTAAATAAATAAGAAAATATCAAGGGAAAAAGGTGCCAAGACAGCGATAAGTATGCCATACTATCCCCCTGCTTTGAAATAGTTTCGGAAGCAGGCGTAAATAAAAAAATTCTGTGGCAAACGGAGAAAGGGGAAGATGGGCAAAAATACCCCTTATCTTCCTTCTGCTTAATAATCCTACTTTGGAACCTGGATCGACAAACTGATATCGTGCTGTTACCGCCAGAAACAGCAAGCAGCAGTCGGTTGATTGCTTCCAGGTAGCTCTGTGCTTGTTGGGTATGCTACATATCATAAAAGATTAAATAATAGAGAAAACTAGAGAAACATATTTTTACTAATTTCACCCAATTTAATTTTGTACAATAAAAATACCCGCAAATTTAATCGTTAAAATAGAATAAACCTTTACGAAATAAAATATATACAAAAATAATGGATTTAATTCAGATTAATTCAGATTTTCCAAAACAAAATTAATGAGCATAAACAGATTTTCCAAGATTTCTTCATCACCTGTAGTGCATGAGTGGTTGCGATTTACCCTCCAAAACTCTGCTGATTAGCATGCACACAGTTTTTCACACAGTTTCGCTTTACTATCTTTGGAAACAATCCACAGTAGACAATAGAGTAGGTAAATGTTCCAAATTTGGCGAGACAGCACCGAATTACGCACTTGGCGCTCTGTCATAATAAGCAAGTTTTGGAAGTGAAAACACTAAATTCGTTTCATATCATTGGCCATCATCAAATCATCGCCAAGTCTGAAACTTTCTTGATATATGCTTAGAAGAAATGCATTATTATTTCATATTTAATAAAAATATTATATGGATACTTATTTATATTTTTTAAATGACAAATAAAACTATTTTAATGATACAGTAATTGAAAATCTCAAATTATTTTTACATAACTATTATACAGTAAAGTCTGTGAAAACGGAATCGCTGCGAACAGATGAAAATTGCATTTTAGACAGTTTTCTCTCTTAAAATGTATAATTATAAGGTACTCATTCCCTCATCGGGACCATGAATGTTTTCCGTTTAAGACAGGTTTCCATTATAGACAGGTTCCATTTTCACACGTTTTACAGCATATTATATTTTAGAAATTGATCAAAAACTGGTTCACCAATGAAAAACAGAAGGTTTGAGAAATAATTTATTTCTAAAGAAGCTTCTGTGTTTTGGCAGATTCCCCCAACCTTCGCACTGGAAATTTTAAAACTATTTAATTAAAAAAAATCTGTATTGTTACGTTACGTTGATGAAATAATTAAGGTAGTATTTTGAAATTAAAAAAACTACCTTTTCCTCATAGATGGCGCTGAATGTTGCCGGGAAATTTGAAAGTGGGTAGTACTTTTTTTTAAAAAGGGAGGAAATTCAGTCTGTCATTCAATTAACATTAGCCAATAATTAGGTATTCTTTCATTTCATTCTTTCGCGCAAAATGACCAATAGATGAAACGTGTTTCGTAGTCAATTTTGTTTGCTATACAATGTCCAGCTTCAAATGAGATCAGGGGTTTATGTGCATGGGAGGATATCGTATTACGGCTTTTTCAATTAGTACCGAAAGATAAGCATTCCGTGAAGTGTCGTTACGGAAAATTAGATATTAATCAATGAATGAACATTTAATGATTGGCTGGTTTATTAGATGTTTTAAGAGAATTTAAATAATTTTCTCCGGCATTCAACGTTGGACTATACTCTTGAATTAAATAATTTTTTTTTTTTTTTAAATATGGGAAATCAACGAAATAAGAAAAGGAAGAATCTGAAGTGTGATCAAAAAATTTCTAAGCGGTCGAATAGTCAACGGATTCGGCGACAACGAGAAAGAAATGTATTTGAAGAAAATCGTGAAATTGAGAATGAAAGGTAAGATTTACTGTATTATGTAAACAATATTGATATTACATTTTAAAAAAATCGTATACAAGAAAATTTATGCATGATTCCTGTAGGGTTACATTGACTTATAAAATAGTCTTTTGTTTAATTATTGATTCAATATTAAAATTTATGTTTTTTTTTCCTGCAATATATCTGTCTATAAAAATTACATTTCACATAAAAAATTTCTTTAAAATTTTGTAATTTTATTTTTGAAAAAAATTAAATTTTAAACTTATGTAATTACATTCTTCTATCTTTACAAGAAGAAAGTATTGGATTCATGAAAATTTTCGACTACCGGTTTTCGACGGATTTATACGTTTTAGAAGGTCCTGAACACGATCTGACTATTTTTAGAAAATGTCTGTTTGCGAGTCTGTCTGTATGTATGCGACAAAAATTTTGTGGGCGCTCTATCTCAAGAACTAATGCATGAAATTTAATAAAACTTTATAATCAGTTAGTCCCTAATATAAATTGGTGGTGATTAGTTTTTGGTAATAATTGCCCAACAGGTGGCGCTGTTATGCTGCATTTTTCCCGATTTCCACAATAGCTCTATCTCAAGAACTAAAGCCCTTATGTTCCACAAACTTCAGGTTCAGTTAGACCTTGAAATAAATAGACGATGATTATGTTTTGGTGAAGATATATCAACAGGAGGCGCTGCTATACCACCTTTTTCTCGATTTTACGATAGCTATACCTCAAGAACGAATGCCCGGAATTTCATTAAACTTCAGATTCTGTTAGACCTTGACATAAATAGATGCCGCTTACAATTTGGTGTAAATAGCCCAACAGGTGACGCTGTTATGCTACTTTTTTCATTATTATCACGATAACTATATCTCAAGAACTAATGCACGGATTTTCATCAAACTTCAGATTCAATTAGACGTTGACATAAGTTGTTGTTGATTAGGTTTTGGTCTAAATCTCCCAACTGGTGACGCTGCTGTGCTACATTTTGCAGGATTTACACGCTTTTAGCAATAGTCATATCTCAAGAATTAATACACGGAATTTAATAAAATTTAAAATTCAGTTAGACCTTGATATAAATTGGTGCTGATTCTTTTTAGTGTATGCGAAACATGTGTGAGATAGAAGAAAGTTTTGGGGTTGGCACATCCGACTAGTTTTACTGTTGTTTGCTGTAAAGGTTCCTTGTCATTTGGTCTTCAGAATTTATAAAAAAAATTTAAATTTTTACTTAAAAAATTTATTATAAATTTAAAAGTAAAAAAAAATGAAAATAAGAAAAAAAGAATTTTTGTCATTGCTTTTTACTTCAAAGAATATATATTTTTTAAATCCTTCAAAATTTTATTTTCTTTATTTATGGGCAAATTTTAGTGATTCTTAACACTTTCTAACCTATACTGTCCGTGCTCTAACTCGCGTAAATGTATTCGGATTGCCCTGAAATTTTTGTATGTTATTGTCATTTATTATAGCATGTTCCCTATTGCAACTGAAGAGTGTAGCACTTATAGTTTTTTTACAGGGACTGTCAAAAGTATTTCGTTACATTACAGTCAATGGGAAATAATCGTTTCAAGTGTATTTTGTGATTCTACGTCATTCAAAACATGACGAAATTGATACATAATTATAAAGCGCATTAATACATGCTTTTTGTATGGAGTGCAAAGCATTTAATATTCATTTACAGGGTCAAACAAAATATTTCTGTTACACACTGTCCTATGGGGAAAAATCGTTTGCAGTGTAATTTAGTGATATTTCACTATTTCAAACGCAATGAAAATTATATGAATTACTGAGGTGCACTATAAATTGCTCTCTTGTGTGCATTGCGTTTATTTACAGGGACACAAAAAATATATCGGCTACAGTACATGTGCGATATTTACAGTTTACATGTGATAAGTGCGTTTTTAAGTTTAACAAAAATTTTTTATAATACGTGTGTGTTTATAAACTCGGTTGATCATATACAGGGCTACACAAGGGAATTCGTTGTATTACAGACTATGGAAGTGAATTGCTTAAGGGTAGTTTCTAATTATGTTGCGCATTTTTCTGCTGAAGTATATTTAGTAGACTAACAGAAGTTTGTGAAATATAAATAAATTCATATACACAGTGGCTTAGCGTCAGGGGGGGGGCGGACGATCATTTTACTACCAGTAGAATTATATACTACAGTTGGTCTTATTTAATCTTTGAACGGTATGAATTAAAAAATATTATTAGTAAAGTTATCCTGTCCCCCTTGACGCTACGCCTCTGCATATACAGGGTTACGCAAAGAAAAAAAATACATTGTCGTTTACGGTTGTTAATTGCTGCTAGTGAGTTTTAAGTTGCCTTTTAGCTTAATATGCTGTGTGTATAAAAGTCTCCAGATAATATACAGGGCTGTACAAAAGATTTCGAGTGCATTTCCATCGATTGGCAAAAATTGCTGAATGTGAATATTTTAACTGAACTAAATTTTATCGTGCTATATATCCACATCTATTGATCATATACAGGGCTGCACAAAATAATGTGACTACTTTTTTGCCACTGGAAGGTAATTTCGCAAAATGTATTTTTCGATGCAGTGTAAGTTTTCTAAACTGTTTACTTACATATCTTCTTTCACCTTATTTAACGGTGAATTTTCGTTACAGTTTTCTGGCTGTGTTGGAAAGTGTTTCATAATCAATGCTTGACGCATGATTTTTCCCCCCTGAAATATATCTATGTATAAAAATTACTATTCAGATAAAAAGTTTTTTTAAACATTACAATTTTAAACACAAAGGAAATTTACAGCGTAATTTGAGCTCTGTTGAAAAATTAATTAGGTTTAAAATTTTATTTTAAAATTTTAAACTTATTTAATATTTTACTACTCATGAATCACTGTCCCTATTTCATTACTTTTTTCCCTATTCACTGCAGGAAAGTTTCCTTGTTATTTTGTCTTCAGAATTTATAAAATTTTTAATAAATTTAAAAGTAAAAAAAGAAAAAAAAAAGATATCTTCAGTGACTTTCACTTTAAAGAATATATTTTTAAAATTTTTGTCAAAATTTTATTTTCTTTATTTATTGATAATATTATATATATATAAATTTATATTTATAAATAAATATATATTTATATATATAAATTTATATATTATATATATATATAAATTTATAGATATTTTAATGATTTTTTTACCTGCAATATTTTTTTAAATAAAAATTACTTTTCAGCTATATTTTTTAAAACTTTGAAATTTTGTTTTAAAAATTTAAATTTATTGTTTTTAGTTGAAAATCAGTCGAGTTATGATGTTTTAGGCCGGCCATGGTTTTAGCTTTTATACCGGGCTGGTCGGGTGAAACAAATTGTACGGGGCGGGCCGGACTAGGGCCGAACTTTTTGTTTTTAAACCAGGCCGGGACAATCATTTTGTAGGGTTATGGCCGGTCCCGGGCCTGGAAATTTCGGCCCGTGCAGACATCTATTGTCAGGCCCAGTATAGAGGTGTGAGGTACTCTCTCCCTCCCCTACATATCCTGCATATAGTATATGCATATAGAGAGGGTTCGGAAGTAGCGCGCTACAAGTAGCTAAACTACAGTAGTCGCTACTTTTTACAGTAGTTTGTAGTGCAGCGCCCTATATTTTGAACAGTGTAGTGTAGCGAGTAGCGCGATACATAAATCAGTAGTTTGTAGCGAGTACTGACTCTACTTTTAACGCTACTTCAGGGGAGAGGGGGGGGGGGGGGGGTCAGCCATACTGCAAATCACGTGGTCGTAACTTCCTTATTTTATGGAAAATTTGTTCTGCTCAACAATTTGCGAATCTCAGCGGCAAATCACAGCTACAGTATATAGCAACACATCGCATGACGTCATAGATTTTTCCCATTGAAACTTGCTGTTAGAATCAATCAAGTACTAACACACTAAAGGAATATATTTTCTTGCTGTCGACACTTTTTTCTATTTACTCGTTATTAGGTCTTCATGTTTTAACGCTAGGTTTCTTAATATTCCAAATTACTGTATTTACAGATTTATTTATTGTTTGCATTTATAGTTGTTTTTCTATAAATTTCTAAATTATAATATCTCTCTTAATTTTAAATGCGAAATTTGTAATGTGTATCCAAACTACCATTTTGGAGATAAACACGTAACTTTTTCTTGTATATTATTTTTCTTAATTTTTTAATGCACTCGGTTATACAAATAATACGAATTCGGTGTTTACGGAACCCTTTTCAGCTTAGGATCCGATATAATTGTACCTCTTATTGTCCTCCATTAATTAGTGAAACCCACTGTCTGATAAAACGACAATGTCTGGGGATTTAGTTTCGATCCTTACTTTTTTATTATAATACTTTTAAAAAAAATACTGTTAATGGTTTAATTATATTTCCTGACTTTAATACGTATTGATTACATGGTGGTGGTCTGTTAATGTGGGGGGTAAGTGTTCCCCACCTACCATTCTGAAACCTTATTTACGCCCTCGGTAAAACTATAATTATCAATAAAATGCATAAAAATAAGCTAAAAATTGAATGTATATAAAGTATCAATATTTTAATTTTTGTGTTTGCTTCTTTCAGGAAAAACATGAATGTGCAAGAGGAAAACGAGATTATTGACAGCTCAGAAAATCATATTTTAGCGCCTTCATCATCGAAGCAGTCTATAGAACTCTATATCACGTCCCAAACCACGACTAATAACGAAAATATAGATGAAACGTCTCGATTAAATTCAGATAACCAAAGTGAGGCGGAATATTGCATTGAATATTCTAAAAACAGACAAGAAAATAAATTTCCCACAGGTCGATTTTTGTGTGATCTGGAGGCAGTTATTAAACAATCTAGAAATGTAGAAACTCACACTTATGAATGTAATTTTGGAGGAAAGTTACTGTACAAAGAAATGACAGTAAATGGACTTATTTGCACATTTCACTATGTATGCAGTAACCCACTGTGTCCAGCGGAAGCAAAAATTGTGAGTGATAACGATGGCGATAGCCTTAACAAATTAGCAGTTTTGGGAGCCATGTCCACAGGTTCCGGATTCGCTCAGGAAGAAGAGAAATTCGGCATTATGGGTGTTAAGTACATGAATCGATATAAATTTTCACAGTATGAAGTTAAAACTGGGGAAATAATAAAATTATGTGCTGAGAACACAATGGAAAGAACTATTCTAGAAGAAAAAACTGCTGCAGAAAATAGGGGTGACAAAGATTCAGAAGGCTACTGTAACATTACAGCCGTCGTGGATGGAGGATGGTGTAAGCGCAGTTACGGTCGAGGGTATAACGCATCAAGCGGAGTCGCTGTGATCATTGGTCAAGAATCAAAGAAGATTATTTTTATTGGCATCAGAAACAAACTGTGTTTAGTATGCAGGATGATTAATAACGGGAAAATAAAGCACCGTGAACACTTGTGCTTCAAAAATTGGAATAGTTCCTCCACAAGCATGGAAAGTGACATCATTGTTGAAGGAATGCTGTATCTTCATGAAATATACAAAATAAGATGCATGAGGTTGGTTGCAGATGGTAATTCAAACACCATGTATAAAGTAAGAGAAAAAATTTCCTACGGCGGCTCTGTCCTGAAAATTGAATGTGTTAACCACGCCATTCGACGTTTCAGGAGAGCACTGGAAAGATTGCAGCAATCAAAAGGAATATATGGGAGTATTCAATCCCAAAAAAAATGTTTAAAAGACAAAATACCTCTTCTAGTTAATACTGTTAGATCAGTTATAAAACATAATGCCATTCCCACACACATTGAACCATCTAAAGATCTGGTAAAAAAATTCATTGGCGAGTTAAAAAATGTACCTCAACATGTATTTGGCAACCATTCTTCCTGTGGAACTTCTTGCAATAAGAAATCTTCTAAAACGTTATCCCTGGATCAATCTAAAATTCCCTGTATGGATTCAAAACTATTAGAGGGCATCAATTTTGAAATTAACAGAACACTTGTGTCATGTGCTAACACCCTAATTTTCAATCTCACCAACAATTATGCCGAAAATTTTATGAGCCAATTATGCAAGACATCTGGCGGAAAGCGAGTTGACTTTTCACGAGCTGGTGGAATTAACAGGCGTGCATACATTGCTCTATTAGCATATCAGACACCAGCTCAAGGGTGGATAGAGAATACATATACAGCTATCACTGGAAGCATTCCAAAAGCTCCAGTTCGTGATTTTGTATCATCCAGGAACAAAAGACATTTAAAAAGAAAACTTTTCCCAAATAAAAAAATTAAACAAAGTAATGAGTCACTAGTGGGAGGTGATAAAAATTACGGAGAGTTTTCTCAAAAACCGGATATTTCAGACGAAATATTTTTAGAATTAAAAGAAAATTTTCTGAAAGAGCTAAAAGTTAAACAATCATCAGATCTAGAAAAAGAAACTAGAGAACAGTACCTTTCCGAAAAATGGCGACATGAAAGACGTAAACGGATTTCTTCGTCTTTCTTCAAAGAGGTTGCTGATAGACGGCTAACCACATCATGTTCAAACCTAGTTAGAAAAATCATCTACAAAGACCGTGTTGACATACCAGCAACAAGGTATGGTATTGCTAACGAAATAGTCGCTCTAAAGCAATATGAAAAAGATTCTGGTAATATTGTTCAACAATGTGGTTTGTTCATTGATGTGGTGCATCCATTTTGTGTACGAGTCCGGATGGTTTAATAGCCGATGATGGATTGATAGAAATTAAATGCCTGTATAGTGCAAGAAATGCGTCAGGTTTCCAAGAAATATGGAAAAACCATAATATCGGATTAAAATATAAAAGTAACGATGAAGCATTCCTGCCAACTAACCACAGATATTTCTATCAAATCCAAGGCCAACTTAATATCACAGGCAGAAACTGGTGTGATTTGTACTTTTGGTGCCCAAAAGAAACAAAAGTTATCAGATATATAAAGATGATTCGTTTTGGAAGAAAATCCTTCCTAAACTAAAGGCTTTTTACATGGAATGTATTTTGCCAGAACTGGTAGATCCAAGAGCCTGCAGAAACTTACCGCTAAGAGAGCCACATATTAGAAATTTTATAATGAAATTCCAATAAGATAGCTTATCTCTCTGACAACTGAATTTTTTTTTCCAAGTCCTTCCGACCAATATGTAATCAATCAGCATCTAATCTATTATTACATATTTCACACCCTCATGTACAGGGCTTTACAAATTTGATAAAATCTGGTAGCCAACAAAAAATTTTACTCGCCAGTAGAAATATTTACCCCCCCCCCCTTTCTGTCATTGATTTTCAAGAAGCACAAAAGTTTTTTTTATGAATTAATTAAGACAAATGTAATAACAAAGTATGATTTAGAATTATTAGTTAAATAGTTTAGAATAGTACACAATTTAGAAAAATAATATTAAACTAAGTTTCGTGTCGAAAATTATCAAAATGATATATCTCTGAAAATAAATAATAATTAAATAAAAAATAAATAATAATAATATTACTGCAAATACCGAATTAACCGGCATGCTCGGAATGATTACTGCCGAATGCTTAAATGTCCAGGTAGTTGAGTGCTACATGAGAAATCTATACCAGATATTACCAAATATTACTAATAGTACCGTGTAAAAGTTGAAAAATTTTATCTTTCATAATAAGTATTTCGAAACATAATTTTTTTTCAATTTTTGTAAATTCTTGCAAAAATGTATTTAACAAGTATTTATAATATATATATATATATATATATCTTTTTATTTCTTATTTTTAAGTTAGCCTATTTGTTAAATATGTTAATGTTCTATTTATATTATTTTGCAGTGACAGTTTCAAATTCCCTAATAGAAATTTTAGGGTCACTTTTAATTTCTTGAAAATTTAAGAATAATGATGTAATGTGATAAATCCTTTATTTCACAATTTTTGCTGTATTTGCTCACCCCTCGTTGTTAATTTAAAAAAAAGCATTGTTATTGATCTTAATATAAAAAAGTTATCATTTATGGGTATATTTGATGTACCCATAAATGAAATTTTCCTCTTTTATTTTGATGTATTTTTTATATTTTATATAGTATGTCTTTTATCTTTTGTATAATTGAATCGGTCATTTAAAAAAACCACATAAGTCACAGAATCAGAACTTTTTAGAAATTATACAAAAAACTTTATTATTCACAAGTATTTTTACAAATAATTTTTATGGGTTTTATAGAGGCTGATAATAGAGTTTGGACTTCAAAGTTTGTAAATATTGCATAATTTTTGTAATTTATGAATAATAAAAATAAGAATATCAGAAAAACTGTTCCTGACTTATGTTGTTTTAGCAAGAAACGATTTAGGTGGTATTTAATTTGAACAAAACTGTTATATTAAACATATTTTTAATCGAAATTAATGAAGTTAGCTCTTATACAGGTACATTTTTATGTTTTAATATGGTATTGCAGACAAATGGTAATATGGTATCCGCATGTAATCTGGTATTGCATCCAAAAACCACCTAACATGTCGCAAGTAATGAACGAAAATTAGAAGGTATTGTTTGAAGAGGAAGGAATACACTGAGTTATGTGGTTATTACCCAAATCATGGCTCTACCTATAAGGAAGCATTTGTGACAAAAATTGTATATTTGAAAAAAAAGACTTATGTGGTTTTCGAAATAACCGATTCAATTCTATCAGGAAGCGAGATAAGAGTTCCGCAAAAGTTTTCCATTTGTAAAAGTTTGTGTATTTCTACTGGTGTATTTCTATTTGTATATTTCAATTTATATAAATCTGATTTTAATACAAAACAATAACATTTATAATAAATTAACAAATAGCATTTCCATTATGTAAAAATAACATTTTTATTTGTATAAGTTTGTATATTTCTATATTAAATTTAATTTTAATAAAAAAAATAATAACATTTTTGGATCTATTAAATGTACAGTATATATTTTCATGTCTTTATAAATATAATTGTAAGGTCTGTCTCAAAAGTTTAAGCACAAGCATAAAATGTCGATTTTCAAAGAATTATAAAAACTTAGAATGAATAAAAAAATTTTATTTGCAGATTTCGCAACATTATTTATGGTATAAAAATAGAAAAAAATAAATTACATAAATGTAAAAAATATAATAAAATAAATTTAAAAAAAACTGTCTTTTGGAATCAAAATGAATTTTCCATTTTTTGATAAATACTTTACTTATCAAGTTAGAAGCGATTCGAGTTACGTGACGACACGTTTTTCTCCTTTTTCATGCTGTGACGTCGGAAAGTTGATTCCAAACGCTGACTTTGACAGTACTTTCTAAAAGATATTCTATCTTTACCATAAAATGGAAAACATCTTTCAACTACAAAGTTTCTAAGTAAGAACACCGGCCAATCTCATGTGTTTCCGAACATAAATTAATTACAAAATATGTCATAAAGTAGCCAGTTTGTATTTGAGAACAGTCTTAAAGAGTTAAATACACACATAAATGAAATATGATTGATTTTACTATTTGGTCTTTTACTCTCTCTTTGACACTCTTTGGTCTTTATTCACTCTTTTCTATAATTATTATACATTAAAAAAAAACTGATTATTTTTTGAGTTATCTAAAATATTTTATCTTAATTTTTAATCATAATTGTACTGTTCTGGAAATGTGGTTGACTCGGTGGATATGTTGGTTCGGGGTTTGAAACTTCTCGTGCGGTCGAGTGGGCTCAAAATCGAGTTCTGAATTTTTCTGTTTTTATGTATGTGAATACTAGCTCAACCGTCTTACAAAGACTTTCACACGAGTCATAAATCCCCTTAGGTCAATGGGCCTCCTGATAATAATTGGCCTTATTTCAGCCTTTTAATTAACCCTGTTTGTACAGTTTTGTAATAAACTTGTATTCAACAACAATGATAGTAAATAATGCTACCTATGTGAAAGTGATATCATTTGGTGAAGTTATGTATAATATAAGGCAGTTCTCAAAAAAATACTTTTCGCACTCAATAATACGAAACTTTCTGCAATATTTACGTATTCATTTTTAAACAAAGGATGAAACTTTAGGCATGACTATTAAAATGATTCGTAATCGAACTGTTTTTGTTTTACGATAAATTAATTTCATCTTAAATTATAAGCGATCGTTGTCTCGTAACAATTTTTTTCTACTGTCCTGCATTGTCACATCCGGAAATTCGGTTCAGAACATCAACTTTGACAGCATTTTCTGACACCCACTCTTCCAGTAATGGATACGCTACAAAAAGTAATAGATAACTGTTTTTGTGATTTTATTTAGAAGCATATTTTAATGAAAGCATACCAATGAAACGAAATAGCCATTTTCAATTACATTTAAGAATTAGGATATCAATAATAATTACAATATTTATCAGAATAATCAATTGTTCAAATTAAATATTGACATTATCACAAGATCAGTATTTTAATTATTTTAGATGCTATTTTAGATACAAGATATAAAACACTGAATTTGAGAGAATTACAGTTATAAAATTATTGTGACAGTTCGCAAAAGGGGGGGGGGGTGTCCTAATAAAGAAAAAAATCAAGAAAAAAATCAGAATATCAGTGCATAGAATCGTATTTACTGATACAAATTTTTAAAAATTAAATTTCTTGAGTTGCTTGATATATTACGTGTATTAATTAATAATACAAACATGAAAGAACTAAAACGTCACGTTGAATATTTTAAATACTAAATAAAATTGTTTCAAAATAAAACTGCTGATTTGACATTTGATCTCCCTGATATGCAGATTTACTAGTTTCATTACTAATATAAATGCAATTAATATTTATAGTATTTTTTAATGTACAGATATTAATTAATCAAAAATTGGAGACAGGATGTAAAATAAATAAATGAATAAATAACAACTCACATAATTTCATAACCCATAATTTCATCAATTTTACATTCGGAATTTTCAATTGATTGTGCTATATCATAATTGCTGTGTACGTTAGATTTCTTAATAAAATCTTATATAACAAAGATGCTTATGTAAACTGAATGTAAACTAAATTTACTATAATTTAATCAAATTTAAAAAAATAAAGTTTTTACAATTTTTGTTTCTGAAAACAGTTTTAGTGGTCCAATGGCGGATCTAAGGGGGGGGCGATGGGGCGATCGCCCCCCCCTTGAGCCGAAAAAGAGTCGATAAACCGACATTAGAGGCCTCCATTGGAAAAGGCTTCCGGCGGTCCCGGCCCGACCCGCGGGTCGGGCCTTCTTTTTCTGGAGTCTCGGGCCTGGAGCGGGCCTCGCGTTTTCTGGAGACTGGGGCCGACCAGACTTCGGGTCGTGCCTGGATTAGATTTCATTCTTTCTAAGAGGTCTGCACGGGCCGAAATTTTCAGGCCTGAGCCAGGCATAAAAGCAGAAAATTCGGTTCCGTTGCCAGCAATGGCGTATCGCACCCCCGCCCCCCCCCCCCCCTTGCTTTAATAAAAGGTCTGCAAACCGACATCAGAGGTCTGTGCGGGAAAGGGTCTGGCCCAAAGAAAAATCTCGAGCCAGTGTTCATTCATGAAACTCGGACCTTGCCAGTTCTCCACTCTTTTCTGGCCGGGTATTCCTTTTCTGTAGACTCGAGCCGGGCCGGTATAGACTTCTTTTTTCCAGGACGAGTTTGGCAAGGAATTCATTCTTTCTAGAGATCTGCACGAGCCGAAATTTCCTGACTCGGGCCCGACCCGGTATAAAAGCTAACAATTCGGCCCGTGTCTGACTCAACCCGTATGAAAACCATTATTCGCTCGTACATACCTCTAAATTCTTGCCTCCGAGCCTATGTTCGGGTGGAATTTTAGGTAGATTTCCAGATCTACGCCGATCATGACTCCCAGAACCCAAAACCACACCCAGTTCAAAACTTTATCTATCTATATCACTTTTTTATGGACACGATAACTTCAATAATTCTGCACAAATCTCATCCAAACTGATATATAAAATCAAGGGGCATAAAATCTCAATTTGGTCAAGTTCGTTAATGGGCAAAATTGAACCAAGGTTGGGGAAATGGGGGGAGGGGGGGGGGGCTTTTTGTGAAAACAGAAAAAAACACATAACTTCTTAAATATGATACATATCGAATCCGTTTAAAGTTATTATTACTTCTAGGAAAAGGGCCGAAAATTTATGTTGGACAGATTTTTGATATCATTAAAAATGGCCTCAAGGGGGGGGGGAGGAATAGGTGTGTTTAAGAAGAAAAAAATTCATAACTTTGTCAATTCACAAGATATCAAATCCTCTTAAATTTGTTATAAATCCTCTTAATATTATCTACAACTTTTATATTGACAAGTTTTTTATAGGACCAACCGTTACAGCAAAACAAAATTAAAACAAAAAAATCCTAGCCGGCTCCGCCTACAGACACAGGTGATTTCGAAGTAGTCGGTCCCAACTGCCGCAATATGGCAAAAAGGTCATTTCTTCCGGAATTCCCAAAATACAGGCGCCCCACGATCTGAGTCTTCGAAATCTGCCTGTGCCTATAGGCCGAGCCGTCAGGGATTTTTTTTCGAACAAAGTATTTCTTCCCGGGTGAGGCATTAACGTTCAACGGTCCGGCTCCTCCGGACCGAGTGGCCTCACTCAGGCTTTCAAGAACAAAGTATTGGATTGGTAAAAATTTTCGACGTATTTCTACATTTTAGGAGGTCCTGAACAGAATTGACTGTTCTTAGAAAATGTCTGTCTGTCTGTCTATAGACACTGCTTGACAATTGCTAAGGAACAGAAACATTTTTTGAAATAAATAATCACAGGCAATGATTGAAGAAATGAAACTAAGAACATATGTAATAGAGGTAGAGTGTTATATTTATCATGCAAAATGGTACAGATCGCACCACATGGGAAAGCGGGATAACAAAAATAAAATAAAGAAATGTCTCCTTTGAAAATTTTCGGACTTGACGAAAAAGGGTCTTTTTATATGAAAAAATAAGATATATCAATCTCTCAAGGAATATGGCCTTCTCGGACACTAGTGCACATTTTCATCTGTTATTCATGCTGTCTATTAAACTATTGAAGAGTCCTTGGGGGATATTTTCCCACTCCTCTCTCAAGGCGTTTTTCAGTGCTTGTAGACATTTTGCACTTCATTAATACCGTACCACACGGAATTTCACAGAAATTAATTCAACAACCTAATTCGCTATTTTTTTCAAACACCTAACTGCATAAATTTTCGAATGAATAACGATCTCCCATGGACTACATTTTAGGCACATAACAGGTCCGTCCTTAGTACGCCATCTATAATTAATTTTACTATGTTGGTTGGCTGTTGGGAACGCTACGTTAAAAAAACGAGTTGTTCCTTAGCAATTGTCAAGCAGTGTTACAATCAAGCAAGTAATACAAATTTTGTGGGCGCTCTATCTCAAGAACTAATGCGCGGAATTTAATGAAAATTCGTATTTAGTTAGACCTTGACATAAATTGGTGCAGATGATGTTTTGGTTTAAATTACTCAACAGGTGATACTGCTATGCTGTATTTTTCGCAATATCTATATCTTAAGAATTTACACTCGGTATTTCATTAAACTTTAGATTATGTTTGACCTTGGCATATATAGATCTTTATTAGAATTGGGTGTATACCGCCCAACAGATGTAGCCACTATGATCTGTTTTTCACGATTTCCGCGTTTGCTGTATCTCAAGAACGAATAGATTGTCATTTAATTTTTATTGCAGACAATTTGATTTATGTAGAAGAAAGTTTTGTGATAGCCACAACATATTAGTATTAATTTGTTTTCGTAAAAATTGTAGTGATGTTGTACATTTTTTTAGCATAATTTTTAGAAATTTAGTTTGGTTTAATAAATCAAAGAGAGATACTTTTAAGTAATCGGGTGTGCCAATCACAAAGCTTTCTTCTATCTCATCCATGTTAATACTTCAAAATTCACTTTCACAGAATTCCATTTTACATCAGCTGCTTGCGAAGCGCCGTGTTAGATTGTCATTTAATTTTTATTGCAGACAATTTGATTTATGTAGAAGAAAGTTTTGTGATAGCCACAACATATTATTATTAATTTGTTTTCGTAAAAATTGTAGTGATGTTGTACATTTTTTTAGCATAATTTTTAGAAATTTAGTTTGGTTTAATAAATCAAAGAGAGATACTTTTAAGTAATCGGGTGTGCCATTCCCAAAGCTTTCTTCTATCTCATCCATGTTAATACTTCAAAATTCACTTTCACAGAATTCCATTTTACATCAGCTGCTTGCGAAGCGCCGTGTTACCTTCCCTGCATGAACAGCCGATGTTAAACTACAAAATATTGCACATAAATCGCTCACCGGCCCCTTCCGGTGGAATATCCCCAAATTTAAGTACGACCTGCTAGCCATAGTCAAAAACCTATCAATGAAATTTGGTTTAATTCTATGCACAATTTCATACACTTTCGATGATACAAAGGGGACATACACAAGGACAGACAGACATTTTGTAAAAACATGTTTTTCGGATCTCTTTCGGTGTACATCCCAGAGATCTGCATGGGCCGGAATTTCCAGGCCCGGGCCCGTTCCGATTCGTACAAAAAATTATTGGCCCGGTATAAAAGTTAAAATTTTTGCCCGAGTTTGGCCCGGTATAAAAGTTAAAATTTTCCCGAGTTCGGTTCGGTGTAAAAGTTAAAAGTTCGGCCCGAGCCCAGCCCCGACCGTGTAAAACAAGTGATTGGCCCGACTCGGCACGGTATAAAATCTGAAAATTCGGCCCGAGCCCGGCCCAGCCCGTGAAAACAGATTATTGGCCCAGCATGGTATAAAAGTTAAAAGTATGGTCAAGTCCGGCCCGGCACGGTATAAAAGTTAAAAGTATGGTCCAAGTCCGGCCAGACACGGTATAAAAGTTAAAAGTATAGTCCAAGTCCGGCCCGAAAAAAATGCTGGCCAGGTCCGGCCCGTAAAAAACAAAATACTGGCCCAGATCGATATACGAGTAAAGCTAAAATCTCGGACTGAGCCCTGATTGGTATAAAAAGAAAAAAGTATGAAAGCTAAGATTATAAAAGCCCGGTAATTAAAGCTAAACCCCGAGCCCATCCCGAGACTGTCCATTAGGAAATTTTTACTGCATATAGATTTTATCAGAAAAAATATTTTAGACATTCTTTTAAAAAACAGGGTCAACCCGAACACGTTACGCAAGAGTGAAAAAACACGACCCGCAGGAAAAATGTAGAAGTAAACCCGGCCTGCAGAAAAAAAGTAAAAATTAACCCAATCCAAACCCATCTCGTATCAAAAGACAAGTTAACCCAACCCAAACCCGACCCGCAGTAAACGTAGAAGTCAACCCGCCCCAAACCCGACCCGTAGCCAAAAGTAGAAGTAAATCTGATCCGCAATTAAAAAAAATTAGACCCGGCCCGACCAAGACTGTGGGTCAGATATTAACCTCCAAATTTCTGATATCGCCCCCCCCCCTTGAAGACTCTCTAGATCCGCCCTTGTAGTGGTCATACTATAACATTTAGCTGCAAGATCTTACAATACATTCTAATATACACGATAGCAATAACATACTAAAAACACCTAATGTCTCGGCGGTACTGTGCGTTTGTTTATATATATATTTTTTAATGATGTTTCAGAACTCTAACTTTCATAATACTATAAATTGGAAATTGACTTGTCTGACTTTAAAAATATTGTTTTAACCCGGCAGAACTCGCGCCGGGCTTCGTAGGCCCAGAGCGGATTTTTGCTTAAGAAAACAGTAAAATGAATTTGCTAAGAATAAAAAATTTTTGTTTTTAACGTAGTACTAGATAAATAAGAAATTATTTTTTAAAACAGAAATTTTTAAATAGTTTAATGATATATTTATATATACACATTAAAAAAAAAAAAAAAAAAAAAAAAAAAAAAGTTTTTTTAAAGTTATACATGCAATTAATATTTCATTATGAACAATTAAAAAATCCTGAAGTATTTTTCAATTAAATGATATTTATTACACTTATTATAATAAAAACAAACTTACATTTCACTGGCATATTCTGCAAATAACACTGCTATGCTCACTGCATACATTTTTGGAACATTTAGCACAAGAAATTTGTGAATTTCTGTCAATTTTGCTGGGACAGATATGACACCTTTTCTTGAACATTTTTGTTTTTTTGCCGGTGGTGCTACAATCTTTTCATTGCGGTGACTATCTAATTTTTCACGCAGTTCGCGTGGAAGCGTCGGCTGCAAACTTCTGTTTTCCACATGCTCTTTCAGAAGCTCTAACGCCAGATCTTTCAAAAATAAACTCATTTTTCTGTATTGGAGCTGGGGGGATTTCGCAGATAATAGTAAAATTCGGGCATTTATGGCTGCAGTATTCAAAATACTGAAAAATACTGTCTTCGGCCATCTGTTGCTTATTCTCGCAATAGAATAAGTAGCTGACATTTCATCTACAACATCTACAGTTCCCTTCGTTAGGTTATAAAATGTTATTATCTCTGGTTTCTTGACTTCTGCAGTTGAAACATCAATAGCACCATCGTTGTGCATGGTAGATAAAAGTAAAACACATTTTTTTTTTGGGTACGTAGGATACCAAAGTCATATTCTTTTGGAATCCAATTAACGAGGAATACACTTCTCGTTTCTTCCCAGAAACGAATTCTTCTGGTAATTCTCTTTTATTTTTCCTCACAGTTCCAACAAGTGTAATTTTCTTTTCAAGGAGATCTTTAGCTAATGCATAACTGGTATACCAATTATCAACTGTAAGCAGGGCCGAAACTAAGGGGGGGCAGAGGGGCACGTGCCCCGGGCGCCAGCAGAACTGAAGGTGGAGGGGGCGCCAAATGCAGGTTTTGTTTGATATAGAAATGTATATATATATGAAATTTGTATAAAAAGTCTCGCAGCCGGAAAATCCAAAAGAAAAATGAACCAAATGCATTAAAATAGACAAATAGATAAAAAGATTCGTCTACAATACAAGATAGCAAATGAATAAAAAACGAACTGTTCTCTTAGGCTATTTTCTTTCTCCCATTCCAAATGTATCATGTCTATGCCGTCTATCATTTAAATCTCTTCCTGTGGTTTAGGAGAATCACTAACATTTTTCAAGGTCAGTCCCTACTCGTGTCTGTATATGACACTGTTCAACGTCGTCTGGATACGGTACTGTACTGTCCAGCATGGGTAATTGACAAATGATTCCCTCACTCTGACTTTTCTATTAGATAAAAATATTCCATGAAGGCTGTTCTATTTTTTCCCTTTTCTCCCAGAGTGGAGCTTTCTTCTCTTTCCATTTTGTCATGGGCGAGCGAGGGGTGACTGCTCTGGACAATAAACACAAATTGGAGGATGAATGCCCAAAGTAAAATTCTCAGTAAAATCTTTTTCTTTTAACTATAGCCTTTGTAGAGGTACAGTAAAAAATCTCATACAGCGCGCCATGGCTAGTAAAGCCGGAGCCGCCCCTGGCTTTATCTTCCAAAAAGTTTTGTACTCGTCTTTTTGCGAAAGTTTTCTAAGCGTTTTGACGCCCTTAGCGGCAACTGGAATATGCCGGCCTGTTAATTTTGCTGAAATTACTTTTTTATACAGATCCAATCTAGTATTATTAGAGAAGGCAAGGTTGGGCGACTGCCTTGGATACTAAAAACAAATAATATTTGAAACAATAATTTGAATAATACGCAAAATAAAACTCTTTGTTAAAACTTTTTTTGAAAAAAAAAAATGTCATTTGTAGGGGTGCAGGGAGAAAACCATACCCAAGTTGCTATGACTAATAAAATTAGATTATAATCAGTAACAAAGTCAAATGCATTCTAAATATCAGCTTTATGTAAACAGCATACCAAGTATGGGGCACCCCTAAATCAGGGGCCCCAGTGTCATGATCCAGATTTAGATTTATCAGATCTGATTTAATTAGACGCTGAATCTGTGTAATTAAATCGTCATAAAAGTCTCTAACAGTAACAGGGTTCCTTTCAGCTCAGATCGAAGTTTGAGTCTCACCCCAACCCTCCACAACCGTTCACAGTTCTGATAATTGCTAATAGAAAAGAAGACAAGGAAAAATATTTAAACATAACTAAAACATTTCTGGGAATAGCAAATGGTATAAAAAATATTCTATTTAAATTACATGAAAATTATGTAGTAATACTAATTAAAAAAAGTGCTAAGAAAATCCTTTGATCAAAAAATAATTTTTCTCCTTGAACTCAAAAGAGGATTTTGGGGGCCCTGTGGATGCGGGGCCCCTCGCGATTGAGACCATCGCGACCCCTTAAATTCCGCTCCTGCGAATATCAATAATTATACTTCCTAAGATGAAAACTTGTATAAAGCGGAATATTTTTCGGTTCCTTTCGATTCCATTTTCAAGGTTTTATTGAATCAGTATTTGACAAAGCTGATTACTTAGTTCAGTATTACAGATTATCTGATTATATACTTTAAATTTTAGAAACTTAGAAAAAGTTAGCTTTGGAAATTTTATTTTCGGAGGGGGGGGGGGGGGCGCCACAATCCATGTTTGCCCCGGGCGCCAAAAAGGCTAGTTTCGGCACTGACTGTAAGATTACGTCCAGAGTTGTAAATTGGTTCCGCTAACCTCTTGACAATTTTATCTGGAGCATTTTCTACTTTATACGGACCTTCTGGTTGAGCTCCTGCATAAATTTCAAGATTCCAAGTATAAAATGTCCTAGAATCAACTAAAGCAAATATTTTTATCCCGTATTTTGCAGGTTTACTTGGAATATACTGACGAAAGGAACATTTTCCTCTAAAAGGTTCTAATTTTTCATCTATAGTCACAAATTCTCCGAGACTATATACATGCTGACAATTTGTAATAAATTTTCCAAAAACAGATCTTATGGGAGCCAATTTATCCAGTTCTCTTATAGAAGGACGATCAGTTATATCATCGAATCTTATGCATCTCATAAGAAATAAAAAGCGATTATATGACATAGTTCGATGAAAAATTTCAAGCCCTGTGCAATCGGTGTTCCAAATATCACGAACATTTACATGTGAGGATTTATGAATACCCCCTAAGTAAAGAAGACCAATAAATGCTCTTATTTCTGCTATATTTGTCTGACGTGCATCTCTTTCCCTTTGGAAATTGGTTGCAATTGATTTTATAAAAATATTTGTGTATTCCACAATACTCGTTATTATTGTTTCGTCAATAAGCAATTGCCAAGAATCCATAGGGCAGGATACGTTCCTTGCGTCACTAACATTTCCGGGCAATTTTGATACAATATTATGAGCAGGAGTTCTGACATTTCGTCTTGGTTCTGTTTTATTCCATTTCGTTATTTTATCTTTGCCAATATAGCAGTCAACGTATTCAATAATATCCGATTCACTTGATGAATCTAAATCTTCTTCTGAACTTGACTGATGCTCACTATATTGTTCTGTGTCATCTGCTTCTTCATCTTCCTCATTAATAGATTCTTCATCAGTTGAAACCTCAGCTAACAAGGTCTGCAATCTCTTCATTTCATCGTCATAGCTTAAATAGCGATACATTTTTCAACTTCTTCCTTCACATTCACAATCTGGAATGAAAACGCGAGCGCTCGCTCCGGGCCTCTGGGGCCCGAACCGGTATTTTCCCAGAAAAGGGGGATCCTACATTCCTGAAATGCCTGTCCTCAGTATGCAGGTGACCTTCAACGCAGCTACCGTGAAATAGGTCCATTTTCGTTGAAGGGGTGATTTCGCTGCAGTATAGTTTTGTAATGACCGGGCCTGAGAGGCCCGATGCGAGTCTTCGCGGGTTAAAGTAAACAAATTATATTTCTTATTTTATTCTCAGTCTGAAGAAATTTTTCCTGGATATTTTTATTGACCTGCCTTGTTTTTCGAATGCGCATACATAAGTTTGAGTCATTTTATGTTGCTGAGAGTTCGATTATTTTAAATGTATCTCAAATATATAAGAAAAGCTTTAGAATATCAATTTCATGTTGACGAAAACTTTTGAAAAGTAGCTTTATTAGTATATATACTGTTTTTCTAATATTTTAAAATAAATATACTTGATTTGTGAAGCTGTATAAATCCCATATTTTTTTATCATATGTTGTTAAAATAAGGTAAATATATCCATTCCCGTATATTCACTGCGTGAATATTCCTAAATAGTATTAGGATTAAAACATTTAATGATAATATTGATATAAACTGAAAAATATCATGCAATATATCTAATAATATTGCATAGAAAACATAATCATTATATATATTTAAAAACCCATGATTAAAGTATTTAAAACAGCATAAATTCTTATCTATTCAAGTATTCCTTTAAAATTATCTTTTTGGATCAAAGGGGGGGGGGGAGGTATATAGTTCAAGCAGCTCAAAAACAACAGCAAAATATATAAATATAAAATGACACTTTTCACTTAATTGTTGAATGTACACATATATGTATACATTCAACATGCAACTTACTTTTTTTTTTTTTTTTAAATAATTAATTCAAATATGAGTTGGCTGCAGATCACTCAAGTGCTACTGGATTTAGTCTTAAAGGACTTCATTTCACTCAAATATGAGTTAGTTATAAATCACTCAAGTGCTACTGGATTTAACCTTCATTGATTTGATTTAACTCAAGTATGAGTAAAATAGAGATCACTCAATCATGAGTTGCTTAAAAACAACTCGTTCACTCGAGTTGTTTCAACTCTTCATGAGAAGCTCACTTTCAAATCGTGAGATGAGTGGATTTCGGCTCAACTTGAGTTATTTTGGCTCTTTCGTTTTAAGAGAGTATACCCCTTACATTTTTCTGCTTTATTATACCGCTTACATTTTTTCTGCATTACTATACCGCTTACATATTTTTGCGTTACTATACCGCTTACATTTTTCTGCGTTTACTATACCGCTTACATTTTTCTGCATTACTATACCGCTTACTATACCGCATACATTTTTCTGCGTTACTATACCGCTCACATTTTTTGTGTTACTATACCGCTTACATTTTTTGCGTTACTATACCGCTTACATTTTTCTGCGTTACTATGCCACTTACTATACCGCTTACATTTTTCTGCGTTACTATACCACTTACTATACCGCTTACATTTTTCTGCGTTTACTATACCACTTACATTTTTCTGCGCTTACTATACCGCTTACATTTTTTCTGTGTTACTATACCGCTTAATATACCACTTACATTTTTCTGCGCTTACTATACCGCTTACATTTTTCTGCGTTGCTATACTGCGTACTATACCGTTTACATTTTTCTGCACTTACTATACCGCTTACATTTTTCTGCACTTACTATACCACTTACATTTTTCTGCGCTTACTATACCGCTTACATTTTTCTACGTTTAATATACCGCTTACTATACCACTTGCATTTTCTGCGTTTACTATACCGCTTACATTTTTTCTGTGTTACTATACCGCTTACATTTTTCTGCACTTACTATAACGCTTACATTTTTCTGCGTTGCTATACCGCTTACATTTTTCTGCGCTTACTATACCGCGGTGCAATAGCGCACAGGCAAGCATGCGGCGCGCCCACCCCGCCCTACCTCATATCTAACTATACACAATACATGTACATACTTATATACAGAGGTGTCGGTTACAGTAACAGTGTCGCGAGTTCAATGGTTTTTTCCCCATCTCAAAAAATGCTCAACGCGCCTAAAGAAGTTTTCACTTCAAAAATTAAATTTTAGAAAATTTTTCGCTCCTGCACCACCATGGGATTAGTAGCACCGACGTAAAATATAGCCTATGTAGGACCAGGGATTGTCATAAAAAATGTGCCACCATTACTTTGGAAAGGGGTTCAGTAGTTCCAGATATTCCATAGAAATTGTAATTTAGAATGTTTTTAGAACGTTTTTCGCTCATCTCGCAGTTTTAAATTTCGATTTTTTTTTAGAATTTGTTGTTAGAGAGGATTTATATATTATAAAAATAACTACCATGCCAAATTTCATGTTTCTAACACCTTCAGTATAAGAAAATCGAAATTTTAGAACGTTTTTTGCTCATGCACTCCCCTCGGGAAAGTGGCACCGGCATGAAATATAGCCTATGTTACAGCAGATACTGTTACCATCAATTTGCCACCATCACTTTTGAAAACGCTTCTGTAGTTCCAGATATTCAATAGAAATAGTAATTTAGAATGTTTTTAGAACGTTTTCCGCTCATCTCACCCTTTTAAATTTCGAATTTTATTAGAATTTGTTCTTAGAGAGAAATTACATCTTATAAGTAACTACCATGCCAAATTTCATGTTTTTAGCTTCTTCAGTATACAAAAAAATCGAAATTTTAGAACGTTTTTCGCTCTTGCACCCCCCTGGGGGTAGTGGCACCGACATAAAATATAGCCTATATTGGAGCAGGGACTATCACCATCAATTTGCCAACATCACTTTTGAAAACGGTTCTGCAGTTCCAGATATTCCATAGAAATTGTAATTTAGAATGTTTTTAGAACGTTTTTCGCTCATCTCACTCTTTTAAATTTCGAATTTTATTACAATTTGTTCTTAGAGAGCATTTACATCTTATAAGTAGCTACCATGCCAAATTTCATGTTTCTAGGTCCTTCAGTATATAAAAAAATGAAATTTTAGAACGTCTTTCGCTTTTGCACACCACTGGGGCTAGTGGCACAGACATAAAATATAGCCTATGTTGGAGCAGGGATTGTCACCATCAATTTGCCCCCATTACTTTTGAAATCGCTTCAGTAGTTCCAGAGATTACCCCCTACAAACAAACAAACAAAAACGAAAAAACAATCTTTACTACCTTATAATATTAGTATAGATTAGGGCTCCCGGACAATTTTATACATTTTAAGTTACAATGACTGTCTTTTAAATGGAAGTACTATATGAAATAACCTATTAACAGTTTTCAAGTATTTTATATCGGCAGGGGGGGGGGACGTTTTGGGATCGGCTTCGTACTCTCCTTCCCGATATCCTCTGGCTACGGCCTTATTGTCAAATATGATTTCTGTTTACAACACAATTAAATGCCTTTCGTAAGACTCAGTACGTTATTGAAATTTAAGTCACCACGCCCCCGAAATTAAATTCCGGGTACGCCACTGACAATTAGATGTATTAAGCTTTCAATTCCGAACAAAAGCTCGTAAGAAAACCTAAATAATAAAAACAAGAAAAAAAGTTTTTGCGTTCTGTTACTGCATATTTTATTCAATGAAAAGGGCCAGAATAGAGCATGGGCACGTTTTCACTGTTTGGGTGGCAGAAACTATGTTGTTCTTTGTTTGTTAGCATTTAAATCCATAGTAATTTTCTCAATAAATCTTTTTTATCTGACCACGATTATATTCAGCAAAATGCAGTCTTGTTTGACTATGTACGTCTTTATCTGACACGTCCCTCCCTATTTTAACCCCCCCCCCCAAAGCATGTAAAAAAATTTAAATCATATATATATATATATATATATATATATTTTAAACAGTATAAATATTTTGACCTATTTGCTGCTTTCTAGTGATAATAAATTAATAATCAATCAAGTAAATTAATCCTCTCTCGCCAAAATTTATGCTTTCTCCTATCGCGCATGATAGTATACAAAATGAATAAATAAATAATAAATCTGGAGAGAGGGAGTAAAATAAATTGTACATATACCCTAAAATACCTTCTTAATACCTTTAAAATACTGTTTAACATTGTTTAGTAAGTTACCTAAACGATTTCTCTTATGCGTCACTCTCAATTTGTGGAAAAAAACTTTGTTTCTTTCTCTCCGCCCACACAAAATTTATGGTTTTTTTTTCCAAGAATTCCCATTTCTTTACGCATTTCAACATTTAAAAAATATAGTAACATATGCAGATTTTATTTTATATCTTTCGGCAATACACACGCTCGAATTTGCATGATTATTATTATTATTATTATTATTTTTTTTTTTTTTTTACGAAAATCTATTTAAACAAACTAGGGGACTTCAGTTTTAATGATTGCCAATTTAATTTATGACATTTAGACAAATTAAATTTGTATTTCTGATCAAAAGTTCATGAGAAAACCTAATTAATATAACACCCCCCCCCCCTCTTTTCCGTCTTTTAAAACCAGTTTGCAAACCAGAATGGCGCAAGCTCCAGAAATCCTGTCTATTAATCAATCATCATACATCAATAACACAGCAAAGAAAAAAAAAGTCAAAAGATTAAACTTTTTTTCGCTCATAACCTTATCAGAAAAGTCATTAAAATTATTTCCATGAGAATCAAAATATTAAATAAATGTTATTGAAACCTAAATAATATGAAACGCCCCTCTACTTGCGTCTTTCAATAAGCTTACAAACGTTTGATATTTCGTAAACCGCGCCTATACTTACACACAGCCAATTGAATGTAAGAATTTAACGAATTGACCAATGATGTGACCCTTGGATAAAACAACACCTTTCCTCAAATAATGCACAAAAATATCTGAAAAGCTATTGTAGCGCCATCTGTCATCGTAATGAAGAAATATTCACATACCTATAGGGTTACCATATCAAACATTCTCATAAAGATTTTAATCTCATCAAAAAGTCACCTGTAAAAAATGCAGCCAAGTCTCGTAACTCATTTACCGTAAAAAGTACTGAGATCGTATAAAGCCAAGTTTAACTATCTTATTAACTCTGAAATTTTCATTCACAAATCACTCCTAGTCTCTACATCTTTAGTTAATTATTATTTTGTGACTTGGCAATTACGTAGCACGAGAAAGTGATGTATATAGTTAGTCTTAATCAAATAATACTATAACATATTAAAGTGTAATAACTTCCCTGTGCGTATATTATTTGCCTTAATTAAATTATCCCATCCTATTCCATAAAATAGTAAGGTGTAATAACTTCCCTGTGATGCGTAATTGCCAAGTTACAAAATAATAATTAACTAAAGATGTAGAGACTAGGAGTGATTTGCGAATGAAAATTTCAGAGTTAATAAGATAGTTAAACTTGGCTTTATACGATCTCAGTACTTTTTACGGTAAATGAGTTACGAGACTTGGCTGCATTTTTTACAGGTGACTTTTTGATGAGATTTCACTTCTTTTTGTAAGTAATCCTCCTTTTCTTGATTTTCTCCTTTTCTTGAGATCATCCACTGATTTTCGCTAAGCCCACACTCTGTCCCTATTATTTACAGGTATCAAAAATTTGAAACTTTAGTTTCGTTTGCAAAGTACTGTAGATAAAAAGAGATTTCAGGTTCCTAGGCAAGCACTAAGTTATGGGAGGGGGGGGGGGGGTGTCAAAAGTACTCTCAATTGCTTCCAGGATAGGTGCTATCCATCTGAGATATTACTCGCAGCCCTAGATACTTGATATTTAACATAAAAGAACTTTTTAGTGTGAAAAGAAAGCCAAAATTAAAATTTCCGGAAATTTCCAATAAATCAAATTATATTCCTTTATTCGATGTTTTTTTTTTTCGTTTTTTTCGTCTTTTTTTTTAATTATTTACAGATTTTTTAATTTTTTCTTACTTTGTGTACTAAACCCTGCCTTTCTGCCAAATATCAAGCTTCTAGGACTACAAAATCGAATTATTTTCAAATTTTCGACTTTTTATAAATTTATTGATTTTTCGATTTTAATTCTAAGTTACCTGATTGTCATGCCAATATAGTAATTATTTGATCCGTCTTCTTAGGATCATTTAGGTTCAATTTAGAGATACATCAAGTGAATCTTAGAGTTACCATGATTTTATTTAGAAAGGACTATCAAGCCATAACCAGCCAGTAATGTCGGGAGGGTAGGGGGAGCTGTGAAAATTTTTGTGGGGATGACAACATTTAACAATCACATATTTCATATGTGAAGTACATAGAGTACAACCTGTGAAAGAAAACAAACCTGTCTATAAAGAAATCGCCTATATCGTAGCCAGTCTATAGCGTAACTTCTCTATAACGAAATTCGTAAACGAAAGAAAAGAAAACCATAATCCGGGGGAAATAACATAAAAGAATTAGGGGCGTTGTACTAGCTAATAGGACAATTATCTTAAAACTAATGTTTCTAGCAGTATTGCAAAATTGTTTTCGAATTTTCGATTTCTTAAAGATATTTCGATTTTTCGATTTTATTTTCGAATTTAACGAATATTTTAATTGTTCCTTTTATTGAATAGTAAATACTACTTTTACACCAAGTTTTAAGTTTCTAAGACTACAAGATAAAATTATTTTCAATTTTTGATATTTTCGAATTTTTTTTATAATTTTCTGGATTTTTTAATTTTTTCTTATTTTGTATCCTTTATTACAAATTTCAAGTTTCTAGAGCTACAAAATCGAATTATTTTGAAATTTCCGATCTTTTTCGAGTTTTTTTATTCTATTTTCGAATTTATTGTGTTTTAATTTTTCCTTATTCTGTATCCTAAACAATAAGTTTACGCCGAATTTTATGTTCTAAAGCTACAAAATCGATTTTTTTTCAATTTTTCGGATTTTCGAATTTTTTTTTCGAATTTTACAGATTTTTTATTTATTTTTTTGTATCCTAAATACTACCTTTATTCCAAATTTTAAGTTTCTAGCTTTACAAAATCGAATTATTTTCAAATTTTCGTTTTTTTTTCGATTTTTTTATTTTATTTTCAATTTTTGTTGTGTTTTTAATTTTTTCTTTTTCTGAATCCTAAACATTAGCTTTATACCAAATTTTCCGTTTCTAAGACTACGAGATCATATTATTTTCAATTTCTCTCTTTTTCTTTCTTTTTTCTTTTTTTTTTTTTTTTTTTTTTTTTTTTGAAATTTTCGATTTTTTTTAACTATCCATATTTTTTAATGTTTCCTTATTTAGTATCTTAAATATTACCTTTATTCCAAATTTCAAGTTTCTAGCGCTATGAAATCGAATTATATTCAAAATTTCCTTATTTTTTGATTTCTTGATTTTATTTTCCAATTTTATTGCGTTTTTATTTTAACTTATTCTGAATCCTAAACACTATCTTTACTGCGAATTTTAAATTTCTAAGGCCAAAAGATCAAATTATTTTAATTTTTTTCAATTTTTTTCCAATTTTTCGAATTTTTGATTTTTTTTTTCGAATTTTCTGGATTTTTTAATTTTTCCTTATTTTGCATCCTAAATACTACCTTTATTCCGAATTCCAAGTTTCTAGCGCAACAAAATTTGATTATTTGAAATTTTTCCATTTTTTTCGATTTAATTTTTAATTTTTTTTTTATTTTTTGTGTTTTGATGTTTTCTTTTTCTGAATTCTAAACACTACTTCACACCTAATTTTAAGTTTTTAAGATTACAAGATCGTGTTATTTTCAATTTTCAATTTTGTTCGATTTTTTTTAATTTTCGAATGTTTTTTTTTTTAATTTTCCGGATTTTATAATTTTTCCTTTCTTTGTATCCGAAACACTAGCTTTATTCCAAATTTTAAGTTTCTGTGGCTGCGGGATCTACCCAATCTTTTTGATGACGCAAGAGTGAGTGAGTGACAAAAAATCGAAACTTTGAGTTCATATATCGTCTGCACTAATTTATGGGTATTTTTAGAATTATGCATATTTTTTAATTTTTCCTTATTTAGTATCTTAAATATTACCTTTATTCCAAATTTCAAGTTTCTAGCGCTATGAAATTGAATTATTTTCAAATTTTCCTTATTTTTTGATTTTTCCGACTTTTGGATGTTATTTTCGAATTTTATTGCGTTTTTTATTTTAACTTATTCTGAATCCTAAACAGTATGTTTACTGCAAATTTTAAGTTTCTAAGGCTAAAAAATCAAATTATTTTAATTTTTTCAATTTTTTACGATTTTTTCGAATTTTTGAATTTTTTTTTCGAATTTTCTGGATTTTTTAATTTTTCCTTATTTTGCATCCTAAATACTACCTTTATTCCGAATTCCAAGTTTCTAGCGCAACAAAATCGGATTATTTGAAATTTTTCGATTTTTTAAATTTTGCTTTCGATTTTTTTTGTGTTTTTGATGTTTTTTTTTCTGGATACTAAACACTACCTTCACACCAAATCTTAAGTTTCCAAGACTACAAGATCGTATTATTTTCAATTTTCAATTTTGATGGAATTTGTTGAATTTTCGAATGTTTTTTTTTTTCGAATTTTCCGGATTTTATAATTTTTCCTTTCTTTGTATCCTAAACACTACCTTTTTTCCAAATGTCAAGTTTCTAGGGCTACGGGATCAACCTAATCTTTTTGATGACGCGTGAACGAGTGAGTGAGTGAGTGACAAAAAATCGAATGTTTGAGTTCATATATCGTCTGAACTAGAAAAGACAGAAAGTTCTAATTTTAAATTTTGGTTCTGTGTGCCAAATACTCTAGAAAAACAAAGTTTCAAATTTTTGGGATACTCCAGCACGGAGATATGGGGGGGTCAAAAGTGCCCTGAGTTGCTTCCAGAAAAGTATGCTTACGGCTGTCCTCTCTCGACTTGGCGGAGGCACTGCCGTGCCTCCAGATCTTGCCAAGGCTGTGGTTTTCCTATTAGACTTAATGTTAGCTATATGCTCCATTTTTCTGCAACTAAATTTCCTCATGCCAATATAGTAATTCATTGATCCGTTTTCTTAGGATCGTTTATGTTCAATTTAGAGATAAATCAAGAGAATCTTAGAATCACCATGCTTTTATTTAGAAAGGACTATCAAGCCATAACCAACCAGTAATGTCGGGAGGGAGGGAGAGATGTGAAAATTTTTGTCCCAAGCCTTTAAATCACTTCAAACATGTTCTGTCCTATTCGTTACTTTGATTTAAAAATAAGTAAAAAATCAATCATCTAAATTCCTTTAAAATGTTCATTTCTCCCTCCCCCTCTCCCAATGGCAAAATGGAACACGAATCTCAAGATATGGGCAGAGACGGGGGAGGGGGGAGCAATCTTTTTCCACCTGTGCAGTTTTGCTGTTCTCACATCTAATATGTTTACTTAAAATTTGTGTCAAATATTGAATACATTTTTCATTTCATTTTCAAAAATTTAAATCATTATTTTTTCCACAACACTTTTTATTTAAAAAAGTCCTTCCGGCCTATACCGGGAAGAAAAGGTAGCTTTCCTATATCTTCGTTTAAAATTTTAGCTAATGTTACTCGAAAATAGCAAGCTATAATGCAAAGAAACCATTCACAAAAAAATCCTTAATACTGAATTTGAATAAGAAATTCGCCAAATTGTTAAGCTATAGCCAAGTTGGCTTCATTTATAGAGCCTTATTTTGGTCGCCAAATTTGGCGATATTTCGAAAATTGTTGCCAAGTTTGGCGATAATTTGGCGCTAACGGATAGGAATATATAGTTTTATGCGTATGATTGGGAAAATGATTACAACAATGAAATAAAATAATTTCAGAGAAATCGCGTTCACTAAAACTCATAAATTAATCGTTGTTTTTTGTAATGTGCTGTCTTGTTTCAAAATGCCAGCCACCGTAGAAATTCAAACTGCTCTATCTCAGCCATTTTTTAAGATAGAGGTAAAAGAAAAAATGATCTGGAATCCTTGTATCAAGGCCTAACACCTAATTAAAAAATAAATTTGAATTTTTTAATTTTTTGTGTATTTATTTTAGTTTTTAAATTTTCAGTGGCTGCCATCTTGATACAAGATGGCGGACCAAGCTGGCCAACGAACTTGGTCGAGGCATTGGTGAGCTGAATACACACAATTAGTTTAATCCAAATTAATTTATAAATACGAGCGTTATCGTATGACATAGATCATATATATATATATATTTATATATAAATCAACATTTGAACGAAGGGTGGTTTTGGGGTCTGGGGGTCATGATCGGTGAAAATATATCGAAATTTTCCGGAATTGCTTTCCTCCGAACGGCTGCAATAGGTAGCTTTATACTTTTTCGTATTGAAAGCTACCTAAAATAAAACATAATATAAAAAAAGAGTGAAATAATGATAGTTTATTTTCGATATTGTTGCACTAATTCCTTGAAGAAAGAGCAAAAAAATATAATACACATTATTTAAAAAAATATGCATTTAATACTCCTAACAAAACACAAACAATCAAAATCGAGAAAAAAAAATGCTGGCTAAGACTAAACATTCCAAATTAGGAGCAATGCTGGCAAACCTAATTGGACCAATATCGAGATTCAGATATTGGTGCAGTGTCATTTGCCAATATAAGCCACTTACTGATATGTAACCGTAAGAGGGGTAATAACAATAGGCAGTAAGCAGAAAAGCATGGTTCTTTAGTATCAGTTGACGAGTGATGCTACCGACACTTGGTTGATACCACTATAACAATGCCGACAGATAATTGGCATTGCCAACTGTGGTCCGAAAAGTATGTGTTTGCTGGGTCATATTGAAGATATCAGAAGTTTTTTTCTTTCTGTGGGTACATAAGCGCATGTTTACATTATTACTCAATAAAGTTCCTTTGGAACTTATTTCACAAATAAAAAGTATTTCTCTATATGAATGCCAGTGTTCTTTTATATCTGCACTTTGTGAAAATCCTTTATAAGATATTTCAGAAACAGAAGGTCTTTCATTTGTAAGAGTACACGTGTTATTACAGAAACTTTTTGAAAATACTTTGGAATATATTTCACAAACGAATATTTTTTTCTTTGTGTAGGCGTGAAAATGTGCCTTTAGCTTATCCCACCAAGAAAATTTCTCAGAACATAGTTCATAAACAAAAGGTTTTTCATTTGTTTGGGAAAGCAAGTGTCGTGAAAATTTTTTTAAAACCATATTTCACAAATTAAAGGTTTTTCCTTTGTATGGATACACAAGTGTACCTTCAGATGACAACTTTGTGAAAACCTTTGAAACATACTTGACAAACAAAAGTCTTTCCTTCGTATCAGTGTGCAAGTACTGCCACTTTTTGAAAATTGGTAGGAACATATTTCACAAACAAAAGATTTTTTCTTTGTATGGTTGTGAAAAGGTGCCTTAAGTTTATAATTCCGTGAAAATCTCTTGGAATATATTTCACAAACAAAATGTTTTTCTCTGTATGGGTAAACAACAGTTTTTTTAAGCTGTCACTTTGGGAAAATCCTTTGAAATGTATTTCACAATTTTTTTATGTGCATGCAAGTGTTATTTCAGATTACCACTTTGGAGCATATTTCACTAAAAAGGTCTTTCATTTGTATGGGTACACAAGGGTTCTTTAAGAACATTATGAAATTTCATTGGGCCATGTTTCACAAACACAGTTCTTCAATTTTATAGATGTGAAAATGTTTTAGATCAGATCTTTATGAAAATTCTTTGAAAGATATATCATAAACAAATGTTTTTCCTTGGTATGGGTCAGCAAATATGCCTTTAGGTTATCCCTCCGTGAAAATCCTTTACAACATATTCAGCAAATAAAAGGATTTTCCTTTGCTGGGGTATGCAAGTGTTACTTCAGAGAACCACTTTGTGAAAAATGTTTAGCACATATTTCACAAACAAACAACTTTTCCTGTGAATGGGTGTGCAAATGATATTTCAGATGATTATTTTGCGAGAATCACTTGGAACATACATTGCTAACAAATGGGTTTTCCTTTGTATGGGCACTTAAGTGTGTTTTTAGATTAGAATTTTGTGAAAATCCTTTGGAATATATTTTGCAAACAAAAGGTTTTTCCTTTGTATGGGTACGCAAGTGTTTTTTCAGATCACCACTTAGTGAAAATCCTTTAGAACAGAGGTTCCCAAAGTGTGCTCATACTTTTCAGGGGCTCCGCGGCGTTCCAAGAAAATAAACAAAACATGAAAGAAATTAGCATATTGCAAGGGACAAATTTTTGAAAGTATGTAAGAATTTTTATGTGTGTGTGTGTCAAAAATAAATACATCTATCACTGGGTTGAAAAATATTATAATATATATTTTGTAAATCATATAAAAATTTGCATTTTACATGTATCCATTTTCTTTATAATATTTTTGGTTTGAACTACTTTATTTTATTTTTCTGCATTTAATGTGTTTTAAAAATTCGATTCAAAATAAGCTACAAGAAATAATATTCTGAATCGAATGCACAATGTGAACCGAAAGAGCAAAGGCGCTGTATATGTTATTTGTATCAATTTTTAGTTATTTAAATTTTATATATACTCTTTTTCATAGTAAAACAATGTTTGTCGCTTAAAACATATTTTTTATTACATCTTGTGTCATTTAAAGCCCCTCATTAGATTCATTTTAAATTTGTGTATATAGTTTTCGTTTTTCTTTTTGTAACTTTAATTCCTTTAATCTGTTTATTTTAGTTTTATTAATTCATAGTTATTTAAATTTTCTATGCTGTTTACATAATTGTGCTTAATTTTTAAAGCAATGTATGTTGCTGAAAACACGGTTTTTTTTAACATCTTGTATCATTTAACAACCCCTCTTTAAAATTTTGTTTTAATTGGTCTCAGCATTGCCTAAGATTCCTATGTTATGATGCCATATTTTCCTATCAGAAATAAGGCTGTAGCAATTAAAAAGTATATATTGGTTCTTTACATTTGTCATCACACTAGCAATCTAAACATTTGCTCAGCTCCATCCCTTGCTTAGACTTTCGTCAATGAGTACCCGCCCTGATATAAATTTAACCCCACCCATATATCCCGTTTTGTTAGTAAAGTTTTACAACTACGAGGGAAAGTCATTAAGTTACACACGAAAGATAATTAAATAATAACTTACATTGATATTCACTTCAAAACTATTTTTATTTCTCAAGATATTCTCCACCAATATTTATGCACTTATATCACCGTTTTATCAGTGCCCTAACACCAGTTGCGTACAATTCTGTGGGTTACTATCTCAGCCTCATTAGGACTTCCAGTTGAACCTTTTCATCATCTGTGAGCATCGCCTTGCTTCCAAGATGGTTTTGTAGTGGACTAAACAGATAAAAATATCTTGGAGCTAAGTCAAAGCTGTATGGTGGATGTTGAAGAAGTTGCAAGATGCTGTTCACAGATGATGAAAAGATTCAACTTGAAGTCCTAATGTGGCTGAGACAGCAACCCAAAGAATTGTATGCAGCTGGTGTTCGAGCACTGATAAAACGGTGATATAAGTGCATAAATATTGGTGGAGATTATGTTGAGAAATAAAAATAGTTTTGAAATGAATATCATTGTAAGTTATTATTTAATTATCTTTTGTGACTTACTTAGACTTTCCCTCGTAGTTGCAGTTCTTTTAACATGTGTAGATTTTAACCGTATATCTATTTTGAGGCAAAAACAATGGTGAAAGAAAGTTTCTTTCAAAACTATAATTAATAGCTAAATACTTCAAATAAAACATCCAAAAAAAGTGAACGATGCTGCACCTAACAATACAGACTATAGCTTTTGCCCCGCCTACTTAAACACTAAAACGATAATCTGCTTCTAAATGTATTTAAAAAAATGGTTCAAAAGAAGAAGATCAGACGCGATTCGTTTGCGTTGCATGTTTAGAAGTACTAGAAACGTAAATAAGAACGATAAAAGAATCCGCATCGCATAATTCTGTTACGGGTGGGCGGGACTAGTGAAAACATGTTATATAATTTTTCATGGACGACTGGGCCTACGCATTGTTTTTCTTTTCGCGAGTATTCCCATTAGGATTATTCAGAAGTTTCTCTTTGTAAATGAAAACTGTACAACTTACCTTTTTCTCTCTGCGTGTGTGGTTTTCGCCATAAATAATAACAGTTTCACGTAAGCCCCAATGCAATGCATGACCCAGACAGGATTACCATTTTGC
The DNA here is from genome assembly GCA_963931845.1 of Maratus michaelseni. NCBI lineage: Eukaryota > Metazoa > Arthropoda > Arachnida > Araneae > Salticidae > Maratus > Maratus michaelseni. Next base: position 263,610,135 of record OZ007598.1, read on the forward strand.
TCTTTAATTCCGAGTTCATACTGGAAATCCTGAAAGAATATTTTTTATTTTAAAAATGGGTAGCATTAACCCTTTAACAGTATTGCTCGAACGTCACTCGGGTAAGAAGAGTTTGTTTTCTTTCATTACTAAAAGCTTTCATAAACAACAAGTTTTTAACTATAATTTTGCTGTATTTGGCAGATATATCTCGATTATACAAGGCAGATATTTTAATACAAAAAAGTGGTTTATAGTCCTTATTTTTAATTCATTGTGTCCAGTAATAGTAATATTAAATAAAACTGTTAACTCTTTCAGGGGCAAGCAATTGCGTTCCTGTAAAGTTGAATTCTCACCAGTATTTACGAAAGGAAAAATAAGGAAAAGCAATGTTTCAACTTTTTTCCGTCAAAGTTAAAAAAGTAAAATTTAATTAAAAGTTTCTGGTTCGAATCGGATTAAAATTAGGTGGGATATAATATATCCCACAGTCCCTCAAAGGGTTAATGGGTTAAATAATAGAAAATTTGATTTTCAAAATTTCTAGTATTAATTCAGCATTTCTGTATCAAGAAAAGGGCCAAAGTGAGAACCTTAGCCCCATGTTGGAAACTATTGATTCGGACTCTTATCCTTACAGATCTTTCTCTGCTCCATAGGCATAAAGAAAACATTAATTTGTAAACCATAGAGTACAGTGGGTTCAAGGGGCTCCACCTTAGAAATTCTTCCCCAAAAGGGCTCTGCGAGCCCAAAAGTTTGGGAACCACTGCTTTAGAACATATTTCACAAACAAAAGGTTTTTCCTTTGTATGTGTATGCAAGTGTTTTTTCAGAGCACCACTAAGGGAAAATCTTTTAGAACATATTTCACAAACAAAAGATTTTTCTTTTGTATGTGTATGCAAGTGCTCTTTTACATCACAACTAAGTGAAAATCCTTTAGAACATATTTCACAAACAAAAGATTTTTCTTTTGTATGGGTACGCAAGTGTTTTTTCAGAAAACCACTTCATGAAAATCGTTTGTAACATATTTCACAAACAAACAACTTTTCCTGTGAATGAGTAAGCAAATGATTTTTCAGATGATTATTTTGTGAAAATCCCTAGGAACATATTCCACAAACAAATGGCCTTTTCCTTGTATGTACACGTAAGTGTGTTTTTAGTTTAGAATTTTGTGAAAATCCTTTGAAACATATTCCACAAACAAATAACTTTTCCTATGAATGGGTATTCAAAAGATTTTTCAGATGATTATTTTGTGAGAATCCCTTTAAACATATTTCACAAATAAATGTTTTTTCCTTTGTATGAACAAGCAAGTGTCTTTTTAAATTAGAATTTTGTGAAAATTCTTTGGAACATATTTGACAAACAAGATGTTTTTCCTTTGTGTGGGTATTCAAGTGTTCTTTTAGAGGACCACATTGTGGAAATACTTCACAAGTAAAAGTTTTCTTTGTTGTTTGAGGGTTTATCTGATAAAGTGACATTTTCTTTAAAGAAAATTCATAAAAGATGGACGATTAAAGTATTTGCATGAAAAGATACTTTCTGGGGATTCTCCAAGAAAATGCTTTAAATACTTAAAGAATAAATGTCTTCTGGCTTCTAAAATCTGTTAAAAAAATGAAAAATTTCTTATCAGCATATTTAAATATATATTAATTTTAAAATTTCGAACTATGTAAATAAATAGTCACAAAATTAAAATAAGTTATATTTGTAGGAACCAATTGTTTATATTTTATCCTTTAAGAACTTTGATGGTTTATATTATTAAAAGAATATGAGCTGAGTATTCTGTAGGCAAACACCTTTTATTGCCTAATTATCATATTTTAATGACATTCTTTTTTAATGTAATGTCACGTAATAGTACACAAATAATAAACATGAAATTGCAAATAACTAATTTTATTGGAATGAGTATAACCATACTATACAAAAAATATGGTTGTCAATTAAGTTATAATATTACAAATTTGAACAAAAAAATTCAAAATGACAAGAAGAATTTCATTGATTCAGACAATTTAATGGGATTTATTGAACAAAGATGGTAGTTCTCACAGATGTTCTTGGATATGTTAATATGTTTTTGTATTTAAAACAAGAACAATTTAGTAACAATTTCTGCACATCAGTAGTGTAAAAATAAAGAAAAACAGCATAATAAAATACAAATTTAAACTTAAAAACACTGAAGGGGGAAGTGATTAAATATGGTTCACGTTTTAATCACGATTATTGTTGAATATGCAATTGTTTTTTCACCAAGTGGAATATATACTGCATCACCTGTGTTCTTAAAGGTTCAACAAATCCACAATTTACAGGGCTTCAGATTTATTTTATTTTCTAGGAGGGGTGATTTCCTACTAATAATTGTAGGGAGTAAAACTATTTGGGAAGGATAGAAAATTATCTTTAACCCTGCATTCAGTTTAACATGCTTAAATTATCTATAATTATTAATGCATGACAAAGTATCATTGAAAGAAGTTATGCCAACAATTTATGAAATGTTAAACAAATATTACATTACATAGGGGACTGAATTCATGGTACAAACTTTAAGGGTTGGTACAGGACATTGTAAAAATCATTTATTTTACAGGAAACCAGAGTCAGAAATCCACTTATTTAGTTAAAATTACAGGTTATCTCACTCCAATCCGGATATTTTAACAAAATTCGCAAAAGACTTGCTGTATGAATTATAAAGATATTGTAAGGATTTCATTAATGTATCTTTATCTCCATTAAAGTTATGAATAAAAACACGGCTTCGGATTGGAGTGAGACGTCCTGTAATTTAGACTACATTAATGGATTTCTGACCCAGGTTTCCTGTACAATAAATGATTGTTACAATGTCTCGTACCAACCCTTAAAGCTTATACCATGAATTCAGGATCACATGTATGAATAATTGGATTTCTTTCAGTTACTGTCGCCTTAATTTCATATTGGTTATTGCATTGCTTATCCAACTAAATTGTTTTCCAAAGGACAGGAAACTGCTACCAGTGAGATACTCTGGAGTAAGATTTCGAATTTTTGGGTATGAATTCCACTAACCTCTCCTTATTAATTCATAAGAATATTTTACAAACATGGATGAAACTAACTGTATATGAGCTTTTCATGACCACATTTTTATTTTATTTTATTGTATTTTTTTGCTTTATACGTAAAATAACAATAACAATTTGTTACTGCCATCTCTTAGAAAAAGTAACAAGTACAGTAAAGCATCGATTATATGACATTCAGAGGACTGTGCTAAAATGACGCATAACTGAGAAAGACATACAATCGAAATTATAGTTACCTAAGGTGTAAAATTTTGAGTGTAGGAATATAATGCTGCAGTCATACATATCTAATTTTTCTAACATTCTCGGTTGTTTAAGATGCACTATATATATTTAAAAAAAAATTAAATAATCATTTCTAAAGTTAAAAAATAAAAGTGAGAATTATCAAACCTTATGTCAGTTGCACACCTTGAATTATACTTTTTTTAATTCTATTATCAAACATACAGATTTTAATTAAAATTATCTTTAATCATCGTCTGATGTGCCGATTTAATTTGAGAGTTAAGCAAAGTACTATGTACAGAGTTAAGTTCCTGAAAAGTTTTGTCACTAGTATTGTGAGAAACAAAAAAGTTTCTGTCAAATATAAACCTTTATCGAATTCATTTAAAACTTCAATTTTCTTTTAAAAATGATAGTGGCTTGCATTTTTTGAACATTTTAAGGGCAGTTAAGTGTTCAAAACTGACAAGAGAAAAAATAGAAATTGCATGCAAACATGGATTAAATTGCAACGAAACAACGTTTACTAATCTCAAACTTGTCTTGTGAGCAGACCACCACTGTCCATTTTTTTCGTCCCGCCCCCTCCACAGGTTACACAAAGTTGTTATAACCACTGTAGCAGTCACACATGTTCTTTGTCCTTCATCTTTCCCCAAATATTGCTAACAGAAAAGAAAAAAAATGAAGCTGGGAGAGAAAAATCCTGAGAAAATCGGTTACGACAGCATGAAAGAGACAGCGTATAACTGAATTTATGAGTTGTATAAACGAAACGTTACAACATTAAAATACATAGGGATGAATTGGGACCGAACTTAATGATGTATAAATGTAAAAGTCGTATAAATGAGAAATGTTTACACGGTGCTTCACTGTATTTAGTTTAAACCATCTTCCACTCCAATGTTTATACTCAATTTATCCATTTCCTCTTTTAAAATATCAAATTTTAAGTTGTCCAAATGACTACAGATGCAAATTTAAATAGATCGTATTTCTAAACATCGTGTGTAACATAATCTCTATTTGTTTTAATCTAATTTACAATTTCGTTATTTGAATAACTCTGATCTAATTAATAAATATTTTTAATTCAATGCAATTAATTTCACATTTGTCCTAGAAAAAAAATGTAACTTCTGCTACTGCATTTCCATTTAATAGAATATATAATGAAGCTCCCAAAAAGCACTAATAAACAACATTGTCGAATATACTTCCTATAACAGAAATCTAGTTTCATTTTGATTTTTTTTTTACACATGTTTAGAATTTCAAGCAGTAATTCCAGTTTCTGAGGTAACTGTATTTTTTCTTTCTAATTTATGTTACTCCAATTTTCTTTTAAATAATGATTTAAAGATAGATTGTTCTTTCCAATTTTATAAAAATAGATAAGTAAAGTTTATATAAACAAATAATTTATTTATTTGTATATAATTGTAGAATATAAAAATTTATTTTATTACGTAAATGTAATCTGTTACAATATTTTTCTTTATTTTTCTCTACTGTGTAAATACAGTTTTAAAAGACTAAACTTTCATTTAAATTTTTTTTTTTTTTCATGCTGGCATATAATTTACAGATATTATAGGGGAGAGTAGATATGAATGGGGCAGGGGTGATTCTGGGTAAAAAAAAAAATTCTGAAATTCACAACAAATTTTCTGAAAGGTTACAAGAAGGGGGGGAGGGAATCCACTACCGGCTCTAACTATGTGTTTTTTTCCCCGCACCCCTTTTGACGAAATTTGCCATTTTCCCGCGGTCTTTGGACGAAATTTGCCGTTTTCCCGCGATCTTTTGACGAAATTTGTCCTTTCACGTGATCCTTTGACAAAATTTGCCATTTTTCCGCGATCCTCTCACGCTATTTGTCATTTTTTCGCGATCGTTTGACGAAATTTGCCGTGTTTCGTGATCTTTTGACGAAATTTGCCTTTTTCTGCGATCTTTTGACGGAATTTGCCTTTTTTCGCGACCTTTTGACAAAATTTGCCGTTTTTTCGCGATCCTTTGATGAAAATTACGTTTTTTCGATGTTTTTTTCGTAATCCCTGGACGAAAATCGCGATCCTTTGACGAAATTTGCGTTTTCCGCGATCATTTGACAAAATTAGCGGTTTCTCTTCGAACGATTGACGAAATTGATTTTTTTCGGCGACCATTTGTCGAAAAACGCGATATATATATTATGTCCGAATTTTCGGATTTATAACCGATTTTTTTTAATTTTCGGTATAACTGCCTTAATTTTTCGGAAAATTCGGAACAGAATCACCCCTGGAATGGGGCATTTTTTTGGTTTTTATTGTCTTTCTCGAAAAATACTGAATCTAGAGATTAATACTTTAGTTATTATGATTGAGTATTCATTCGTAAAAACTTTAAAGGCAATGTCATTTTCCCAACTGTAATAAAGATTTTAAATGAATATTTTAAAGATATTTAATAATATATTTATTTCTCAGTTTTTCACTAAATGATTTTTTTAAATGACCAGTAACAAGACGAAATTAGTGGTGGCCGCTGGGCTACTAAATAAGAAATTGGCTATAAAGAATTATCTGCCATCTTATGGACACTTTTCCTATTTGAAAATTTCCCTAAAAGAACCCTAAATGCTCCAAAATACATGATTTCTATTTCCTTATTGTAGTATTTCATAGGAAATTTGCAATCAATTCACCCTCCATTTACTACAGTACCCAAAGGCCAGTGAAACATATTTTTTTACTAGTTATTGCTTGCTAGGAGAAAGTAAAAGAGTTCAGCAGGATAAGCATGGTAAAGTGACAGCCAATGGAAAACTACAGTGAAACTCTTGATAAGATATCACCTCAATATACGAACACATTTTATTCAAAAGAGAACAAAATTTAGTATATTGGGTTTAGAAGATTGAAATCAGATTCCTTTTAATAATGTGGAAAAATCACAGTAAATTGCAAGAAAATGCTAAAACTCACAAAAATTTATTTCAAAAGTCACAGAGGACACAATTTACTATATTGGGGTAAAAGATTCACAAAAAATTCAAAAATCACTGTAAGAATTATAATCACACATAACTACACACATTATTAGTAATCACACATAATTACATCTATATCTAAAATTGATAAAAAATAATGATTTAGATTTTTTTTTTAAAGTTTTATCAGAGATACAATCTCTGAAAAAATATATGTTACAGTACTCATCAAGTAATATAAAATATCTAAACTTTATTGCAAAAAAAAAAAAAAAAAAAAAATGGTCGAACACTTTCAATGGACTTAAAATTCAAGACAGATAGTGTCCATATGGTAAAAGTATATAGTGGCAACATGTGAACAGTATCCTACAATAGGATTCCATTTGGACGGTTGCAGCAATAATGTCTGATTGATCCCATATAGAATTGATTGAGGAATTGTAGACAACTGAGGAATTTGCTTTTATGAGTCTTTATTTTATATATGCTTTAAATATTTTAAGTGTTGCTTTAATGTGTGAGATAGGAAGATTGTCGAAATCATCCATTAATTCATCTAAATATAACACTGCCATGGACAGCTCGTAAGATCCCATGAAGAAAATTTTAATATGATCTTCAGTTAACTAAGTAAAATTAAAAAACTCACTTGCATTCAACTGTTGAAGAGATTTTCTTTATTTCCACTTTTGCTCTGAAACTTCTTGATGTTTTTTCTACTACACCTTTGTAAATTGAGGGTTTGTTGATAAATATTTAACTGAAAAGAGGTTAAATTCATAAAGATACAACTAAATGTAAAAATATTGCTTGGAGGTGCGGAGAAACATACATAAAAACATTTAAAAGCACATTAAAGTCCTTTTAAAAAATCAAAACGTTTTCAACCGAATTTCCTCGGTCATCATCAGTGAAAAACAAATAGTTAAGTTGAGTTGTTGTCTCTTCGCGTTTTTTTAAAAGGATTTTAATGTTTTTATTTATACGCACCTTCAAGCAATATATTTACATTTAGTTGTATCTTTATGAATTTTAATTATTAAACAAGGTGAATTTGCACTGCAAATTTAACTTTTTATTGAAAAGAGGTTGTTTAAGTTATTTTACCTGCATTTAAGAGTTATAAACCTCAACTGACACCAGAAGTAGCTAATAAGTCACAAAAAGTTTAATTCATCATAGTCATCCATTTCATCCTAGTTGTCATATATTATATGATACTTTTAGTAAATTCCCCAATCTTAATCAAATGTTTTTTCATATCTCATATGCAGGAAACAATCTGTTTCATGTAGCAACTTTATCTTGGGCAACATTTTACTCTCAACACAGTGATGCAACAGTTGATATTTTGGAGTAATAACACCAGAATGAATATTTTACTATCAACACAATTTTGCCAAAGTTGATAATTTTGGACAATATTACCAGAATGATTTTGACTAACCGCCTCGTTTTAGTTGCCTTTCATGACATATTACTTCTGCTGTCAATTAGGCATAATAGAGTGATGCGCAGATGGCGTTGCTCCCACCGGCCATGGAGAACATGGGACTCATCCCGGTCGTGCTCAATAAAAGTTCCCTAGAACTTGCGTATGGTGGTACTCAGTTTTCATCCATTACCTGTATTGCTAGGTATTGCTCCCCTTAAGTATAATAACAATAACAAGAAAGTAGTGAACTATATATTTAAATATCTGTTCAAAAGGAAAACAGCCTCAATTCCTCTACATGAAAAAGAATCAAATTCCATAAAATTTAACAAAATTACTAAAATAGTCATCTTAAAGATATATAAAACATTTTTAAGATATTTATTTCTTGTCAGTTTGCAAATGTTATAAAGAACTTTAATGATAAAATATATGATGAAAAATAAATAAATATTGAAAGAGAGTCAATGTAAGGAAATAAGTATTTACTGTATATGGTGATAAGAACCGGGTTGTTATGTTCTACATATTATACATGTCAGCAATATAAACTTACTTTTCAAACAACAAATGTTATTCAGTTAAAATTTTCATAATTGAGTCAAATCAGCTATGGTGGTTGTATTCAGCCTAGAAATAATTTCCAGAAGGTCATTTATTTACTGTGCATCAGGTCTGCGAATGAAAGCTGCAATCTGAGTGGAATTTTGTACATCCAATTTTAATGAATTGTAGAAGGCTACAGATATTAAAATTATATGATTTGATTTGATTATTGAAATTTCTGGTTACATCATGAATCTTTCAAGCAATGATATTTATATATTTTAGTTTATACTATTTTCAAATTTCTTTAATTACTATGGATATCATTTTAGCTATTTCATAGTGATTGATCTCGACTTGTGTGCAATTTAACATTTTTCTTTTTTTTTACTTGGTAAGCGGATGCATTACTTTTAAAAGAATCATGAATGCACTTTTTTTCAATAAAGTATCAGTTTCAAATCTAACAATTTATGTTTCTGAAAATTTTTCTAGAAATTTGTGAAAACATTCTTTGCAAACTCTAACAAAGCTTATACTTATTAAACATAAAATTTCCGTTTATATTTAACCCTTTAAAACCAGAATTATTTTTCTCTTTAAAATGCATAAATTCATACCAATTTTTCAAAGTAGCAACTTTACTCTCCTTTTATTACAGAGTCATCAGATAAAGATAATATTTCTCTTAAAATATACTGGTATGCAAACAACAAAATAGATGACAGCTATTCCGGTACCATATGGTACCAGTAGGCTTTAATGGGTTAAAGATAAAATGATTGTAAATTGTCTTTTGTCAATTATTGCTGTTCATCTACAAACAATCATGTCAATGCAGACAGGTAGAAAGCTTTAAAATAACTTTTAAAAGTCTTAAACTATATATATAGGTGAGTAGGAAATTGTCTGCAAAAATGAAATAAAAAGAAAAAAGATAAATATCATGTAGGGCTTATTAAAAATGACACGTTTACTGAATATTGAAATTATGGAATGAAATTAAATTCGAAATCACCCAGTTCGACTAATGTATATGCCAGGATAACATTTTTAGATTTCTTTTTTTTGATCTATGAAAACAAGACAGGAATTCATAGCACTGTCAAAGCTATTCAATCAAAAACTATTTACTTTTTATTTTTTTAAACTTTTAAATATTGTAAATTTATGCTGTATTTTAATATTTTTCTATACACTTTTAGTACTTAATATATACTGTTCATTATTTTGTACTGTTATGTAAATAAAAGAGAGCTGTAAAATAAAGTATTAGTTCCAACATAAAAATATTTATATATATAAAAAAACTATAAAACATTTATGAACCTTTAAACTTTCAGATTCAAGACTAGCTAGCTCTTTGCAGCTTTTCGAGTGGTTATTTTTGCATACACAATCCCTTAGAGCTGAAATTGTAAAATGAGTTATATCTGACCACATACATTTACTATACTTTCTGATGTTTGCCATATCTAACTCCATGGTAATGTTGTCAGGTTGTAAAATATTTTCATTCAAAATAGCTACCACTAGTAATCTCTGCTTTATTTAATCACAGGATGTCTTTCAATAAATAAAGTAAAGATTATTATTCTGAAATAGTGGTAGATATTTTGAATAATAAAAATTGTCATACTGTTGCCACATCATCCAACATTACAGTGCAAGTGTGTTCATGCAAAGTGTATTTTTGCATCGAACATTAACTGAAATAAACATACAAAAAATGCCAGACTTGGAGGGCCACAGATAAAGCACCGTTGGGCCAAGAGTGGCCCATAGGCCATGTGTCTCACATGCCTAATGTAACTATGTGTTTTAGTTGTAACGTCCTGTAATTGTAATGTGCAGAGTGAATAGGAATATAGTATGTATTGTTAAAAAAAATATCCATTTCTGTGTTAAAAAATATCGAAACACCTTCAAGTTTTAAGAACATGAACTTGAAACATGACCTCAGAGATTCATTTTTGTATTACATTAAGAGACACTTTCTGGATTTTATGAAAAAACATATTTATATAATAAAACATTACTTTTATGTAACAATACATATCTATTCAATAAAAAAATTGTATTTTTACCACCCCTCACAATTGTTATACTTTCACTTTGGTTTTAACTTTTGTTGTTTTGAAAAAAAAAAAAAAAAAAAACTAGGATCTAAATTTTTAAATAAGATTTAAATACTTATTATAGATTTTTTTTAAAACAAAGTTGAAAACTGTACGTATTTACCCAATTTTACAGTATAGCAGAAATGGAATTTCATTGACGAGTTACAAATATTAGTAATCTGAGCAAAGTTTAGGTAACAAGCATAAGGAATTAACAAACAAGAAAAAGGGCTTTTTTTTCTGCATGTGTACTAAGAACCATACTTAGATTTCCTGTATAGAAATCCTTTGTGAAGTGAATAATCCATTATATAATGGACAGAAAGACATTTCCCTTCGTATCATCAAGACAACGTTTATAAAATATTTTGCTTATGGCACAATCCTTTATTTAACATAAAACTCATTTTTCATTCACATGATTAAGCAAATGTTTTCTAACATATTAATCATTATATTAATCATATACAATTCACACTAAATTCACACTACATTTTTTCACTGCACCACATGAATTGCAGTACCTTAGCAACTTAACACAAATAAACTTGTTCCATAAATATATGTCATTATAAAAATTTAAATTAGTAAACAACATCAAATAAATGTTACACTGAGATAAGAAGCATCTTAATAAATAAAATATTGGTTAAAACAGGCATCTGATATTAAAGTCTTTAAAATTACAAATTGAAAGGGATGAAAATTTCTTTAATACAACAATGGTTAAAGTGTAAAAGTACCATCTTGGGAAAATTGGTTACAGAAAATTCCAGATATGAAAGACTTTTGCTTTAAAAGAGTTGCATGATCCCCCTATAACAGACTTCCAAAAAATTCTCAATAGAACATACTTAACAAAGGAATGCCATTTGTGAGAACATGCTAATGTGTTTAAGATATCGTTTTGAGAAAATCTTTTAGAATATATATCACACACAAATGGTTTTCATTTGTATTAATATCAGTTTTTAGATGCTCACTTTCTGAAAATCCTTTAGAGCAGGGGTTCTCAAACTATGGTACGTGTACCAGTACTGGTACGCGAAGCTCTGGCTACTGGTACACAGACGTCGAATACTGGTACGTGGAATAAAATACAGAGTGCAGCATATTATTATGGAATCAAAAAAGGCTTGTCTTTATTCACTTGGAAAATTAAAAAAAAAAAATTCAAATTGGATTTAGGATCTGTAAACGCTTTTCTATATTTTTGTTATGAGAAATGTTTGTTATAGCAGACTTGCTGAAATTAGCACACAGCGCTAATGATACAATCGGTTTTCTAGAATTTAAAACATAATTATTAGATTTATATGATTAAAAATTGAATATTTTAATAAAGACCTCATTTTAAAATTAATGAATGAACTATTTTTAATTAGTGGGAAAACTGTTTTTAAACATGTTTTATAACTTCAATTATCTGAAGGTGAATTCTAGATGCTTGGAAGTAGGAGGAGCTTGTGCGAGTAGGGGGATTTAAAACATAATAGAATTCCAAGTGTAATTTATAACTCATTGTTCTCTCTGTACTTGAAAAGCTTCTAGGAGGTGTTGAAATAAAAGTTTTATTTCAAAAATAATTCATAAATTAATTCATTCTGTTGATAGAAATATTTTTCTTCTCTTGTACAAAATGTGTATAGTTTCTTTCTATTTCCTGGAAATCATTTTTTAACAGAGTAAGTATGTTTAAAATGGTGATCTGAAATCAAACAAAAACTGTGGCAGTGATGTGTATGCAGTGAGTATCTGAGCTAAAGCTTTGTACATATGTATTGAGTGGTATATAATACATAAATTTATAAAGAAACTGGCAAATTTTTGCCTAGTGCACGACATTATCGTCGCATTTAATGGTATGCACATTATTAATACAGTTGTATTTAGCCTATGTTAAATGCACTAACTAAGCTTTGGGTAAGAAATTCGTTTCTCATTTGAGACACCCTGCAACTGTCTCTCTCTCGAGAAGTAAGAAGTGAGCTTATTCAGCTCTCCTGTGAAGGATTACTGGAGTCTGCATTCAAAAGGATAAATGTAACAGAATTTTCGTTGGTGAGAATTTGAATACCATCTGAAATCGTCAAAGTCTACTTGTGTTTAGTACAACCTATCTCTGTGAATGTGCTTTCCCCCCTTCTTTATATGAAAAACAAATACAGGAATAAACTAAACATCGAATCTGACTTATGACTAAAACTACCTAATATTGAGCCAGATATGAGGAAGCTGTGCTTGATAATAGAGGTGCGTCCTTTTAATTAGCGATAGAAGTGAATTGGTGCAATCAGCCTAATATAACAGTATATGAATCAGTGTGCGTCAATATGTCATTACGTATTGTAGCTTTTTTCCTGTATCAAAATACTGTATTTTGATATTGTGTGAATTATTAAAAATTAATGATGATAGTACCTTTACTTGAATGTTATTATAAAACGTCAGTCTAAGTATAAATTTAGTAAAATAATCATTCATTTTCAAATATAAAAAAATCTGCTAAGACGGAAAAACAAAAGACCGGATATATATTTCGTTTTAGACAAGTTTCTTTTTACAGGTTTTTCTATATTAGCTTTACGTTTGTTACCTGGTGGTACGCAGAAGTATGAACAGAAATTTAGTGGTACATCGGTCTAAAAGTTTGGGAACCCCTGCTTTAGAGCATACATCACACATGAGAAATCTTTTTATTTGTATGGAAACAATAATGTTTGCTTAGATTACCACTTTGTGAAAATCCTTAGAAAAATATTCCAAAAACAAAATGTTTTTCCTTTGTATGGGTAAGCGAATGTTTCAGATTACCACTTCCTGTAAATACTTTGAAATATATTTCACAAACAAAAGGTCTTGCCTTTGTATGGGTAAGCAAGTTTCGTTTAAGGAAACTAGTTTGTGAAAATCCTATAGAACATATTTCACAAACAAAAGGTTTTTCCTTTGTATAGGTAAGCAAATGTTTTTTCAGATCGCCACTTACTACAGAACTGTAAATGTGTTAGTCGCTGATTTTGACGAGGGTGGTATCGTTGGAAAGATCTCCTCGTGGGGATTAAAGAACTGAATAGAACTACCCATCAGAAATGACCCGTTTTCGAGATATCTGATAATTTATATCACACAATTTGTTTATTTTTGCTGGTATTTATGAGAAACAAGTCAAAGTTGTTGGTCATATAGAATAATTGGTAGAATGTCTGTAATGTCAGGAACTAACTTCTTACCCAGTCCTATGGGATGAAAAGAGTCCATAAGCAACAAGCAGACCCTCCTGCTTTTGGATCAATGTGCAGGACAAAGACACATTGAGCTCATAAAAGAGAAATTGGGAGGGAATGTATAGCACATGATCTTTCCTCCCAATACAACAAAACCATTCGATGTGCAAACTTAATTTCCGAACATAAGTAACACAATTAAATTATCAGGAAGCCATTTAAAAGCAAAAATTACAAATCTAATGACAAGACATATTTTAGCATTAATACATTGTATTGAATAAAGAAACAAATTATGTGACAAAATATTGGATATCTCGAATACAGCTCATTTCTGACGGGTAGTTCCATTGAGCTTTTTACTCCCCACAACAAGATCTTTGCAACGATGTCACTCTGATTGAAATCAACAACTAACACTTCTTGCAGTTCCCTAGGTTTTTCCCCTTCATATCATCAACACAATGTTTTTAAAATCATTTTTCCTATATATTTATATATATGACACAATCTTTATTTAACTAAAGCACATTTTTCATTTGCATGATTAAACATACATTTTTTAACATGTTAATCAATCTATGAATCATATGCAATTCATGCCAGATTTATTCACTGCACCACATAAATTGCAGTTGCTTAGCACAAAGAAGCTTTCCCATAAATATCTTCAGAAAATTTAAATTGGTAAACAATATGAAATAAATATTACAATTACAGGAATATAAGATGCATTTAAATAAATAAAATTTCTTGAGTCTTGAAAATTACAACTTGAGAAAAGTGCAAAAGTACCATCTTGAGAAAATTGGTTACAGCATATTCCAGATACGGAAGACTTTTTTCTTACATAAGTTGCATGATCTCTCTATTAGAGACTCTTCCAAAAAATTCTCTAGGATATACTTCACAAATGAATGGTTTTACATTTCTGAGAACATACTAAGATATGGTTTTGAGAAAATCTTTTAGATTGAAATATTTTTTACTTGTATTAATATGAAAATCAGTTTTTAAATGACCACTTTCTTAAAATCCATTAGAGCATACATCACAAAAGAGTGGACTGTTTATGGGAATGAGAGTGTCTGATAAGATTACTACTTTGTGAAAATCCTTTGAAACATATGTCACAAACAAAAGGTTTTTCCTTTGTATGGGTTCGCAAGTGTTTTTTCATATCACAAAATAGTGAAAATCCTTTCAAACATATTTCACAGATGAAAGGTCTTTCCTTCGTATGGGTAAGTAAGTGTCGTTTAAGACTACTACTTTGCGAAAATCCTTTGAAACATATGTCACAAACAAAAGGTTTTTCCTTTGTATGGGTACGCAAGTGTTTTTTCAGATCATAAACTCTTGAAAATCCTCTGAAACATATTTCACAAACAAAAGGTTTTTCTTTTGTATGGGTAAGAAAGTGTCGTTGAAGAACACTAGTTCGTGAAAAAACTTTAGCACATATTTCACAGACAAAGGGTTTTTCCTTTGTATGGATAAACAAGTGTTTTTTAAGATTACCATTTTGTGAAAATTCTTTCGAACATATTTTACAAGCAAAAGGTTTTTCCATTGTATGGATAAGCAAGTGTTGTTTCAGTTGACCCCTTCGTGAAAATCCTTTGGAACATATTTCACAAAGAAAAGGTTTTTCTTTTGTATGAGTAAGCAAGTGTTGTTTCAGATGACCACTTTGTGAAAATGCTTTGGAACATATTTCACAAACAAAAGGTTTCTCCTTTGTATGGGTGTGCAAATGTTCTTTTACTGGACCACACTGTGAAAATACTTCAGAATGTATTTCACAAGTAACATTTTTTTCTGTTGTTTGAGAATGAATATGATGCAGTGACATTTCGCTTCTTTAAATAGTTTAAAAAGAAATATGTGAGTTTTCCACCTTTTAAATCTAAAATGTTAAAAAAAAAAAGTAATGCATAATCTGAAGATTTAAATATAATTTTCAAGAATTTCAATAATTTAGACTGCCACAAAAAGAAAATAAGAAATATTTTTAGGAACTACTTGTTTACATTATCATTTAAAAACATAAATGGTTAGTATAAAAAAAACATGAACATCATCTACTGTAAGCGAACCCCTTCTAAGACCTAAGTTTAATCTTTTAATGATATTCTTGCTGGTTTATGTATCAGAATGCCATATTTTTCCCATACACTCTCTATTCCTCCGAATGATTTGAAAAGTCAATCCTGAAAACCATATCTTAAGTATTTTTCTCTATTTTCCCTATTTACATCCCCCCCCCTTCTTAGTTGCGTTTCCAAGATCTCACCATTCTTGCTTAATATAAAGTCAAGTAGTATAAACTAATCAAATTGAGAAAAAATAACTGAATTTTATTATAATTACTATCACCAAATACCATAAAGAATGTGGTTGAAAATTTGTAGCATTGTAAATAAATAATAATAATAAAATTAAATGACGAAAATGATTTCAGTCACTCTGAGTTGTCACTGTGATTTATTGAACAATTATTGCAGCTGTTGCACGTGCTTGGATATTTTCATGTGTATTGTGCATTTAAAACTGGAAGAATCTGGTAACATATTCTACAAGCCAGAAGTTCAATTTTTTAAAGTATAAAATATCTTTTCAAAATTTATCAATAACCTCAAATTAATTGGTTTTATTGCATTGTGATTTTAAATACTCAAATATTTCTGTCTCTAAAACACATTTAAATCAATGCATAACAACTAATTTAGCATATCTCACAACTGTATCCTCCAGTACAGCTCAGATGGGAAAATATGGCACATTAGAAATTTGGAAGTTAAAAGATTACAGAAATTTGAAAAAGTTAAAAAAAATTTTGGTTGTTCTGAAATCGGGGAAAAAAATTACTGAATATGTAGTCTCAAACCATATTTTTTGTTCCTGCTTCAGTTCCTTTAAAAATAATGGTTTGAAGTTCTGGTTAATAAATTCACAAGAAATAAAAGGTTTTCGGTTCAGTTCCAAATACCAGCCATGCTTTGGGCACTTTTATTTTCACTGAGATTAAATTAAAATTGACACCATCATCATTCATCGTGATTCATACCATCATCATTCACACCATCGTCAATGCTATAGGAACTAATTTTACATTCTTCCAACTTGAATTTAATCATGAAAAATTTACTAAAAATTTCTATTAGGAATAGAAAAAATTACGAAAAACTCATCACAGAATGTGAAAAAAATAAAATAAAATAAAATAAATCACATAAAAAATTCAGGATAAATTAAAAAATCACAGAGAACAAAAATTACTATATTTGAGAAAAAGACTGAAACCAGTTTCTTTTTAAAAATGCCAAAAAGTCACAACAAAACATGAAAAAAAAAATCACAAACAAAATTTGCTAAAAATGCAAACATTACAGGAGAAAACTTACTAATAATTGACTAACATATTAGAAGCAGATTCCTTTTTACAAACATAAAAAAATTGCTGCAAAATGTGAAATATTGCATAAAAGTTTCGTGAACCATTCCAAAAATAGTAGGATAAATTTTAGCATACTGGGCTAAAATTTTGAAAGTGGGGAGAGGGGGGGGGGAGTCCTTTACTGAATGTCCAAAGAAAAAAACCCACAGACTACAAAATATTCTTGAAAATTTTGCAAAAATCTAATAAGATCTAATATTCTCTGTACAAATTTTTCATAATTTTTTTTTAAAGGACATAAAGGTATATATTGGGTTAATTTTTTTAAGGACATAATTTAACATATTGGGTTAAAAGATTGAAACCAGATTACTTTTACTAATGTCAAAAAATCCTAAAAAAATGCAAGAAAAATGCTAAAAATCACAAAAAAATTCCATGAAAAATTAATTTTTTTTTTCATGGTATGTACAAACAGTTTCAATGCTTTTACATTCAGTTCTTAAATGAAGTAAAGTTTTATCCTTATCACTATATTTAGAAATACTGTTTATAGTTGATTGTCTACTGTAACTTAAAATGTTACAATCATTTTTCTTAAAAATTCCTACAGAACATTTAGGGTTATCCATAATTTACTCTTTATATGTAGAAAGACATATTTAAGAAAAAAAAAATATTTTACCTTAATGAAGAAAAGTGCTTGACCAAAGTATTCTGTAAATATGTATTGGATCTTGAAATGAAAAAAAAAAAAAAAAAAAAAAAAACCTACATCAAACACTAACATATAAAGACTATAACAGGAACACTGGCTTAGCAACTTTCCAGAGTTAAAGAATCAACTGAGTGTGCTGTGACAGTGACATCATTAGGAAAATCATTTGTCTTACCCTGATGTTATTGGGTAGTTGTATGTAATAATCTGTAAACAGCTTTGTCATTGGCACAGTGCCAACCACTAGTTTTGAAACATACAAAGAACTGCTCATGTTTGTTCTACATGTGGGAGCAAGGCTGGACAAGTTGAGACCTGGCCATTCCTGTCGTAGCTGGCAAATGGATGCTTACAAATGATGAGCAGTAGAAATATGTTAAAATACTATTTATGAGGTTAACCTAAAACCTTTAAATAAGATAAGTTCATAATATATGCAAAAATAAATGCATATTTACAAAAAAGGACATGGAAAAATTGCATTGTTTCAGAGCAATTATTTGAAAATTAAGAACCCCTAAAGCTGCCAAATGCCTTTGAATAACAAAACAATCTTTTTTTTTTTTTTTTTTTTTTTTTTTGAAAGCTGGTAGGAAGTATTTAAGATCAGACAAGTACAAAAAATTTTACCTTGCCCCCCACATTAATTTTTTTAGCATTGAAAACTGGATTTTTTAGAAAATGTGCAACTTTGGGGGGGCATATCTTGTGAAGGGGGCAGAGTAACAAGCCATTTTTTTAATACAATAAGTATCCATACATATGAATGTAAGAAAAAAAAGAGGGCTTGTTATTCCAAGCCCTTCCTGACTTTTTAAATTTTCAAAAATGGTAAAAAATTAATTTTGCATCGCTAACTTTGACCTTGAAAAGAAAAGCTTTGTTTTTAAATCTCAAATTTATTGGTACCATATGGAAAAAGGTCATTCTCTTATCTTTGCAATGAAATATGGTTGTGCTCTATAACTTTGATAGAAAAAAAGTTACAGTTCATAAGACAAAGCATTAAAATACCAAATTTTTATTGTTGCCAACGACAAAATTAGCCTATATATCAAAAAATATTTTTTTTTAAATAAAAAAAAATTCATTTTTGAGGTTTTGGAGACATGGGGAATGCACATGGAAATTGTCATATAAATCAAAAATAGTAGTGCACACCCCATTTGTTGATTTAAAATGGAATGACCCATGGGAAAGTCATTAAGTAAGTCACAAAAGATAACTAAATAATAACTTATAATAATATTCACTTCAAAACTATTTTTATTTCTCAACATATTCCTACCAATATTTATGCACTTATATCACTGTTTTATCAGTACACCAACAACAGCTGCATAACATTCTTTGGGTTGCTGTCTCAGTAACATTTGGAGTTCAAGTTGAACACAGTAGACAGTTCAAAAGTTTGGTTGGCGACTTCTTCAACATCCACCATACAGCTTCGACTTAGCCCCAAGCGATTTTCATCAGTTTAGTCCACTAAAAAACCATCTTGGAAGCAAGATGATGTTCACAGAGGATGAAAAGGTTCAACTTGAAGTCCTAATGTGGCTGAGACAGCAACCTAAAGTATTGTATGCAGTTGGTGTCAGGGCACTGATAAAACGGCGATATAAGTGCATATATATTGGTGGAGAATATGTTGAGAAATATTTTTTTTTAATGATTTACAAAAGAAACGGTTGATCAAGGTTGTAATTTAAATCACTGATCCTGTAATTAAAATAAAATCCTTAAAACCCTATTTATTTTAAAATACTAATAATTTTTTCTAGTGGTAAAAAGTTTTTTTGCCGGGACGGTTTTTCTCCACTTCGGCAAAAATTGGCTAACCCTGTTGATAACAGTGGTATAGTCATAAGGAAAACCCCAGAGGGTAGGGTATAAGTTTAAATTACTTAAGAAATTGAAGGTATACAGTTTCTTTAAAAAATACAGAAAGTATACAGCACTACACAACAGTCCTGATTGTTAGGTATACAGTATTATTTTATATTTTTAAAATAGCTGTTATATTGTGTATATCTTTTTACAGAAGCATATTTTAATATGATCATCTGCTGCATATCAAAATGAGCAAAATTGGTAACAATGGTATATTTAAAATGAATATGGATAACAATAAAGGATTGATACAAAACACATTGTCCCAAAGATTGCTAAATTATTCCAACTGGCATATAATAAATATATACAAAATAAGATAAACAATCCCTTGAAATCAATTTCATTTTTTTCTAAAAATTACTTATATTTTATCAATTATAAACTCTTCAATTTTCTTCTTGCAAACACTCAATATTTCTTTTAAATCATACACAGAAAAATGACCCTCTTCACTACAGGGGGAACATATGTGGAACTGTTGTATGCTGATTTTTTGCATGTTTTCCAGTCTTGTGCCAGACTGATGATTGTTTCTAGTGCACTGCCATTGAAATCATGAGATATACCATATTCATAAATGATGTTGCATCAAAAATCACCAAGAATATTTTTATATCAGGGAGGGGGGAGAACCCATAACATTATGATTGCAAAATTTACAAAAAAACTTGCATAACAGGTATTCAGTGTTATGCACAGGTGCATAACACTGAATACCGGATTTTAAATATATGAAATCAGTACAATGTTAAAATCTGAAAAGAAATAATAATTAAAAAAAAACTAAGAGTATAAAGAAAAAAAAAATTATAAAATGACAAAAAATTTAGAGCCAGAAGTCTCAGATATAAATCTGTAATAAATTCAAAAACGTTTAAGTAGAAAAGAAATAATAAATATTAATCGCACCAAAATAAATAGTTATAAAAATAAATATAATGGGGAAAATTTAGAAATTGATAGAGGCAAATTGTGAGTAAGGAATGCTGTAAAAAATCCTAAAAACACTCTGCACATCTTTTTTTCTAGGTTTATAAAAAAAAATGGTCTTTTAAGATTGCCAGATAGACCAAAAATATTTAACAGATCTTCACAGTCCAGCTCCTGAGAATAATTTAACTGGTACTCACTTAACATTTCAGCCATAACCATATACAATAAAATCCTTCAAATATGCAAATTCCTAAAATCCGCACATCGGTTCAGATGTAAACAATGAAAATTACAGTTAAAATGTAGGTGTAAAATTCAAGTTTTTTTTTTTTTTTAATCATTTTGTACACATTTTAATATGGAATTCTAGTTAATATAATTCGATTCATGTTTTCTCATAAAGGAAGCATACATTTATTTCTGAAAAATTTCAAGATAGCACTGATATCAGTGGCGATCACTTTCTTTTTACCAATTATATTTTTGTATTAATCAAGATTTTTGGTTATTAAGTATGGCTAAACATGAAATAAAACTTTGTTATTTTAAGATTTTGATGTGAATTATTAGTGTATATTTATAAGGAGAGTTTCACTGGATAATTCAAGAAAAAATTTATCTCATCATTATGCATTATGAATTATTTAATTGACCTTTAATTTTAATATAAAAAAATTAATTTTCTTAATTTTTATTACTTTACCTTATTGTAAGCATTCATTATAATTTCAAGGAATTATTAAATTCAAATTACTGTTTAAAAATGTAAACAAAACAGTGACCAGAAATCTGCAAAATTCTAAAATTCGCACAACCTCTGGTTTTAAACTTTGCGAATTTAAGAGAGTGTGATATATTTAGTAATTAAGAAATAAGTTTTTGGTAAAACAATCCATTGCATTATGTCAAATTCAAGCTTATCAGTACTCAAATTTTACAATTGTTCCGTTATTTGCTCATATTATCACTGTGCCATGACTAACATAATAAAACACATCCCATTTAAAAAACAATCTACAGGAAACCACAAAAAAAAAAAAAAATCCTACTCTTTCTGTCATAAAGTTTTGAGAGAAACTTCACATTTACTTATGGGTTGCCAACATGCTCTTGTCTTCAAATCCGAGATTGCCTGTGTTACAACATTTTATCACCAATAATGTGATAATTGACAACTCTGAAAATATTTCAATCTTTGGGTTTGCCATCCTTAAAAAAACAGCTAAGTTGCCATTATAAAAATGAAAGTCGCCAAACTTTAAGGGTTTTTTTCTTCTGTTTTTTAACTAAAGAAAAAAAATCTGTGTCTGGGGGTTAGATGTTATATCGACTTTGCAGCCAACACTACGAATGCACTGAATATTCGGCAGTATCCTGCTTATTCGGCACTCAAACCAGATATTTGGTCTGGCTGAATACTTCAATTTCCAGTTGCCGAATAGTGACTCATTTTTTAAATCATATTTTTAACATTATCAGAAAAAGTTAGTGCAAAATTAATTTGCTTCTTACCAACATTATCTCATTAAAACAATGTTAACAAAATGAAATACTTTTATATTTTCACAAACATGAAATTATAGGATTTATACATAAATGAAAATATAATGTTTAAAATATGACAACTAATTATTTATAATTAAATTTTATCAAAGGCAAGTCATGATGCAGGAGCATTAGGCACTAAAAAGTTTCAGGTTGTAATCTGTGAGGTTTTTATTCAACAGGATGTTTAGTATTTATAAATAACAAACATTTATAAGTATGTAAAACAGAGAAATTAGTTAATTGTTTATCTTTTTATGTTCATTGACCCCTGAATAAAATAACAAAAAACCTACTAATATGTATATAAGGATATGCAACAGACAAAACATGATTAAATTTCAATACTTAATTACTACAAAGCATTTGTTTTTAAGTAACTTTAACTTGATAAATGAATTTAAATCTATTATTAACATTTGAATGACATAAAATTAGGGACAAGTCCCATATCCTGTGATAATACAGAGTATTTCCGAAATCTTTAACACTATATAAATAGCATCATTAAATAATTCCTTGAACCAGCATATTCACTAATTATTAATCTATATCAGGTTTAAAAAAATTAAAGTGGACAGAAGAAAAAAAAAAACCCTGGAAAAGCATCCGCAAACTGACAAACAGTGTGCACATTTCTATTATACTTACTGAATGAAACCGGTATAAAACGAATAAAAAACACAATTATAATAAGAACTAGTTAAACAGATAATTAAATCGTGTTGCTCATAAAGAAGTTTTTGATGAAATATTTATTTGTTTTTTTAAAGATTGCTAAAGAAATGCTATCCAGACACCATTTTTTCAAGTAAGCACAGAAACGCATGCCACTAAAAATCGATATAATCAAAAGTGTAATATCGATATTTAGTTGGATGTTATAATCGAATCTGTGTGTTGCTTGAATAAATGGGGACTCGGGTAGCTTTTCATGGTCTTATAGCCTCTTCTGTTTGTTCATAGCAGTCTTCCAGAAAGAAAATTAAAATTCATCAAGGATTTTGTTTTCTTTGTGAACACAAATTGATTATCTGCTTGACTAGCTCGTGTTACAATTGTGTTTCTTTATCTGTTTCATTCAGTAAGTATAATAAAATGTTGTGCAATGTTTTCTTTTCACTTTATTTTTTCTAAACCTGGCATTAATTTTTTTAGTGAATACGCATATTCAAATAATTGTTTTATGATGCTATTTATGTATATTGTCTTAAAGGTTTCGTATGTATTTTGTATTAATTGAGTTGAATTCGAGAAAAGGGGTAATACATAGAGGTTATTTCTGTGAAGGACCATGTGCACATGGCATAATTTCCTTCTCCACCGCCGATCGACGATTGGGACTTTTACGCTTTCTGATTATTTGTAAAATCAAACGCTTTTTAAGTCATTTCCGGTATTTTAGAGGATTATGAAGAAGATATGATATAAGAAATTAATATATATTATTAGTTTATATAGAAATATTAGATTATATAGAAATATTAGATTATATAGAAATTAATTAGATTATATTACTATAATATTTATTATATTACAGTTATAAATTAATTAGATTATATAGAAATTAATATATATTATATAGAAATTAATATATATTATATAAGAAACCCAAGTTCAACCAGAAATGACTTAAGAAGAGTTCGGTTTAACAACTAATCAGAAAGCATGATAATCGCAATCGTCTATCGGCGGTGGACAGGGAAATTATGCGTGTACATGTGTATTCTCTTCTTTTTTCAGTATCTCTACAAATATGCTTATTGTAACTTCATTAACTTAGTGTTTACAACAAGGCCTATTATAATAATTACCAGACACAGATTTTTTTCCCCTTTGGTTAAAAAAAAAGGCTAAATTTTGGCAATTTCCATTTTTGTGCCAATACTGATTTTTTTTTTTGTAAATGGATTTCTTATGATCTAAGTAATACATATACAATATTATGTTTCTAGGAGTATATTTTTTATAGTTGAGCTCTATAATACCTATACTTTATACACTATTTAATTTTTCAGCAGAAATTACACTGTAAATTTAAGAAATACAAAGGATGTGAATTATCACTTTACTAAACAGCGTACAACCATTAGAGTGAAAAAATGACCAGACCGGGGTTTGATCCCGGATCCAGTCGTATAGCGCACCAAGTGCTTTTACCAATTAAGCTGTCCATTCTCTCACTCTTATATGGTAAGGCTACAACCACGCAGCACAAGATGGAAAGTCAATCATGAGCACAATTCTGTTGGCATGCATAAGACAAATTAAACCCAGTATCGGTGAATATTTATATACTAAATAATTTTTCAGCAGAGCTGAAATTATGCTGTAAATTAATGAAATACAAAGTATAAGAGTGAGAGAATGCTAGATTGGATGTAGTCTGGATAGCTTAATTGGTAAAAGCACTTGGTCCACTATACCAAGGGATCCGGGATCGACTGGTGCCCCATAGAATTTCTAGAAATGCCCTTTTAAATGGCCTACCTTTTGAAAAAAATTATCTGAAACAGTTAAGTACCTTTCTTTCTTATTGAAAAAAAATAATTATGTTCCCCTTCCCTTCTTTCTCCCCCACATTTAATACAGTAGACTCTCTCAAATCTGCACAGTTTAGGACCAGAGGTTGTGCGGATTTTAGAATTTTGCAGATTTCTGGTCACTGTTTTGTTTACATTTTTTAAACAGTAATTTGAATGTAATAATGCACTCAAAATTATCATGAATGCTTACAATAAAGTAAAATATTAAAATAACTATGGGAAATAATGTAAAGGTTACATAAATAATTAATAATACATAACTAAATATGCATAATAATAATGAGATAAATTTTTCTTGAATTGTTCAATGAAACTCGCCGCATAAAGGTACACTAGTAATTTACATCAAAACCATAAAATTACAAAATTTTATTTGATGTTTGACCAGATTTAATAAACAAAAAAGCTTGATTAATACATAAATGTATTTGATAAAAAGATCAATCACCACTAATATCAGTGTTATTTTGAAAATTTTCAAAAATAAATTTATACTTCCTTTATGAAAAAGTAAGAGTTCAATGATATTAACCAGAATTACATAATAAAATGAGTACAGAATGATATAAAAATAAAAAACTTGAATTTCCTCCCTATATTTTAACTGTAAGTTTCACTGTTTACATTTGAAACAATGTGTGGATTTCAGAGAGTGTACTGTATAAAGCAATTCTCATTCATTTTTTCAAAAATGTATTTTTCTCATGCAGTTCACATTTTTGTAAGGAATGGAAGATCTAAATAAAGAATATAGTATTGAATTGATATTATTTATTACCATATTTTTATTGGTTTTGCATATATAAGAACACATTTCCTTTTTTTTTTCCTATTTGAAGGATGAACTTCTTTCACCCCCTTCCTCTCAGACATGAAAAGGTCGAAACATCATTGTAATAATGCAAAATTTGAAAGTTTTTAACACAGAGCACTCAGTCTTTTTCTCACTAACCCTTGTGAGTGAAGAAATTCTCTTCAAAACCACTTTATGCAGATGGAATCCAGGTGATATATTTGCGAAGATGCA
Source organism: Maratus michaelseni (assembly GCA_963931845.1). Lineage (NCBI taxonomy): Eukaryota > Metazoa > Arthropoda > Arachnida > Araneae > Salticidae > Maratus > Maratus michaelseni. The sequence goes on from OZ007598.1 coordinate 263,635,825, forward strand.
TTGCTCGTATCCTTCCATTCACACAATCTAATGTGCAGGAGCTTGCTTTTTTGGCAATTTCTTTCTTGTTTGTTCAATTTCTCCCTTGGTCTGAAATGCTAGGTTAGTTTTTTTAAGTAATTATTAATCTATTTATTTATTCTGCTTTTTATGTTTATTATTCTGTGTAAGAACTTGTTGTAAGAAGTTAAGATGGTGCAGAGTAAAATAAGAGCTTCAGAACTAAAGTAATTGGGTGATTCTCTGCAAATAGGCCATAATGATGAAACTGAATGATATTTTAATTCTTACAATAGAAAAGTTAACATTTTTTTTTAAACATGTAGTTTAGACTTGGTTTTATTATATTAGCTCATAAAATTGAAGAATTAATTAAAAAATATATATTTTTTTAATTTTAAAACTTATGAAATATCATTCCCTCACATGCAACTATTACCACCTAAAAATACAACAAACATTATTTCTTACTGAAATACTTATACTTTTGTTTTCTGACTTTTGCCTTTTAAAATAAACACATGAAGTATTATTTCTATGTATTAAATTATTTTTTTGGTCTTCACATGCAATTTTTATTTGGCAAAAAAGTTTGCAACTCATATTTCATGTCATTTCCTCACTTATTAGTAATTCAGGATGTTTCAGCTAGGTGGCACGCTACTGTAAATAGAAACAGTGCACATATACTGAGCACATGTTCTTACCTGTCTGTAAAACAATTTATAGCTTTCTTGGAGAAGCACTTCTGTGTGTAAGGAAGAATTGAATAAAAAAGATTGGGCAAGTGTTAAGATGATGTTATCATTCCCTCACTTAAATTTATAAAATTAATTTATTTCTTAAAAATGTATTAATGGGTAGTTTAATTTCCCCTAAAGGAATAATTTGAGAATATGTATTGTTTTTTTTTAATATTATTTATGAGTAAAAATTTTAGAAGCTAATAATGTTAATTTTATCAGTCCCTCACTGGTCATTCCCTCACATGAGGGAATGATGCTTGTGTGAGGGAATGATTCCGTTATTTTTAAAAACTAGTAGAAAAGATATTTTTGTTCCATTTTGTTATTTTTTAAAGCTGTTAGTGATTGGCTTATACTAAAATAACAAAAATAAGTTCTCAAATGAATCAAAGTATATTTGGGCAAAGGTTAGAAGAAAAAAAAATTGGAATAAAGGATTAATATTAGTAACAACTACAAATTTCAATGGATGGAGATTTTGTTTAATTTCCCAATTTAATGTTTAAATTATATAAATTTTAAGTAAGAAACATTAATTACATAATAAATTAAAAATAAGATTTATAAATTTGGTCAAATTTATAGTTTTTTTATTTTCTTATAGTTATCATGATAAAAAAAAAGTTCATGTAAAGTTGAAAAAAAAAAAAAGGAATGTGACAAAAAAGAAAAGAAAAACTTAAAAATGATCTTGTGACAAAAAAAATAAATACAAATGAAAGAGTGAATAAAATATTTAAATAAAACAAAAAGGCCAGATAAAATCAGTTTCAGAAATGACTAGGTGAGAATTAAAAGCGAAAAGACAAAAATGGATGAAAAGTTAGCAAAATATAGAAAGAAAATAGAATTATCAAATACTTTGGAAATCCAGACTAATGAATGCCATAATGAATTAATAAGTGTGCCATCAACATCTAAAAGTACATCTAGATTAGAAAGTGAGGAAAACTTAGAAGAAAAAATAGGGCAAAAATGATACAGGAGATACAATCGTTAAAACTTCAGTTACATATGCAGCAAGGAACTGCAAGTAAATATGAATCAAAATTTTATCGAATGAAAGCAGATACATTATCAAGGAAGGATATCCAACTACTACTTACACTTAGAAGCAAGGTAAATAAGTTGCTAAGAAAAGTAAGTGTTTCTCCAGCCATAAGGAAAAAATTAATTTTTGGAGAAGCTTTAAATGCCCAACTCACAGAAACTTATAAAAGTTTAGGCCAATCACAAAAAAAAATAAATAAATAAATAAAAAAATTCAAAATTGATTGGGGTCAAAATTACAAAAAAGTACAGGTTAATTAAGCAACACATATCATTCATGAAATATAAAAGTACTAAAACATATGAAAATTACATTAAAGATGATTTTATGAAATATTCTAAGGCTAAAAATGTCTCATATTAGATTAATTAAAGTTCTTGATTTTTTTTACAGTGATGATAACACTAGGCTGTGTGCAGGAAAGAAAGAATGTATAATAAATAAAGACAAACGTCAAAAAAGATTTATGAATGATACATTAAGAAATTTGCACAAAAAATTTCAAACTGAAACGGGTTATTCAACATTCTGCAAGCTTAAACCATTTTGGATCATTAAACAAAATGCAAATGACAGAGATACAGTAAAATGTATTATACATGCAAATATGGAATTCATTGTTAATAAACTTAAGTGCTTTGACATAATTTAATTTTAGTGACATAATAGTTACAATCTTACATTTAATAGGGCATTTTAAATGCTTGGATTGGATAATTGTGAAGTATGAAAATGAAATGTATCCTGGGGAAATATTGGAAATTGATGACAAATCCGTCAAAGTAAATGCCAGAGAACCTACAGGCAATGGAAAGTTTAAGTGGCCTATGAAAGAGGATATTCATGAGTATACCCATTATGTGACATTGTTAAAAAAAATTGAACCTCCAGTGCCTTGTGATAGCAGAGGAAGCAGATTTAATTTTTCTGGGCAAAAATTTATTACATGTAACATTTTTTTTTACAAAATTGTCATTCCCTCATTTTGTAATCATTCCCTCATTCTAATAAAAATTAAAAAATGTAAGAATTATAGTATTTCTTAATATTAAGAGTGACGGCTATTTTTTATCTATTAAATACCTCTTCTAGTATCTTGTTACAAAAAATTAGAAACTTCTGACAGGATTTTTTTTTTCTTTCATCACTAATATGTAAATGGCCTATTTGCATAGAATCACCCAATTGCATTTTTCAACATTGTTGCTGGAAAGAAAAAATTAAGTATCATTACTGAAGGAGGTTAGTCAATCGGATCTCAGATTCCTCTCACTAATGGTAAATCTATAGGAATGGAATGATTTTTTATTTTTAAAGTATCTCATAAGAGAATTAATATTTTTGACTATTAAAATATGCAATATTTTACTTTATATCTCAAAGTTATGTTGAAGTACAGAGCTTAAACCCACATAAAATGTGTTCAATCATATATTGAGGTTATAGCTTACCAGAAGTTTCAATATAGGTTTCCATTGGCTTTCACTTTACCAGGCTTATGAAGAGACTAGTTACTTGCCCTTCCATGCATGTTGACGATTGGACGCCGTGGGAAAGCAAGAATTGTCGTGAAGCCTAGCATGAGACCTAGGAACCGGCTCCCCTTCTGGGGTTTCGGCGATGAAGTCGCTGGGTGTTCTCGGCAGTTCATCAAGTGTCCATCCTTGCGGAGTTTTCATCTATGATGTAGGATTCCTGTCATAACGACCTGTGTCATCGACACTTGGTGAAAAGGCTTGGGGTCCGCAGTGGGGAGCTGCCCTAGGCTTGTCGCAGCGCCGTAGCGAGACATCTCTAAGAACTGGCACACATTATCATGTATGATTTGTTATTAATTGAGCAATGTTTTCGTGTGATATTTCAATTCGAATGGCATTTAACTTTTACTTCACCATAGTTTAATCCACAAATCCTGTAACTTTGATCGGAATTAATGCTCTTTTTGTGTAAAAAATATTCTGTATTCTCTAAGTGAGGAGTAATGAATCTGAGAGTTATCCCATTGAATTTGTTATATGTACTTTATTTGGTCAACAAGAAAGCAGCAGGTTTAATATTATAAACAAGTTATTAGATTTGGATTCTTTGATTGCTCTTCAGTCTTATTATTTTCTTAATTATGAATGTAGAAAAAAGGAGAAATTTAGTTTCAAGTGTGTGTTTATCTTTTTCGTTAGGAAAATTTTAAGAATTAGATTGGAAATAAACAAACATTTATAAGGCATGTAACTTTATTCTTTCACAAATTAGCATTAGAATAACAGAAACCACTTTATGATTTAGGTTAGACCTTTTATGTGTACAATAAACTTTGTGTAATGCAAAAAGATTTTAAAGTCCCCATTTTAAATAGAGTTATACACTGTCTAAGGTAGAATATTCTCTATGATAGAAAATTTTCTCAGTCCTGGTCGATTCTGTTTTAGACGTAGTTTGCTGTATTTCATTTATAGTCTTATGTAACATTTTCTACTTCATTTTACAAATAGTTATATTTATATTGTATCAGTTATAAGATGATCGTTATATCCTGATAAATGTTATTGAGTCAGTTTAGGTTTCTACTATATTTTAATAAGGAAAACAAAATTTAGTAAATATTCTAGTGATAATTTTTTTAAACTGATACAATGTTGCATTATGCAACTTCTGTTATTTGAAATTTTATGCTTGTGTAATGATGTCTGAGAGATAGATGGTAAAATTCATTATCTGCAGATTGACAATAGTGCTGTAAACTTACCAATGTGGAAAAACAAAACAATTAATTTTTAGATGTTTAAAGATAATTAAGTATTGTTTTAATAATAGATTAGGAAACCATTTTATGATTTATCATTAATATTTAAAAGTGAATTTTTTTTGAGTGAGTCAATTTTAAATAAAAAATCTGTAAAATATAAAGGCACAGATGTCATATATGCACCACATTGGCGCAATTTTTTTCTTCCGCCAATTTGGCAAAAACTTTGTTACAAATAGCATGCAGTATTAGCACGTGATTTTTTATTTCAATATAAAAATTAAAAAACGTTATAACATTAATATACATTATAACATTAGTGTTATAAACGTTAACATACATAATAACATACGTTTTCGTTAATATTCAAAAACAAAGTTTTTGCCAAATTGCTGGGGGGAGGAGGAATCACGCTAATGTGGTGCGTATATGACGTCTGTGTCAATAAATATTGATATACATAATAAAAATAATTTATAGAATTGAAATAAAAAATAAAAGCAAATAAACAACAATTTATTTTGTTCGCCAAGTTGGCGGGAAAAAATTCGCGCCAATGTGGATGTCATATGTGGCGCACATATGACATCTGTGCCAATATAAATATATATTTTATGACATTTTTAACTTAATGAACAATATTTTGGAAAAGTCCACAAATTATCATTATCTATACTTCATATTGTGTATATTATTAAACTGAAAATTTTATAAAATATTTCTAGCCTAATTTTTACTTCAACCAAACTTTTAAAATCTGAAATCTTCTCTCTTTTTAGAGCCAATTTTGTTGTTGTATCCTGGACAACTGTAGATATCAATGTGAAGGAACTGGGTTCACCCACATGTGAAACTTTTATTTCACGAGATACCACATGGCTTAATTGCCACGAGATTGGCATTTTTCTTTTATCTACTGATCTCCAAGTGAGAGGACTCTTCACACCGCTACTTTTTTGTGCAAGTCTGTAGCACTGACCTGGCATTCCCAAGAGCCATCCTCGGAAGAATTGACCACATCTGATGCTACCTAGCTGCCATTTTCTGGTGAAAACTACTGCTGCATTGTGGCATAGTTGAATAAATATTGCTTGGTGTATATTGATGCATAATTTGAACTGTATACACCAGCAATGCTTTTTCGACTGTAAAATGGGAAAAGCTGTGTTCACCAGCAACTGATCTAGCGGGGAGAAAGCTTTTCAGATTGAACTATTTTATCCTGCTTTGTTGTTTTGAGCTTCTAAAAGTAAAATTTTTCATCATCATATTTTTATTTTTTTGGTAATTAAAGGTTGTAGATAAATAAAATAAAACAGCTTTTTTGCAAAGCTAAGATATTTGTTTTTATTTTACTTTAAAGTTAATATGTTTAAAAGAAAGCTATAAACAATAATAATATGATTATTTATTGAACTTCAACATGGGGTACAGTGGACCACCCACTCCTGGGGCACAGTGGTCCACAATCCACTCTGCTCCTGTAATGCAGAATGTTCAAAATATTTAATAATTGCTTATTTTCTATAAAGAATGATTGTTTTAAAGTAGATTTAACTGTAAAATAAACAAATAAAAATAACAATTTATTTAACATAGTAAGAATTATTTTGTTTTGTATTTACTGCCTTTGATAAATATAGCTGTAGTCTAATTGTTGATGATTCTATTCAAGTAAGATTCATGAGACGCAAATTGAATGGAAATCAGTTTATTTCTCCCGAAACTGTAGATGAATCTGCTGTTGATGTCAATGATTTCATAATGTTGCTCTCACACCCAAAATTATTTTTTGAAAATCCCAGGCTCAATCTTACTCATAAGTACTTTGGAATTTCATTTGCAAATTTTAATGTGCGCTGACTTTTTTGTACTTAAGTAATAACTTCAGCTAAATTGCAATTGTTCCTGTTGTAGTAACTCCTCTTATACCGACCCGATAAAAGATGGTGAGTGGTAGCGAGATCGGATCGTTGGCACAGAGAATTTCTCGCATAAATTAGAAAATAGAATTTTATTGTATAACAATGTTAATTCTAATGAAAAATATATACAAGACGTCAATACAGCATTTAATTATTTTTCGTGAGTCAATCGCTTATAAATTAATGACCTCTTGACTCCAAGTGTAACTGAAACAAACAAAAGTCTCTAAACATTACAGACAGTCGTGACTACAAAACAAAGTTCATTCGGACCAAGGCTCGTCCGTTCCTTCTCTTCGGAAGATCTACTAATACTCGTTAATTCTGAGTCTAAGAACTCTCACTCTCGCACTTGGTGTGCTTTTTCACTTCGCTGGGATTTTCACCGGATACCTGCTGTATCAATTCTAGAGGTCGGACCTCACTAGCGCTTACACCACGCTGAGTTCAAAACTGACGTTTCCTTTTCCCTTCTCCAGAGAGTCAACACTCTCGTCCAGATCTATTCAAAAACTGTCCTCTCTCACTTTTTCATTCTCGCAGGAGAACTTCTTCTAGGGGCGGGGATTTTGTCGAGGCGTACCCCTCGAAACTCTCCAGCCTCTCAGTAGCCTTGAGATCCCTCTGTTTCGTTTTCACTAAGTCCGTCATTGGACGTTCTAAGACAAAGGGCAAAGTTTCGGGCGCAAACCTAAAAATCGTGTGCAGAGATCGCTTCTCTCGCAGATGAACTCTTTCCCACGAACTCGGCAAGGATCAAAGCATAAGACCCCTCTTTGGGTAACGCCTTACCACTTCATCACTGTCCGAACTTTCCGCTCACAGTACAATAGAATTCGGCGTCTGCTAGTCTTCAAGGCAAAAATAGCGAGGGAAGGTATGCAGTTAAGTGTACTCACAGGAAATGCTAGAATGACACATAGTGCAGCTGGATGTCGAAGCTCAATTCTTTACAGCACCCCCTCCTCAAACGATTCTTAAGGGTGAAACACTAAGAATCTCTAAGAGTCGGATAAAGAATTGCAAGCTCAAATTACATCAGAGTGGCAAGAAATAAAACATACATGAATAAGATAATACTACCTTTCTTTTTTTTTTTTGCGCGCTCTGATAAGAAATCATGAACATATAATGAAATAAAACACAGTGAAATAAAAAATAAAAAATCTTAAAATAATTATATACAAAAGTTTATCAAGAAATCTCATTAAACTCGACTCAGACATTCAACATGCGGAATGTCTTTGCCTGCGCGATGAGAAATGGCATAATTATAAGGTTGCAGAGCCAAGGACCACCTTAATAACCTGGGATTATTTCCAGAATTTCTTTTTAGAAACACCAAAGGATTGTGATCGGTTTCGATAGAAAAGTTTTGTCCATCAATATAATGCCTTAACTTTTTTATCGCAAAAATAATCCCTGCACACTCTCTTTCAGTGGCGCAGAAACTTTTCTCACTATCAGTAAATTTTCGACTTAAATATATTATGGGGTGCTCTTCCGATCCCTCTCTTTGAGCCAAAACCACGCCAATACCTAAGTCACTAGCATCAGTTTGTACTATGAATTCTTTCTGAAAATTAGGAGCGTAAAGCACCGGTTCTTCAGTAAGTTTCATTTTCAAAGTCTCAAAGGCTTTTCCCATTTCGTCGCTCCATGCAATCTTTTCTTTTTTATTTTTCCCTTTAAGCGCCCTCGTTAATGGTTCTACAATCACTGCATAATCTTTTATGTACCGGGAATAATATCCAGCCATTCCCAAACATCTACGAATTTCAGTTTTCGATTTCGGAACCGGTAATTCCTTAATTGCCCTTACTTTCGCCTCAGCTGGCCTCCGTCTGCCCTCACCTACAATATGCCCAAGATATTTTACGGTTTTCTGAGCGAACTTGCATTTCGCCAATTTGATTTTTAGTTTCGCGTCATTAACCCTTTTTAATACTGTTTCTAGATGACGCATATGCTCCTCCCAACTGTCTGAAAAAATCGCCATATCATCTAGATACGGTAAACAGAATTCCTCAAGTGCGTTTATTTCCCGCGTTAAGATATCTGCTAACTCCACCCGTTTTCTGTAAGGCTTTACTAAACTCAAGTGAGAAGTCTGAGATTTTTGTCGCCTCCCAGGAACATTCACAATATAATTTGTTTCCGAGATTTTCGATTCAATTTTTCCCGGCCCTATCCGTCTATCTGACATTTTAATTGGCTTTCTGGTAGTTAAAACTAAAACCTCATCTTTCACATTAAGCTTCCGTTTTACCGCCTTTCTGTCAAACCAAAATTTCCTCTTTTCTCGTTTTTCTGACACATTTTCAACGGCTAAAACTCGACCTCTTTTTAACCTGTTCGTGAGATTAAACACACATCCCTTCACGAATGTATTCTCCTCCGTTTCTCTTATCCATTCTCCAAATACTAACGCTTTCAAAAGCTTTCTAACTTTTCGATGCCAACATGCAATACTATCGCTTATTGTGCGACACACTCTCGGATTTTTCAACTTAACACCGAACCTTTTTAGAAATGCGGTAGTTAAATCGTTTATCAATCTTTTCCCAAGGTCCAAGTATTTTGACACATTTCCTTTAACCTTCCCTTTCCCTAAGTGTGATGACACTTTTTCTTGGCACGCGCCAAAAATATCTACCTGATAAGGCAATGGGACAAGCACCTGCTTCCCCCCACTCACGCGATTTTCTCTGGCTTTTGCCACTATCAAAGAATTTCCCGCATTACAATGCGTTTCTTCAATTTCCCCTTTCCCTCTAATCTCTTCGAGAGATGGATACCTGTCATTTTCCATTTTACTAACCCCTCTTTCAATGTTTGCTAAGATCGAAGATTCCTCACATATCGGCAAAGGCGATAATCCCTTATCCACACTGACCAGTTCAATAGGGTTTTCTAGGTTTTCACCCTCTAGTTTTGAATTCAACGCTTCCGCTTCACTGCACTCGCGAAAAATTCCCCCTTCTCTTTCTTTTACTGAATTCAAAGTTTCCGCTTCCACATTCCCGCTAGAAATATCCTCTTCTTTTTCTTCCTCGGAATTCAAAGTTTCCGCTTCAACATTGCCGCTAGAAATTTCTTTTTCCCCCTCGGAAATCATAATTTGTTTATTTACCGGATTCAAAGTTTCCGCTTCATCGCGTCGGTGAACATTCTCCCCTTCCTTATCGGAAAACATAATCCGCTTATCTTCCAGCTTTGGAGTATGATAAATTTTTTTCTTTTGAGCCCGCTTCAAAACTGCATTTACTAACTCGGGTTTTATATTCGCCTGCTCTAATAACTTTTGAGATTGATTACCCAACAAATAATAATCCATGTCTGAATCGCTATTATTTACTCCTGCCTTGGTTTCAATGATTCCTACACCTTCAATTTCTAAAGTGACTTCTGCTATAGGTAAGCAGTACAATTTCCTGTCCACCGGGGTTTTAATCCAAACATGATCTCCATTCAAATTATCTTGACTGACTAAATGGTGCGGGACCAAATCTATCTGGCTCCCACTGTCCGTTAAGGCAGTTGTCTGAATTCCATTCACTAATATTTTGCTCAAATAAGGGGAGAAGGTTTCTTCAAGTGTCGGCTTACTTATTAAGTGACTGACCCGCGCAACATCTCTCTTTTTAATTTCCGGACAATCTACTTTGTAGTGCCCGCTTCGAAAACACGCGTGACACTTGACTTCTCGCCTTTTTTCGTAAACTCTTTCCCTTTCTTTATGATCATCGCGATCCCTCCAGTTAAAGTTAGTCTCCGGATTTCTGTTACCGTTTCGCCCATTTTCAAAAGTCTTGGGTCTTCCAAATTTCTTCTCTAAAGGGAGTTTCGGATTCCAAGTTTTTTTAGACGGGCGCTTGATTGCCTCGTACGCATCTAAAAGCCTCACTAACTCTTCGGAATCTTTAATCTCCGCCCAGTTATCTATAAAATGTTCGCGCATTTCTGGAGACGCCCTCCGTTTGATCTGGTCCGTGACAAGCAAATTTTTCAATCCTTCAAAATCCGAAACTTGTAAGCATGACAGCCATCCTTCTAAAAAACTATTAAGTTCAAAGATCAGGTCCTTCCAAACTGAATTAGGATTTCGGGGATGCTGACTAAATTTTTGTCTGTACGTCTCTGCATTCAAACGATATCGTTCTAACAATTTTTCTTTCACATATTGAAAATCGTCAATTTTGTCTTCGGGTTCTCTCAAAATTAACTCGGCCATTCCCACAGGTAATAATGATAGTAAGTTCGTCACCAACTCATCCGAATTTAGATTACATTTTTTTGCCTGTCTCTCGAATAAATTCAAAAACAACGAAATATCCGAATTCTTTTCATCAAAGCGATGCATAATTGTTTTTAGGGGTAAATGATTCGTTCTAACTGAGATGCTACTGGATGCGGTACTCCGGTCATCTGACTCTTGTGTCGCTTTTAATCTAGCTAACTCATGTTCGCGTTCTTTTTCTTTTTCTGCTTTCTCCCACAATCTTTCTTTCTCTAACTGAAGTCTATCATTCTCTTCCTTCTCCGCCAATAACTTATTTTCCCTGTCTTTTTCTAACAGTTTAATTTGCGCTAAGGCTAGCTCTTTATCAAATCCCTCTGACGACTCTATTTTTTTTTATAATTTTCGGTACAGTATCATTTTCCTCTAAAATGACCTCAAATTCGTAAGCTAACGTTTGCAAATCAGCTTTCCTAAAATATTTAAGCTCCGACATTTTTAAAGTTTAAAATTAGAAATTATCTTTCCCACAATTATAAAACAATACAATAAGATTAAATGTAATTTCTACCAAGTGCACTAAAATAATACTGAACTATACACTCATAAAAAGTACGCATAACAATAATATATAAGAAATATGCAACATATAAAATTAAGCAACCCTATCCCACCGCTGCCACCAGTTGTAGTAACTCCTCTATACCGACCCGATAAAAGATGGTGAGTGGTAGCGAGATCGGATCGTTGGCACAGAGAATTTCTCGCATAAATTAGAAAATAGAATTTTATTGTATAACAATGTTAATTCTAATGAAAAATATATACAAGACGTCAATACAGCATTTAATTATTTTTCGTGAGTCAATCGCTTATAAATTAATGACCTCTTGACTCCAAGTGTAACTGAAACAAACAAAAGTCTCTAAACATTACAGACAGTCGTGACTACAAAACAAAGTTCATTCGGACCAAGGCTCGTCCGTTCCTTCTCTTCGGAAGATCTACTAATACTCGTTAATTCTGAGTCTAAGAACTCTCACTCTCGCACTTGGTGTGCTTTTTCACTTCGCTGGGATTTTCACCGGATACCTGCTGTATCAATTCTAGAGGTCGGACCTCACTAGCGCTTACACCACGCTGAGTTCGAAACTGACGTTTCCTTTTCCCTTCTCCAGAGAGTCAACACTCTCGTCCAGATCTATTCAAAAACTGTCCTCTCTCACTTTTTCATTCTCGCAGGAGAACTTCTTCTAGGGGCGGGGATTTTGTCGAGGCGGACACCTCGAAGCTCTCCAGCCTCTCAGTAGCCTTGAGATCCCTCTGTTTCGTTTTCACTAAGTCCGTCATTGGACGTTCTAAGACAAAGGGCAAAGTTTCGGGCGCAAACCTAAAAATCGTGTGCAGAGATCGCTTCTCTCGCAGATGAACTCTTTCCCACGAACTCGGCAAGGATCAAAGCATAAGACCCCTCTTTGGGTAACGCCTTACCACTTCATCACTGTCCGAACTTTCCGCTCACAGTACAATAGAATTCGGCGTCTGCTAGTCTTCAAGGCAAAAATAGCGAGGGAAGGTATGCAGTTAAGTGTACTCACAGGAAATGCTAGAATGACACATAGTGCAGCTGGATGTCGAAGCTCAATTCTTTACACTGTATTAATCTGTTATTATTTTCAAAATATAATTAATTTTTTTGTTTTTGTTTCAAAATTTATATTACTATGTTATTTTGCGGGTGAAGGTGCAACAAAAAAGAATTAGATTAATGAAAAATAGATTTATATCGTATTTTAGATAATATCTAATAGTGGTCCACTGTACTCCGGTGGGTGGACCAGTGTACCCCGCTTCCGGGGTACACTGGTCCACTTTACAAGTGCAAAAAAAATTTTTTTTTGAAAAATGTATTGAAAACTATGTTGTGAGAAAATTATGATGGATGTAAGAAGGTTTAAGGAATATTCAAAAATATTTTCATACATATCGGTCAGTCTGTTAAAGAGAAAAAAAATGTTATCTGAAAAAGTGGTCCACTGTGTACCGGTCTCCCCTAGCACATTTTGCGCAAAGTTTGATACCATCACAGTGTGGTATCAAAAGAATGCAAAATGGTTTTAATATATTGTTGTTTATTGCATTGAACAATAAAACTTAACAATGGGCCCTAACTTAATTAGTCATCATAACTAAAATTTTTAACAGGAATCATAGAAATGTTATGTGTTTGAAGTTCCGAGCGGACTACAGAATACTCATTTCCCATCATGTATTTTTTCTTGTTGTTGCTGCGTTGTCTAATGCATTCATAAGAATTGTCATAATCCCCCCCTCCCCTCTTCGCCCTGTCAGCAAAAATAATCAAACCCTGAACTCCTCCTTACTGCTTACATAATACTTTAATGGCCCCTTAGTGTTATTTTTTAATTTTAAGAATTGTACACTTGAGCAGTCAAAGATGCTTGTTTATAATTTTAAATCCTCAGATTATTTTGCTTTGATGGATTTGAATTGGAGCAGGTGTTCAATATTATTGAAATATTTATTTTACATGAATTTTATAAGTGAATACTGGATATCTAGCAATCAGTGCTTAATTTATGATGGAGCTCAGCTCTGATACTTCTTTGTTTTCAGTGAATACTTAAATATAGCCAGAGCTTATAAATATTGTACACCACAACTTACCAGGACATTCGTGAATGTTTTATATTGTTGGTTGATAAAAAAATGCTTAGCGAGTAAGATTTTCTGAAATTTTTTTTATAAATGTTTTTGCTATTTGTTCATTTATTAGATTTTACTGTATATATATAATGCATAGCTGCCAACTAATCCTTATCTGTGTTGCTACTAAATCCGGATAGTAATATTAACATTATTTAATTGCAAAATTCTGCAATTAAACCAAGTCAAGATTAGGGGAAGACTTCTGTTCGGAAGTACTGGTAACAAAAAAGGTGGAATAGTTGACAGCTATTTATAGACTGAATTTTCTGTAAACCTCAAGCCGAGGACACTAATGTAAAAACATTTGCCTTTTACTTCCGGTAAGTTAACCCTTACTTTTGGCACCTTTGCTTGGCGAAGTTTGTTTGTTTACAAATTTGATGCTGTCAAATGTATGAAATACACGCACTTAAAATTCAAGGTTTTGCGAAAAATAAAGTATTTATTTATTTAACTTATTTCTTATTTTATATTCTGACTACATTTTAACAATACAACAACCATAGTTGTATGGGAAAAAAAAATTATATATTTTAGATACATATATGTAAAGATGCATTCAAAAACTTGTAACATTATTTAGTGCGATACACAGTAAATATTTACTATTCTCAAATTATGTTTATGATTATTTATTACTATCATTCAAAAATATAAAAAAGGATTTTATTTATTTATTATTGAAATCAAATACTAAAATATTTTAAAACCTTTGTTAATAAGAAAACAAAATACTTCTTTATGTTTATTCTGTGAATAAATTTGCAGCAATTTATTTGCAGGCAAAATCTGCACTCTATTTTTTGTGACGCTATTTAAAGTACAAATTAGTAATAGTATTAGGTTCTATTGTTTGTTATTTAGAGTGAAAAAACTATAAGACTAAGTGATTGATTGAAGCATATTTGATGTAATATCCCTAATTCTTGAAATTTTAATGTTTACGCTATTGTTGTTGGTAATAGAACGTTGGAATAGTTTCATGTACATGAATGATTTTTTTTTTCATTAGTCTAAATTATTTTTTATTGTGACAATATTGAAAATAAAATATTGATTCACAACCTCATATTATTGGTAATTGAAATCTTCAACAGTTATTTTGATTATTAATTTAAAATTTCCAACTGTACTTTATTTTTAAATTTTACAATTAAACAGTTTAAGATATTTTGAACGATGAGGAGAAAAAGTTTAATGAGAATAGTTAAGCTTAATATAATATAAATGCAAGTTTAACAGTTTAAGTTTATTAACATTGTTATTTTTAATAATAATCTTTTTAAGCTTATTAAGTTTAGTAAAGATAATTAATTTAAAAAATCTGATGTAACTTTCAAGTGAAAAATCTAAACGAAAGAAATAATATGTTATAAATAAAACAATACAAATAAATGACATATTAAGTTTACATTTAGGAACAAATTAAATATTGTTTACTCTTCTGTATAACTTTTAGTATTGATTTTTAAACAATTTAGATTAATCAAATACTAAGAGAAGCCTTTGTTATTATTTTTTTTATTGGGACATACATTTGACTTGTGTTATTGATACAAATATCCGCCCCTTCATTATTAATCATAATTACAAAATAAACAAAAACATATCGCCAATGTAGCACTTTCACGATCGCTAGAAAAGAGCAATAAACCACCATTTATGGCATCCATGCTACCGAAAATGACTAAATTATGCATTTATTTAAGCAATATTGCATAAAAATTCATATACCTGCCCTATTTTTTTCAAATTTTAAAGTATTTATGTATATACATTTTTAAAAATAATGATGTAAAACTATTTAAATTTAACGAACTATCACAAAAAAAAAAAAAAAATCAGAATCTTTGCCAAATGCAATGCTGGCTTTATGTCAGTCTAGCACATGAGATTAATCGCTAAATATTGTTGTTATTACCATTATTAGTATTCTATTAATTTCTTTTGAAATATAGACTTATCATTCATTTTATTTAAAACTAGCAAGCTACGCTGGTTAATTTCTCTTAACGAACTTTTAATCAAACAAAATATTGACATTTCATAATTCACTCTTATATTTTAACAGAATAATAAGGCTACTATAATTTGTGACTCGTGCCAATATATACGTCAGGACACGTCGCCCTTATCATTATCATTATATGCATGAAGGTTTCGCTATGGTACTCCATTGTGGAATTTGGTAATTTTTAAAATTCAATATTTGAAAAATGGCATAATCATTAGATTTGAAATTTATATCAAGAAAAATACAATTTTTTACCTTTCAAACGCAGTTTGTCTAACAATTTTCTGATAAATACTTTTCGAGCTATTATTTTTTCAGCAACTTCAAAGGTTTCATTTTCCGAGATTAATCTGTGGCAACAATTAGCAAAAAACCCAGTCGTCAACATCGCATAGCTTTTTATTAAAGAGGCTGTTGGAGCAGGGATTGTCACCATCACTTTTGAAATCGGTTCTGTAGTTCCAGAGATTCCATAAAAATTGTAATTTAGAATGATTTTAGAACGCTTTTCACACATATCATCCTTTTAAATTTAATTTTTTTTTAAAAATTCTTAGAGAGCATTTACATCTTATAAGTAACTACAATGCCGAATTTCAAATTTCTAGCTCCTTCAGTATAAAAAAGACGCAATTTTCGCAAATTTTTTGCTCCTGCACCCCATTGGGGTTAGTAGCACCGACATAAAATATAGCCTATGTTGGAGTAGGGATTGTCACCATCAATTTGCCACCATTACTTTTGAAATCGGTTCTGTAGTTCCAGAGATTCCATAGAAATTGTATTTTAAAATGTTTTTAGAACGCTTTTCGCTTATTTCACCCTTTTAAATTTCGATTTTTTAAAAATTTGTTCCTAGAGAGCATTTACATCTTATAAGTAACTACAATGCCAAATTTCAAATTTCTAGATCCTTCGGTATACAAAAAAATTGCAATTTTAGAACATTTATCGCTCCTGCACCACCCCTGGGGTTAGTGGCACCGACAAAAAATATAGCCTACGTTGGAGCAGGGGTTGTCACCATCAATTTGCCTCCATCACTTTTGAAATTGGTTCGGTAGTTCTAGGGATTCCATAGAAATTGTAATTTAGAATGTTTTTAGAACGCTTTTCGCTTTTTTCCCCCTTTTAAATTTTGAATTTTTTTTAAATTTGTTTTTAGAGAGCATTTACATCTTATAAGTAGCTACAATGCCAAATTTCAAATTTCTAGCTCCTTCGGTATGCAAAAAATCGCAATTTTAGAATGTTTTTCGCTTTTGCATCCCCCTGGGGTTAGTGGCACCGACATAAAATATAGCCTATGTTGGAGCGGTTCGGTAGTTCCAGAGATTACCCCCTACAAACAAACAAACAAACAATCTTTACTCCTTTATAATATTAGTATAGATATGAATTTTTCATTTAAAATACACATATGACATATATTTAAAGTACATGCCTTTCACTCATTTATTTAAAAGAAAAATAATAATAAATGAAATAACACAAAAAACCAAAATATTTTATTTCAACATCAAGCCATTGTTTCTAATCTAAGCAAGTGAAAAATAAATGGTGCTATAGCTGGAGGGGAAAAAAAGATATTGGCAAGATAATATAATATTGGCCCAGCTAACATAAAAGTACCTTTTTTTTTGTGATCTATTTGCAAAATCAGTGATTGCTTCTGACAAAAATTGGAACCACTTCACAAAATTATTCTTAATAAAAGAAGCACCTTCACAAAATTATTTTTTTTATAAAAATGAACACTTTACATTAAAAAAAGAAAAAAAAAATGTTTGGATTTAAAATGTGTAATTTGCAAACAAAATAAGCTCGCCAAAAAGGTAAACTTAACACACACACACACACACACACACATATATATATATATATATCATAGTTTGAATTTAAGAGTAACTGGATTTGACTGTTTGTTACATCATTTTATTTTTCTCAAAACATAATTTAAAAAAAAAAAAAAACCCATGAGAGAGATGGGAAAAAAAAAAAATCTGCATCAAACTTTGATGTGAAATCTTTGATGTACAGTAAAATTTACAATTTTAAATACATTTAATTTGCATTTTACTGTGAAGACATTTTTTTTTTTTTGTGGGGAGGGGTTGGGGGGTGTCACAAAAAGTAGATGTAACTACATTCTATAATTCTATATTGTAGTGATTATATGATAAAACAAGCTGCCAGTGTGATCAACTGATACATGCTATTAGCATGTACCTTGGAGAAGCCTCATGTATAATGACAATCCTGAAAGGGCCCTAGGAGTGAATGAAAGGGTTTCACTCATCACTGTTTCTTAGAAGGGAAAAAATAGTTCTGTGTTTTTAAATAAATGATAAGTATTACTATTTGTTTCAAAAGTATAACTGCACTGGCACAAAAATGATATACGCTTGTACAAATAAAATGTATATAGCACTGAAGTAAATATCAAAAACATATTTAGACTTTTAATTTAACCTGTGAAAAGCAGAAATATAATGTTAGATATACAAGTCATATGCAATAAAAATTACTCTCAGATAAAATGAGCTTTCACTGTATTCTGAGTGACTTCGAAATCTTATGATTTACGATCGTCATTATTAAAAAAATATAATGTTTTATTTTTTGAAACCACAAAAAAATTAATAGTTATCATTGATTTATTAACGGAAGATTAATATTTTTGTGTGGCATTATTTAAGACCCTCTAATAGCGAAAACTAGCCAAAACTTTCGATTATTTCCACGCAAAACATTTGTTAATTACAAGACAAGGACAACAAATAATTATTTATTTATGTTTATAATCATTCACAGCTGATATGCTGATATCGATCCGTAAATATGACGCTTGCGCAGTAAAACCTTGTCTATGATTGGTTAGCGCTAGTGCTTCCTTATAACCAGTGAAAACGCTCTTAGGTTAAGGTCTTGGGTCGCTGGGTTTTTTAGGTAGTTGGGTCGACCAGTGAAAACGCAGCTTTATGGTTACATATCAGCAGGTGACTAATATTTGCAAATGACACTGAACTGATTTCTAATTCCCAATATTGGTCCAATTAGATTTGCCAGCATGGGTCTGAATTTAGAATGTTTAGTCCTAGCCAGCATTTTTTCCCCTTTTTCTTGATTTTGATTAAGTTTGTGTTTTCTTAAGAGTATTAAATGCATGTTTTTTTAAAATAGTGTGTATTATATTTTTTTGCTCTTTAACATTAGTGTAACAGTATCGAAAAAAAAAACTACCATTGTTTTACTCTTTTTTATATTATTTTTTAAATAAAAGGTGTTGTAGAAAAAATTATGATTTAAATTTTCGAAAATGAAATGAAAAATGCATGTAATATTTCACACAAATTTTAAGTAACATGTTAGATGTGAGAATAATGAAATTGCACAGGTGGAAAAAGATGGCAGCTACCGAAGCACAGTCTTTAACCCGTCAGCACATGTGCTTTTATAAAATCTACCCCAGCTCACAACTATTACTTAAAAATGTGCGAAAATCGTTCGTGATCATTCTGAGCTTTATAGTACCTTTCAAGCTGAAAGATATCAAGATATGGCCAAAAAGAATTTACCTCTGGTTGTGAGATTTTCCATTCTTTTGTTATAAAAATGTCACGTGGGAGGAAATATACCCCACGCGTGTTATAACATAACCCATAATGATAGGAAAATGTTAATGCAAATGTTTATGTAAAAAATATAGTGTGCAAATAATGATATAATTTTTCTTTTAAACGTTAACAACTCTTTCACATACAGTTTCTATATAGTTTTATATTTTTATGGCTGAATTTGGATTGTAAAAGCTTTGTATGTTTAAAGTATATGCTTTGTATGTGTTGTTATGTTATGTTTTTACTTTATACTTTGTAAGCTTTGCATATGCAGAAAAAAATCTTAGTGCTAGATTTTGTTTTTTTATTGCTTTAAATATAAAAAAACCCTCTTATTTTAAGTTAAATTATGTTCTTTATTGATTTACTGTTTATTTCAAAATATAAATTTTTGCTTATAATCAAACTGGGGTAAAATTTATCCCACGCGTGTGCTGACGGGTTAAGAGATGGATAGCATTTTTATGGTTTATTTTGTCACACAATGTCTTTTAAAGCTCAAAGACACTTACTTCAAAATGAAAAATAGGGTGAAAGGATTTTCTTCACATAAGCCGAGATTTACGAGAAACACTGCTGAATTCTGCTACCCTCTTTACAGTGTGTTAAGAAATTATAAGACCACTATGAATTAGTTCACTTCTGAAGAAGAAGACACAATATGCAAATTTTTAGCGTGTGTATTTAAAATTGATCGTAGAACGTATTCTGTTATAATTGCTACATTAAAATTTAAGTTACATTTTATTAAAATCTTCTATTTTTTTAAAAACGTAAATAAGGTGACTGTCAAGAAATTAAAAGACCGCCTAAGGGAAATTAGCATATTATACGTCACATCAGAATCATTATAAAATGTATGCATTTGTATATCGTGAAAGTATTCCTGAGGAGAAAAGGTGCAGGTTTAGATAGTGTTATTTAAGATATATTTGAAGATGCCGTAAAGAGTTGTCTGCGACCGAAGTGAGCAAAATTTGTTTTTAATAAGGGTGCTGGTAAATCTGAACGAGAAATAGCTCGGTTAATGAAGCATTCTAAAACTGCCATTCACAATGAAATAATTAGAAAAAAGGATTCAGATAAAATTAAACGATCTGGAAGAAAAAGGATTTTGACAGCACGGGATGATTGACAAATGTTTTGATTATTAACTCAAAAAGATCTTTCAACTCGGGAAATTTCGACCGTTTCAGCAAAAGAACCTCACACGTAACAGTTTGGTAGAGTCTGAAATCAAATAGTAATGCAAAATGTATGAAAATGTTGAAAAATCCAAATTTAATGAAACATCATATAGAAGAAAGACTGAAATGGGCAAAAAGTGTCATGTCATGGGACAAGAATTGGAAACAAGTGATATTTTCAGATGAAAAAAATATATCTTGACGGTCCGGATGGTTATAAAAACTATTGGCATGATTTGAGGAAGGAACCGATACAATGCTTCAGTCAACAAAAGGGAGGAGAATCATTAATGGTTTAGGTAGCTTTTAGTCATGATGGATTATGTGATTTAACCCGAGTTTTGGGATGTATGAACTCTGTGCAATATCAGAGTATGTTATATGATCATTTGATACCGTATAGATCTTTTTTTAGGTTGTGCTAACTGGTTGTTTTAGCAGGACCATGCTTCTTGCCATGTGTCTAAATACAACTAGCAATGGTTTAAATAAAAAGAAAAGTGCCCAGTTAAACTGATGGCATTGAGCTCACAGGCTTTTCACACAAATTGCATATTATACTTTTATTTCAAAGAATAATGTCCCTCAAAAAATAAAGAAATCGACAATAAATTAAGGGGGGGGGGGATTTAGCCCCTGTTGTTCAACCCTTTAGACTTCACAAATGAACCTCCAAAACTAATCAGGGAAGCGCCTTATCACAATGAACCTATACACAAAATTTGAAGCAAATCAGATAATTCTGCATGAAAAACCTATATATCTAAATTAAGGGGGGCGGTGATACCCCCCGTTCTCCCCAATTATGCTTAACCAAAGAACCCCCAAAACTAATAAGGGAAGCATCTTATTACAATGGACCTACATATAAAATTTGAAGCAAATCAGATAATTCTGCATAAAAAAAACCTTTATCTAAATTAAGGGGGGATTATCCCCTATTCCTCCCCTTTATACTTAACCAATGAACCCCCAAAACTAATCAGAGAAGCATCTTATCACAATGAATCTATATACAAAATTTGAAGCATATTGGATATTTCTGCATGAAAAACCCATTTATCTAAATTAAGGGGGGGATTAGCCCCCGTACCCCTCTTTATACTTAACCAATGAACCCCCAAAACTAATCAGGGAAGCGCCTTATCACAATGAACCTATAAGCAAAATTTTAAGCAAAACGGATATTTCTATCAAGAGTTATCATGTTACGTACATACATACATACAGAACGGGTGGGCACATAAGCTCTCAGGCTTTGATAGCCTGAGAGCTAAAAAGAAAAAAAGATGTTTTGTCATGGCCAAGTCGAAGTCCAGACTTTAACACTATGGGAAATCTTTGGGGCGTATTAAGTCGCGAAGTTTATGCTAATAATAAACAGTTTTTATCTGCCGATGAACTAGAAGTAGCCATTGTAAAAGAATGGCACAATTGTTCTGAATCGGTACTTAATCACCTACTTCTGTGAAAAACACAGTGTTTGAGGTTATAAGGAAAAATGGAGGACCAATATGGTATTAATTTACAGATTATTTTTGTTTTTAGACAAGTGGTCTAATAATTTGTTAACAGTGTATTTTTCAATCATTGCATATATTTTTGTTAACATACTTATTTATTGCATTATTCAAAATTATTGCAAATTTATTTTAATACATATGATGTATTTTGATATTTCATATGTTTAAACTATAATTAGAACCTTTATTTACTTTATAATTTTCATAATTCAAAGTGATCTTATAATTTCTTAACGCTCTGTAGAGTTGGTAAGGGTGACTTTTGTATTTACCTTTTTTATTCTAAACTATCTTGTATCTAATGTTAAATACAATAACTATTAATTTCTTTAATTCGTTCTCGTGTTCATTAAAAGCATTTCATTGTTGTCATCCTTATTAATGTCGTAATTCCTGCATTGATATTTTGGCGCTATTTCAAAACTTTCTTGCCAAACTATTTATTTACATTTTTATTTTATCTGCACTACATATCAATGTAATGTTACTGTTTTCTTGCCAGGTTGTAAATAAAATAGTATATTTACATTTTCTGATCGTAAACTTAAAATAAAAAGAAAAGAATAATTCCTTCTAAATGGGTATTACTACTGTGTCATTTGATTTGGCAATGATTGTACCCAATTTTTGTCTATTTCCTTTAATATCAGTCTCGGGGGGGGGGGATAATAGGAGAAGGTGAGAATTTGTTTACCCATTGGGAAAGAGTGAAATAACTTTATGATCATTTTAGTGATGTAACTGATTTTATAATCCACTCAAAAAATTCATTTGTAACCCACTGGCACGCATTAATGACATTCCAAACAAGTAATAAATATAAAATGAGAGATTATCAGATGTGAGATTTTCTTTTTTTTATGTGCATGTTTGTAAATTTTTAACTATTTTTTGCAGTTTTATTATATTTTAAAGTAATAAAAAACAAATTTAATTTGCGAAGGTATTTCAGAAAGTTTTTTAGTATTTCATCATAATTACTTTTTTTTGTTGTTGTTAAATTGGAACGTTGCTTTTCATGATTATTATTTTTTTAACAAAAAAAATGCTTTACATTTTTTTACAAATATTTACTTCTTTCTTGAACAGATTGAATAACTATATGCTCAGGTATATATATATATATATACACACATATATATATATACATACATATATAAACACATACATGTATATAACATACATATATCTGTATATGTATGTATATATATCACTGGCACTTGGCTAACATAAAAATACATATTTTTCTTATTTGAAAAGTAAAAACAAGATTAACAGTAATATAAATATGTTGTGTTGCTAAATTGACAGTTATTTTAAGCCACAATATCAATTAATTTGTTATTTGTGCATTTCTAATTATAGTTTAATAATTTAATTACGGGGAAAGTTTGTTTGAGTAAAATAAATTGGCACAGAATTTTACCAAAACAAAAGTATTCACACTGTCCACTAAGTTCAATAGTTTCAAAATAAATAATGATTTCATTCTGTATTTGTATTATTCGGGCTGAATGGTTGTTTATTAACATAATGTTTTTGGAATTGGCCTTTAATCGGTTGATTAAAGCGCACTTCAGCCTGTTTAACGTTAATTTTGAAAATGTTTAATTTTGGAACGATCATACTGCACCATTATTCACAGATATATTTTTAAATATTTGGTTTTATTATTAATGTTAATTAAAAGGAGTTGCTGGTATTTTAAAAGTTTTTTATGGAGGCTGCTGGTTAAATTAAATATAAATGATTATTCATTTACTTTCTTGCATGTGGTGAAAATTCTGTTTTTCTCTCTCTTTCCCTTTCCCCCCCCCTTTTTTTTACAAAATCGTCGAACACCGGAGCAAGGCCTTATGGAAAAGCAATCAAAAAAGTGACTAACCCTTTAGCGTCACCACATGACCATTGTCGTCACTTCCGTTGAAGCAAGGAGAGAACAGAAGATGTTCTTAACACGTGTGCGCAGGGTTACATATGCAATATTTAATCACAAACCTTAAATAAATCTAAATAAAGAAAATAATGAAATACAATTAAGAATCTGATGCTCTATTACTCAGATTAAAATATTTTTTAACAATAGCGCATCATAATTAAGGTTTTTTTTCAAGACATTCACGTAATTATTTACGCTGCGTGAATAGAGATCAAAAGGAAGTGAACAAGCACAGGTGGTGATGTTTAGGAAGAGAAAAAGAGGAGATTGATTCTGACAGTAGCAGCGATGCAGTAGAGATGGAGAAAAATCTCAGGTCTAGCTGTTTGAAAGTCTATAGTGGCCCTAAGCCCCAAGCATGATAAGTTTTTCTCTTCTTTAACTTTCTGCATGCTCCTTAACATTTTCATTATATATTATGGGGATTTTAAAGTCAGTCTATCAGGCACTAAGCTTGATTTAAATAAATTAAACTATGATCTATTATGTTAATTAAAGTAGAACCAG
The DNA here is from genome assembly GCA_963931845.1 of Maratus michaelseni. NCBI lineage: Eukaryota > Metazoa > Arthropoda > Arachnida > Araneae > Salticidae > Maratus > Maratus michaelseni. The sequence continues at coordinate 263,660,050 of OZ007598.1, forward strand.
CAGCTCCGATTTAAATAGAATAAGTTTTCAATGATTCACAGGAATATTCATAATGTTAATTTAATGTTAACTAAGTAATTCGAAAGATGTTTTAGAAAAACAATAATGTCCAAGATATGAATTGTGCTATAGAAATTATTGAAAACTGTGTTTGTAGAAAATTATAATATTTCTGAAAAGTGATATTGTAACTTGAATAGCTTATGTTCACCATAATAAACAAAATTTAATTACATTAATGACTTGTGTTTTAAATACCTGCAGTGCTACTCTCTATTTTAGTTTTGGATATGTACCTTCCTTTTCAGATGAATATTAGCGATCATCGGAAGAGTTAGTTCTTATATTTCTCTATTGGAAAAGTAAACATTTTATTCATTAGTATTTTGTTAAGTTTAATTTAGGTAATTTGTAAATTAATGTTATTTTGAACAGTTATTATTTAATTTGTAACTCTTCCTATGATTGTTGATATTCAATAACTACCATGGAGAAAACAAAATTAGTCCTGACAGAACCACTTATATTTCAAAGTCAAGTTAAGGTTTAATTTATAGAAGTAAATTTTTAGTCAAGCATTGATAATTTTAAGTATTTGGTATTAATTGATATTTTTAATTTTTTTTTGGCTCTTTTGATAAGTGGTTCTGTCATGGAAATTATATCAGTTGTTAGAAGGAAATTCAATAAACATCTAAATGAATCTTCAAAATTAAGATAATTTAAAACTTGATCACTTCATATTTTTCTAGGCCCAGCATCTGGTTTATTGTATTTTATAAATTATTTTGATAACACAACACAAGTGATTTTCTATAGATTTAAAATGAGAAATGATTTAAGTTATTTTATTTTAATTGAGAAGAAAGAATAAAATGTAAGAAATGAACTAATGATTATTTAGTGAGAATTTAATTATTATGAATTAAATTGGAATTGTGAGACCTCAACACTTTATTAACTTTATATTGCAAATTAATATAATTGAGAATTTTAACTAGTTAAGGAATTAAAATTATAGAAATAATCAATGTTTGTAAATGATTAACAATTATTTTGCATTTAGTAAGAAAGTATAATTCAGTTTAATTATAAAGTCTAATATATTTTTGAAGAGGTGATTTTTTAGTTGTGATAAGACACAATAAATATTTAAAAAACAAAGACCAGGAAAAATTTTGATTCTTTTCACCTTGAAAATTTTTACTGAAGATAAAAATTGAATTTTTGGAAATTTCTTAAAATTTTGACAATTAGCCAATTACCCAATATTTGGAAGACTGAATCGATATCAGAAAATTAAAATCACTAGATAATTGGTAGTACCTATTACCAGTATTTTATATGCACAAACATTAATTTCTATGTAAACATACTATAGATAAAATAAATATGCACTAACATAAATAAAAATTCTAAAAGTAAGATATATTTAAAGAGCTAATTCCAGATGTATCTAACAATTTTAATTTAAAGAAAGTAGTAATGTATTATTTCGCTTTATGCTTGGAAGTTTTTGATTCTGTATGGTAAAAAAACTTAGATTATGTCTACTTCTTCCTCATTTAAAAACTGTTCAATTTGAACTGGAAGTTGAGTGCCAATAAGGGTGGGGTAAAACGTGCCATTGCTCATGCCTGGAATTTTAAATTTAATTAAAAAAAATTCCCTATTCTCTAATGGGTTTTAGAAAAAAAGGATAATTTTTTCTTCCCGATTGACTTAGCATAATTATTATAATTATTAAGTATTAAAAGAAAAAATAAGCAAGGATTTTTTATGAGAAGGGCAGGACTCCCTTAACCCTTTGTATAATATAAACTTTTTTTTTATGTTGATGTGTTTAAAAATTATCTAAAATTAACAAAAGATAACAAATGAAAAAACTGTTTTATTATCCATAAAAAAAAAAAAAAATCTAGTATAAGTTTACTTTTTGATATTTACTAATTCTTATATTTGTTACATTACCGTATTACTTTTTATGTTTAAAAATTGTTTTGTATGTCAAAAATTCTTAGTTTTGTTTATTTCGTGTTTATATTCTTCATTTTAAGAAATGTGCATCTATTTAAAAATCTGCCCTCTCACTCACGTATCAAACACACAGAGCCATCGCTATGACATATTATTAGGGAGGGGCTTAAAATTACCTTGTCAATTATTGGTGTTTGACAGCTGTGTCTATTTAACCAGAAAGTGTAAATCCGTCAGTAAAATTTTGAGGTATGGCAGAAGGAATACCATACCTGTCTGGCAAGTGTTTAAAAAGTTTGTTAACCAAGTCTTGTGTTTCTGATAAAGAAAATTATGAGCTTTGGAGGAGAGAATCCTTGTCCCCTATATTCCATCTCACTCAGTGAGAACCCAAGATATTAGGGATGAGACGAGCCTAGGTTTTTGTTAATACCAATCTTCGGGCTTAAAGTGAAAATAAACTATTCACAAATTGAATCCTCTTTAATAAAAAGGTATGTGTTACTGACGACTGGGATCGTTGCCACAGATGAGCCACAGTTGCTCAGAAAATGAAACATTTGAAGTTACTGAAAAAATTAATTGCTCGAAAAGTATTTATCAGAAAATTGTTAGACAAACTGCGTTAGAAAGGTAAAAAATTGTATTTTTCTTGATATAAATTTCAAATCCACTGATTATGCCATTTTTCAAATATTGAATTTCAAAAATGACCAAATTTCACAATGCATTACTATAGCGAAAACTTCACGCGTAAAAAAATAATAATAACAGCAATATGTCAGCACAAGTCACAAATTATAGTAACCGTATTATTCTGTTAAAATATAAAAGTGAATTATGATGTCACGAGTGCATGATTTTTATTTAATTCTCGATAAATACTAGATGCGCCATTTCTATTTAGTTGTGAATAATATAGGTTTATTTCCGTTATTAAAAAATGTAGCTATAAAACATATAAATCAATGGAAAACGGTAGGTAATAAATTGTAAACGTAATAATAAACCGTATTAAAAAAACATAACTTAGTTAAATAAGTATCCGTTTTTATGTTATTATAGGATATCTAGGTAAAGGTACAGATTACTTTAAAATACAAGGTTAAATTCACCGATATATTTCGTTTGATTCAAGGTTCTTTTGGAGAAACTGACCAGCGCAGCGGGCGTAGTCTGCTAGTAAATAATAAAATATATTGAGAAACAAGAATGAATTTTCTTAAAGTGGTTTAAATCAGTTTGAAAGGGAATTGGATTGTTATTGATTGGATAAAGGTCTAAATCTCAAGGAACGAAATAATTGGAAAGTCTGTTTTTATTTTTATTTCTTTGAGTTAGATGAAATCATACTCAAACATTGAAAGACTATGTAATTCCTTTAAATAACATAACAGAGTACTGCTTCTTTAAATGTGGTATCAAATTTAGCAGGAGGCGAGTCTTGCACTACTCAAACTGGGCATGCTCTTTCACAACAGTTTTCGGAATAATAATCTACACATTATTTCACATTAAAAAATAATTGAAAATATAACAAAGATTACTATTAGAAAAGAGTAGTCGGAAAGAGCATGCTCAGTTTCAATAGCAGAAAAATGAATCAAATTTGCTCAGAAAATGTGACCCAAGATATCATAAAAGTAACTGCTAACTTTTACTTCTATTGTCACATCCATATATCATTCATTATTTTTATCATTGTACTAGCACAACCCGCGGCTTTGCTCGCGTAATTCTTGAAAAATGCCAAGTGGTATTCGTTGGCCTATTTTCATTAGAGGAAATTTTACTGCCACAGATAATTCAGAAATTACTAATTAAGCAAATTTCTGTAATGACTATATCACAGAAATTGCAATTTTAAAACTTTTCTGTTCCTGCTCACATTAAAATTTCAAAAATTTTAAAAACTGTTCTATGGATGCATTTGTGTTTCTAATGTAACAGCCATGTAAAATTTCAAGTTTCTATCCCTAACAATTTCAGATAAATCAATGTTTAGAAGGTTTTTAGAACTTTTTCAACTTATTTCACTTTTTTATTTTTTTTTTAATAGAAACCGTTTTAAGCGAGCACTGAAATCTTAAAAATAGCCACCATGCTAAATTTCAACTTCCTATACCAGCAGCATCACTAAAGTCGCAATTTTGGAATGTTTTTTGCTTCTGCACCTTTTTTTAATTCCGAATTTTGTAAAAACTGTTCTGCGGAAGCATTTACGTATAAAAAATAAACATGCTAAATTCTAAGTTTCTATCCCTAACAATTTAGGAAAAAAATATAATTTATAACGTTTTCCGCTCAGTTTACACCTTTAAACTTCGAATTCTTAATGGACTATTTATACCGAGCGTCTCCATCTTAAAAGTTACAACTATACTAAATTTCCAGTTTCTAAACCGAATAAATCCAAAGAAAATCATAATGTTGCACGTTTTTAGACCGTTTTCCGCTCATTTCAGCCTGTTAAATTTCGATTTTTTTAGAAACCGGTCTTAGTGAGCATTTGCATTTTAAGAGTAATCACCATACCAAATACGAAGCTTTTATACTAGCTGTATCACATAAATTTCAATTTTAGTACGTTTTTTTTCTCCTGTCCTTTTACATTTCACATTTTTAGTAAACTGTTCTGGGGGATCATTTATGTGGGTAACAGCCCGGCGAAATTTTAAGATTCTAGCCTTAATAGTTTCAAATAAATCGTAATTTAGAACGTTTTTAGACTGCTTCTCGCGCATTTCCCTCTTTTAAATTGCGATTTTTTTTCAAATTGTTCTGTGCGACTAAATCAGCAGTCATGTAAAATTTTATGTTTCCACCCCTAACAATTCCCTAGTAATTGCAATTTAGAACGCTTTCCGCTCATTTCCCACTTTGAAATTTTGAATTTCTTTACAAACTATTGTTAGCAAGCATTTGTATCTTAAAAGTAACCGCCATGCCAAGTTTGATGTTTCTAATGCTGTTAGTAAAAAAAAAATCTTAATTCAGAACTTTTTTCCCTCTTTCACCCTTTTAAATTTCGATTTATTTTAAAAAACTGATCTCTGTGTGCACTTGTGTCTTTAAAAGTATTAACCATGTTAAATTTCAAGTTCCTATCCTTAACAATTCCATAGAAATAATAATTTAGAATGTTTTTAGAACAGTTTTCCCTCTAAATTTCGAATTTTATAAAAACTATACTTAGAGAGCATGTATATCGTATAAGTTACTATCTTGCCCAATTTCAAGTCTCTTCAGTATAATAAAAATTGCAATTTTAGAACGTTCTTTGCTCTTGCAACCACCTGAGGGTAGTGGCACTGATATAAAATATAACCTGTGTTACAGTACAGACTGTCACTATAAGTTTGCAAGCATTACATTTAACATCGGTTCGGTAGTTTCAAAGATTCCATAGAAATTGTAATTTAGAATGTTTTTAGAGCACATTTAGAACATTTTACCCTTTTAAATTTCGAACTTTTTAGAAAGTGTTCTTAGAGAGCATTTACATCTTATAAGTAACTACCCTGCCAAATTTCAAGTTCCTTCAGTATAAAAAAAATCAAAATTTTAGAACGTTTTTCGCTTTTGCACCCACTTGTGGTAGTGGTACCTATATAAAATATAGCCTATGTCACAGCAGAGACTGTTACCATCAATTTGCCACCATCACTTTTGAAAATGGTTCTGTAATTCCAGAGATTTCATAGAAATTGTAATTCAGAATGTTTTTAGAATGCTTTTCGCTCATCTCACCCTTTTAAATTTCGAATTGTTTTAGAATTTGTTCTTAGAGAGCATTTACATCTTATAAGTAACTACCATGGCAAATTTCAAGTTTCTTCAGTAAAAAAAAAAATCGACATTTTAGAATGTTTTTCGATCTTGCACCTCCTGTGGTAGCGGCACCAACATAAAATATAGCCTATGTTACAGCAGGGGCTGTTACCATCAATTTCCCACCATCACTTTTGAAAATGATTCTGTAGTTCCAGAGAATCCATAGAAATTGTAATTTAGAATGTTTTTAGAACACTCTTTACTCATCTCACCCTTTTAAATTTCGAACTTTTTTTAGAATTTGTTCTTAGACAGCATTTACATCTTATAAGTAACTACCATGCCAAATTTCATGTTTCTAGCTCTTTCAGTATAAAAAAATCTAAATTTTAGAATGTTTTTTGCCCTTGCACCCCCCCTTGGGGGTAGTGGCACCGACATATAATATAGCCTATGTTGGAGCAAGGACTGTCACCATCACTTTTGAAAATGGTTCTGTAGTTCCAGAGATTCCATAAAAATTGTAATTTAGAATGTTTTTAGAATGATTTTCACTTATATCACCGTTTTTAAATTTCGAATTTTTTTAGAATTTGTTCTTAGAGAGCATTTACATCTTATAAGTAATTACCATTCCAAATTTCATGATTCTAGCTCCTACAGTATTAAAAAAAGTGAAATTTTAGAACGGTGTTCGCTCTTGCATCCCCCTGGGGGTAGTGGCATCAACATAAAATATAGCCTATGTTGAAGCAAGGACTGTCACGATCAATTTGCCACCATCACTTTTGAAAATGGTTCTGTAGTTCTAGATATTCCTTAGAAATTGTAATTTAGAATGTTCTTTAGAATGCTTTTAGGTCATCTCACCTTTTTAAATTTTGAATTTTTTTAGAATTTGTTCTTAGAGAGCATTTACATCTTATAAGTAACTACCATGCCAAATTTCATGTTTCTAGCTCCTTCAGTATTAAAAAAAATCGAAATTTTAGAACGTTTTTCGCTTATACACCCCCCTGGGGGTAGTGGCACTGACATAAAATATAACTAATGTTGGAGCAAGGTGTCTGTCGGACTGTCACCATCAGTTTTGAAAATGGTTCCGTAGTTCCAGAGATTCCATAGAAATTGCAATTTAGAATGTTTTTAGAACGCTTTTCGCTCATCTCACCCTTTTAAATTTCGAATTTTTTTAGAATTTGTCCTTAGAGTGCATTTACATCTTATAAATAACTAACATTCCAAATTTCATGTTTCTAGCTTCTTCAGTATAAAAAAAATCAAAATTTTAGAACGTTTTTGCTCTTTCAGCCCCCTGGGGGTAGTGACACTGACATAAAATATAGCCTATGTTGGAGCAGGGATTGTCATGATCAATTTGCCACCATCACTTTTAAAATCGGTTCGGTTGTTTCAGAGATTACCCCCTACAAACAACAAACAAAAAAAACAATCGTTACTTCTTTATAAATTAGTATAGATAGATGAAAGAAATCTACCAGATAATACTAATTTTGTTTTGAGTATGCCAACAGTAATTTAATGCTTAGTTTGCTTGCGTTCAATAGAAAATAACTAAACTTTGTCACAATATTACAACATGTGGTACTTTACCGATAGCCAGGTGCAAATCTCACCAACTGCAGATTTTTTTTTTTGGGAGGGGGGGGGACACAATGTACTTCTTGGGGAAAGAATTTAAACTCTTACATTAGAAGAGAAAACACACACATTCAATGCTACGTAAAAAGAAACTAATTGCCACAAAATTTGAACATACTGTTAAAAACGGTCATAAAATTCTTCCTTTGAAAATGGCCATCTTTATCATCAATAATTTGATTACAGGGATATATCAGATTGTCTGAGTTTATCATTTAGGATGGTTATTATTTTAATCTACATAATATAAAGAAAAGGGACATTTGCAATAAATTGCACAGTTTAAAACATAATCATTTGTTTTCTTTTGTTTATTATAAGCGAAAGTAATTTTTAGATAAATTTGACTTTTAATATGTCTATATAGTACATAAATATATAGTATATCTGTTGCAAGAAACTGTAGATTTAATTCATGCTTTTCTTTCGTGGCTATTTGTGTGCACCACTGTGTCATTCTGTGAGATATTCTCTTCAGAATATCAAATGAATTAAAAAGAATCCATACTAATCCATAGCCTTTCTCTAAAACCATGGTTACCAACATAGGGCGCATCTCCCACAGGTGGGAGATGGGGGGTAATTTGAGATTTGTTATTAACTGCATTCCTTATCAGCAGAGTTGTATAATATCGACGCACACGTGAGCCGTGTGTGGGGGAAAAGAAAAAAAACGTAATTCCTGTTTTTGTTTTCGTATTTTTTTATACCAAAAAAAAAAATATTGACCAATTTTATGTTCGATTTATTTATTGTTTGCGCACAATTCAAAGTTTAAAGATGCAAAACTTTGTTGTGACATTATAGACACTTGCGAAAATACTAAGGATTGGGCTGTTTCTAAATGCATTCACAAAATATTGGAGAAGAATTCACCTCTTGCTATCATGGATTTTTAATGTTATTATTTTTTTTAACAAAAATAATTATTTTTTAATTAATGTTACTTAATTTTAAATTTAAATGGTAATTATTTTAAATTACTGTTTGTAATTCATATCATCAAAATAATATAACATGTAATTTTATTAAACATTAAATTAATTTGCAGAAAGTTTTTGACCCAATATTTATGTGCGCAGAAAGTTTTTGGTTTTATACAAGTCTGCTTATCAGTTCATGTTTGTCTCAGGGTTGGCATGGTTTAAATCACGGTTTAAACCAACTGTTTTTTTTCTAATCTAATACAGTAGATTAACTCTAATTCGCAAATGCCTGTAATCTGCACTTCATATGTGACTGTAAACAAAGAAATTTAATTCTTAAAACTCACTTACCAATAGCATTTTCTTTTTTAATTTTTCCCTCAAACTTTAATTATACTTCTGATATATAGACGTGCCCGGCAGCATTGCCACTGCTACAATGCATTTGCGCTGAAATTCGTGACGTCAAAAGTGAAGGCGGTTTCCCTGACAACGATCACCCTCCCTTCCAAACTTTGTGTTTAATATTTTAGAAAAATCGCAACTTTGATATCCCTAAATGGATTTTTCAAAACTATTGAACATACATTTTTCCGTTTTTCAATACGATGTATATTTCTCGAGTTATTCGAGCGTTTCCAGACATTCCAATGGTAACGATTCTCACAGCATTGCACTCGATTACAGCGCCATCTACAATGTTTCGAAGAAAATGTTCAATACAAAAGTTGCGTATTTTTTTCCGTAGAATCCGAATTTGCAATAAAAAATGGGGGTCATCATTTAAGATTTCAAAGTTGCCCCCCTTTCCCCCCGGGGCGGCAAAGTTGGGGGGGGGGGACTTTCATATCCCTTAATAGATTTTTCAAAAATGTTAAACATGCATTTTGCCGTTTTTCAATCTGATGTATATTTCTCGAGTTATTTGACCGTTTCCAGACTTTTCGGACACCCTGTATATAACATTGTACACTGTTGAAGTAATTGTTAAAGCAGATTTTAAAACTGGTCGATCTACAGTATAACTTAATATGGTAATTAATGGACTGACCTAGTAATTTTATACTTCAGAGAAGAAAAAAAAAATTCACTTAAATTTGTTCTCATGATACAAATCATAAGAAAGTGGTAAGTCTTACAAAGAAAAAAAGAATGAACGTTTCACATATAAAATAATTTTTTTTTTGCCGATTTTAAAATGTGTGCTTTCATTTCATGGGTAAATATTCATCTTTCAAATGAATAGTTATCTATTTAAATACGACAACAGATAATTATAAATTTTATATAAAAGAACTACTCTTTTTTATTTTATCACTAAATAAAATTTACGAAGCAAATGCATAACACAGTGAGAAAAATGTATGTATTTTGTCATAGACATCTCAAAAATACAGTTATCCCTTAATAAAAATCTGTTAATAATGTCTATATATTTCCATTATGACATTCTTATTTCTGACTTTATTATTTCATGTAAATAAATATAAAAGAAAAATATTGAGTTTTATATGAATTTGTTTTGGTTTTGAAATAGGATTTATTTTTTTGAATTATTTTGAAATATGATGCTGAAAGCTTTGTTAAATTTCTATCTTCCGAAATACAAGTTGTTTTCTGGAAAGGAGGGGAAGGGGAATTGAAATTCATGGTAAATATATAATATTTCATTGTAAAATAATAAATTTCATAAACAGGTACAGATTATATATTTTTTTTTAAGTAAATTGCACGTTGAATATATACATATTGATGTTTACATATATGTATATATTCAACAATTAAGTGAAAAGTGTCATTTTATTTATTTATTTTCTTGTTGTTTTTGAGCTGCTTGAAATATATATCCCCCCCCCTTTTGATCCAAAAAGATAATTTTAAAGGAATACTTAAAAAGATAAGAATTTCTGCTGTTTTAAATACTTTAATCATTTTATGTTATATATAATGATTATGTTTTCTATGCAATATTATTCGATATATTGCACGATATTTTTCAGTTTATATCAATATTATCATTAAATATGTTTTAATCCTAAATACTATTTAGGAATATTCACACAGTTTTACGGGAATGGAGATATTTACCTTATTTTTAACAACGTATGATAAAAAATATGGGATTTATACAGCTTCACAAATCAAGTATATTTATTTTAAAATATTAGAAAAACAGCATATTACTATTAAAGCTACTTTTCAAAACTTTTCATTAACATGAAATAGATATATTAAAGCTTTTCTTATATATTTTAGATACATTTCAAAGAATCTAGCTCTCAGCAACATAAAATGACTAAAATTTATGCATGCGCTTTCGAAAAGCAAGGCAGTCAATTAAAAACATCCTGGAAAAATTCCTTCAGACTGAGAATAAAATAAGAAATATAATTTGTTTACTTTAAAACAATATTTTTACAGTCAGACAAATCAATTTTCCATTTATTATTTAAAATAACTATTGTAGACATTTACTTATTGCATACTATATACACGACTTAGATATAATCAAGTATAAATTTCCATTTCTTTCAACAGGAAAATTGCATGTTCTTTAGGTTTAGAAATAAGCTGTTTGTTACATCCTTTTGTAAAACTTTTCTATAATTGGTGTTACAGCACATCTATTGCCACAAAGGTAAGAGGATAATAGAAATGAAATATGCAACTTTTGCTCGAAGCCAAGAGTAACAGATAGAACAACCTTGAAATTGGTTATAATTCAGCCCAAAAATGTGCCACTTTGAAGCTTTCCTGAGACTTGACAATGTCAAAAAATTGATGGCTATGATGTCTTACACTCACACACCATTTTTTAAATAATCAGTTATAAAAAGGAAAAAAGTCGGAAAATTTTAGGGATTTTTTCCTTTAATGGTAACTTAGTTATTGATTTGGAGTCGGCTTGGAAATATCGCCAATCGAAAAGTCGCCAAACATCGGTGCGTGAGTGTAACACATCTGTTCCAAATTGATTCTATGAGAAAGCATCTAGTACTTGTAATGTTTATACCAGTTGAGATTTAAATTTGAGTGATAACAGCCCTGTATTGTGAACCCATTTTGATGGTAGATGCCACCTCAATTATCCTTTTACCTCTGCGATACATCACATATCGAAGGTTACTCTTTATTATGGACAAGTTTGTGTTTATTTAAATTACATAGTTGAGAAAATCTTTTACTACATATATCACAAATAAAAGGTTTCTCATTGATATGAACAAGTAGGTGTCATTTTAAATCACATCCTCGAGAAAATCCTTTATTGCATATCGCACAAATATGAGGTCTTTCTTTGATATGAACAAGATGATGCCCATTTAATTGAGCTTGCTGGGAAAAATCTTTGTTACACAAACAATCGGTCTTTGATTTCTATGACTAAGAAGATGTTTTTTTAATTGAGCTTTTTGAGAAAATCTTTTATCACACACATCACAGATAACATTCTTCTCAATATGAATACGAGAGTGTGAAATTAAATTTGATTTGGCTGCAAACTGCTTACTGCATACATCACACACAAAAGGTTTTTCATTTGTATGGATGCGTAAATGAATTCGTAAGTTAGATTTTCTAGAAAATCCTTTATTGCATACCTCACAAATAAATGGTTTCACCTCAGAATGAATATAAAGATGCTCGTTTAACTGGGATTGCTGAGAAAATCTTTTTTTGCATACCTCACATATAAAAGGCTTTTCTTTGGTGTGGACACGTAAATGTTTAATTAAATCACATGTTTTAGAAAATCCTTTATTGCACACATCACAAATAAAAGGTTTGTCTTTGGTATGGGTACGAAGATGGGCAATTAAGTTAGATTTCAGAGAAAATCCTCTTTGACAAACCTCACAAATAAAAAACTTCGCATTGGTTTCAATTGGGAGATGCACATTCGTACTTACTTTTCTATCAGGAGAAAATTGCATTTCCTCAAGTCTGCTCATAAATTGCTTTTTGTATCCTTTCCGTGAATTTTTTTTCATAATTTATGTGTTATGATGCATTTCTTGCTTTAATGCATACATTACACATTGAAGGTTACCTTTCATTATGGACAAGTTAGTGTCTACTTAAATAAGATTTTTGAGAATATTCTTTACTAAATATATTAGACACAATGAGCTATTCCACTCAAGTTAAGTGGGAAAGGTACTTTCATGTACTTTTTATTTGAAAAAAGGCACAACAAATGAAAATCTTCAGACCTGGTCCAACAATGAAATTTATTTTATTAACATAAATGAGAATATGAGTAACCTTTATAATGAATTCAAATTTAACAAGAACTTTAATGAAACGCAATACTAAAAGGACAAAGAGCTACAATATTTTTTCTAATTGCGTAAGTAAAGTTGTGAAAATTTGAAATATTTCAATTTTTACAAGCTTTAAAAAACACTAATTTCATTTACACATATTTTAGAAATTCAAGCAGAGTTTTATGAATATTGAATATTTATATTAGTCACCAACGTTAAAATGCTATTTCATACCTAACACGATTACTTAGAATGTCTGCGCTGCACATAGCTATAAAACATGAATTTTCGATATTTTTCGGTGAGTTGATGTTCTTAACAGTTTGTAAATCTTGTCTTTTTCCAATTTCTTTCCTCCTCAGTATCAAATGATTTTTTTCTTTTCGTATTAGTTATATCTATAATGAAAGAAAACGAATAAAATTAATTTCAAGTTTGAGAAACACAACATGAACATAGCAAAATTGAGACAGCATTACATGGCTGTAGACTGGAATTTAGTTTGGGGTAAGAGAGTGAGAAATAGTTTGTACCTACAATCGACAGTTATGAAAAAAAAAACACATTTTCAAAAGAATTACCTAATTTTATCAGATTTGTAGATACAACGAGCTCTTCTCCCCCCCCCCCCCCCCACCACCAAAAGGAAAACAGAACGGCAAAAGATTATTCATATATTTTTATTTAAAAAAAGGATTTTAGCTGAAAACCTATAAGCCCCCCCCCCCCCAAAAAAAAAAAAAAATAAATAAAACAAATAAATAAATAAATTCTGGCTACAGGTTCAATTTTTAAAAAATAATTTGGAAAACTGAAGACTTTTAGTGATTTTGGAAAGCAGCTTTAATAAATAAAAATGGCAAAGCTAAAACAAATTTACAGCTAACACTTGTAATGAAATATAATAAAAACAAGCAAGCAAACAAAAAAACCCACATGAAATTGAAATCATGCAATAATCCATTCAATCACAAACAGCTTTTTTATATTTACATTTTCTCGGTGCCTCGGATAAGGGGGGGGGGGACAGAGCTCCCCTCCTGAAATACCCCTATATATCCATGGAGTATCGCTGTTTTTTCTTTATTCAAAATGTTATTTGTAATGAATTTTTTATCTATCTCGTAGACGAATAATAAATAACATAAAGCAGTTTTATAAAAGATATTTTCAATACAGTGAAGCTTCAATTATCTCTCACCCATTGGGCCTCACTGTAAAAGACATAGGTGGATAACAGAAAACACCTCTTCACACACATACACAACAAATGCCCGTGACAGTTGATGAAAGTTAAATTTTAACTCAGAACTTCGTACTGCATAAATATAAATCAAGACTAGAATTTGCAATTTATTATACTTACGCACTATTGCTGGGTTTAAGAGCGAGCGAAACATTTTTATGTGTGCAATCATACCTGCACACTGACTGTTTTTTACCCAATGCAATCAGTCTGTGAGAAAACATAATAGCGAATGGTTCCTATGTGTGAAAAAGAAATAACTGTGTAGATTAATTAATATATTTAATGTTTTTTGTCTTTGTCTGAATATCCACTATTCTGTGTAAATATATGACAGCAGAACAACAAATGGCAGCATAGAACGTGGTTGCTATATTTTAAACATTTCTGTTTGAAAACGAAACGAAAATTTCTGAGTGCAACACTGGACAAAATTAACTTTCCTGAATTAACCGGTAATAATTATTTCATATGCAACCTAAAATTAAAAGTTGCTTTAAGTTTAAAAATGTTGGACTCTGTTGTGTCCGAGGTAAACGCTGAAAGATTAAGTGAAAATGATTCTAAAAAAATGGGACCAAAATAACAGCAACGCTGTAGCATTGCGACTTAAAATGATCGCAGCCGTCGGTACAGGGAATTGTACCTTTAACTAATGCTAAAGTTCCATTGAAACCATTATTTATTGTAAACGCGTTTAACCCTTTCAAGGGCGCTGGTATGTTTATGAAACCACTTATTTTTAATTCCCAAATGCCTTAATGAAACCAGAATTTTGGTAAACAATTTTCTGCTTATTATGTATGTGAAATATAGCTTTTTCTTGTTTCCAAATAAATTTGTTTGTTAATTCCGGTGCCATTCATTCATTTCAACATTTTAGCAATTGAAGTGCCTTGCCCCTGAAAGCGTTAAAAGTGTTAAATATTCAAATCTGGATAATTTTTACCTTGTCATATAAACACAGAACACAAATATCACATGAAATCTGAAATTGTGCAAAAAAATAATCAGTATGAACAAATTAAAAATGCATGTAATGCAATGGGCTTGCAAGGGACCAAGGGGCACGCTACGGGTGTTAGTACTGCAGGATATTAATGCTCCAGTACTTTTTTCTTAGAAACTAAGCCCTGCCTAAAAGAACATTGCACGCATATTTTGTTTTTCAACTGTATTACATATAAATCTCGGTTCAATAATTCAACTCAGTTTAATAAAGTTCAATAATTATTGTGAAAATACAGAACAATTGATGGCAAAATGCTTTTCTTTTCGAATATTTAGTTGAAAAATTTGTTTATGTTGTGTATGAGAGAAGATTTTCTCAAAGAGTTTCTTCTCTTGTATCTGAACAAGAACATGGGCGAAAATGATTTTTTTAAACTTTTTATTTTGTCTTTGTATGGAAATTATAAATTATTACAAAAAACCAATATAAAAACTATTAATAGTTATTTTTTAGTGCTCGTAAACCTCATATGATGTCATTTCTGCAGTTTTGTAATAAATGTACAATTTAAAAAAAATCAGCATACTTTGTCCTTAAGTCCATTTTAAATCTATTTTATGCAGGCATAAAAGAATTCCTCCAAAAGTTGGAAATCCGCTTTTTTAAAAAACAATATTGGATTTTTTCTGGATTGATGTTAAATGCAAAGAAAATATTGGGAGGAAGGGGTATTGAATACTCAGATCTACTCAAACCTTTGAGTTTCATTCTCTTCATGCACTGCAGAAAGGTTAGATGAAAAGTTAATTTATAAGCATCTGAAAACCATGTGATGATAAAGCAGAAATAAATGAAAAACTAGTCGGATGTGCCAATCCGAAAACTTTCTTCTATCTCACGCAGGTTTCACATACACTAAAAAGAATCAACACCAATTTATATCAAGGTCTAACTGAATCTAAAGTTTTATTAAATTCCATCCATTAGTTCTTGAGACCAAAACCTAATCAACAACAACCTAGGTCAAGGTCTAACTGAATCTGAAGTTTGATGAAAATAGGTGCATTAGTTCTTATGAATGAGCTATTGCAGAAATCGCAAAAATGCAGTATAGCAGCGCCACCTGTTGGGCTAGTTACACCAAAACGTAAGCAGCATCTATTTATGTTAAGGTCTAACAGAATATGAAGTTTTATGAAATTTCGTGCATTCGTTCTTGAGATATAGCTATCGTAAAAATCATGAAAAAAGTGGTATAGCAGCGCCACCTGTTGGGATATTTACACCAAAACGTAATCAGCATCTATTTATGCCAAGGTCTGACTGAATCTAAAGTTTGATGAAAATGAGTGCATTAGTTCTTGAGACAGAGCTATTGCGGAAATCGCGAAAAATGCAACATAGCAGCTCTACCTGTAGGGCGATTTTCACCAAAAACTAATCAGCACCAATTTATATCAGGGACTAACTGAATAAAAAGTTTTATTAAATTTCGTGCATTAGTTCTTGAGATAGAGCGCTCACAAAATTTTTGTCACATACAGAGAGACAGACATTTTCTAAAAACAGTCAAATCGTGTTCAGGACCTTTTAAAACGTATAAATCCGTCGAAAATTTTCATGAATCCAATACTTTCTTCTTGTAAAGATAGAACAAAGTAAAAATTTAAAGGGAAAGATAATTTACGTGAAGTTCTTTTTGGGATAGATTACTTTGACCCATATCTATGGAAACTCTTAGATAGTTTCGGCGCAATGGAGATGCTGAAAGAATGATGTCATTGACGCAGAAGTATTCAACATACAGAACAAAAAATTCTCTATAAAGGGAGAAGAAAATCTGGTCTCCAAAAGAAATAAAAATTATAACTGTAATAAATAGTCAGTTAGTGGGTAGGAGACTTCAGTAAATATCTGTTAAAATAAGGTTAAATTACAAAATTTGTCATCATAGTACACCCGGGGAATTTTTTCAATCTTTTTATGTTACGAGCCACTTTCACAAGGGTTTATGTACAAAATACTTGTTTTTTAAAACTAATGATTCTAAACTGCATAATTCATGCACAAGAGAATTAAAAAGTTATAGTTTAAAAATTATAAGTGGTTTTATAGAATTTTCATAGCTAAATGAAATAATATATAATGAATAACTAAATGAAATAGAGCTCTTTGCATTTGAGAAGTGTAATAAAGTTATAATTTTACAGTTGGTGACAATATTCTTGTGACGTCACAGTAGGTAAAATGGCGGCGTGATCGTTTGTTTAATCTTTGCATTCATGAAGGATTTTTTTTGCTATTTCTCTTAGTCATATTATTTTATTGTCACACTTATGAACTCAAAAAGCAAATTAATGAAAACAAACGCATATTCTTTAATTATTAATTAATGAAAAATTTGATAATGGCATGATTTGCAAAATTTAAATGAATACTAAAAATTAACATTAAAATCATGAAATAAAAGCATATTTAAGTGAAATAAGTTTAATTCACATAATTTATAAACAAACCTCAATTTAAACTATTTTGTAACAATTTTAACTATTAAGAAATATTAAATTTTCAAAAATAGATTTTCTAATAATATTTTTTTAATGAAGAACTGAAAACATTCCTTTTTATTGTTTTTTCCGGTCAGGGGGACTTTAACTTCCAGAACTCTCCATTTAAAATAAGTCTGAAACACATTTAAAAAGAAAATCGCATTTTTCTGTTATTATCTATCTTCCGTTAAAAAATTGTCTTCGATGAAAAATTCTTAATTCCTTTTTCACTTAGTATTTAATTATTCTACATATAGTCACAATAAATGTTATCATGCTCTTTAATAATCAGAGATAAAGAATTTCAAAATCCATGGAGCGGCAATGGTCTTCCACTCTGTTTCCTTCTGGAGCTTGGAAAGGGCATGTTTACAAACAAACAGTTCTATCAACCAATCTACCACTACATTTTTGTCGTAGCTATTATTGCAGGAATCGTCATGGCGATGTAGGCCAATCATATTATAGACGAGTTTCACGTAGACCAATCAAATTTCCCCATTTCCTGTGTACAGTAGGAGCCATAAAGAACAAACAGGTTTTTCTTGCTAACCAACCGTAATTGAACCAACAGTGACGTAAGGTGCCCTTTCCTTATACCAACTAGAGCTCCTATAATACAGGCTGAATCATACCGCCATTTAATAACCCAGCCGACCAAAAACCAAGCTAAAACCGGTTAGCTTACCGTACTAGTGGACGGCGAGTGACAGTAACAGGGACGGCAAACACCTGCTCAGGCGGTTTCCTAATGCTGAGCTAGGTTGCAATATGGTGGTTATTTTGGGCAACAGAATGGATATGCGTCAGCTCCCCTTATAGGAGCCTTAATACCAACTAGGCATCATTGCTCTACTGCCTCCGTAGCAAAAATTTTGCGTACGTCCATGCTTGCACATTTTACGGTTATGGTTTTTTTTCCAGAAAATATTTTCTATACTACATGGCGCTCCAGTTAATGACATATTTAAGATTAGATATTGCATATTAAAAAATAATAAATAAAGATCAATATAAATATAAAGAATAATAAATAAAGATCAATATAAATATAAAGAATAATAAATAAAGATCAATATAAATATAAAGAATAATAAATAAAGATCAATATAAATACAAAGAATAATAAATAAAGATCAATATAAATACAAAGAATAATAAATAAAGATCAATAAAAATAATTATTAGATATTGCATATGAAAAGTTTGAAACTTTGTTGCAATTATAAGGCTATAATTCTTTTATTTAAACAACAAATTTAAATATGAAAATTCAAAACAAAGTAATTAGGAAGCATATAAAGTTATTATTACGTGTCATCCAATCGGAACATAATACATTCGCAGCAATCATTTTAACAACAGTAAACAGTAAAGAATATGTAATTTAGCAATAAAGTCACTTTAATTTTAAACTTTTAGAGGAGGGGGATACCACTGACTGAAAAATTGGATAGTATTGCAGAAACTGTGAGAGATTATGACGGCTTGTTAGACTAGATCTCGCAAGAAAACCTCATTCGTATTAACAGAATCAGTTCCGTTATAGACCAGAAAATCTACTAATTTACCAATAACATAACATATGGTATGTGATGATTTCCATAAAATGGGACCGGTATAAATAGAAAATAAACTAGTTTCGAGACAGAAAAGTTATTTAATAAAAACATGTATTGTATATTTTTGATTATTTTTTAGTTCAATTTAATAATTAAAATTTTCTGTGTGAAACAGGCTTATTTGATTTAGGTCAAATTGATATAATTTTACGGAAATTATCCTTAAAGCTCCTGTCCTCTCACGCGAAAACACCCATTCGCTAATGTTAATCCTATGGGACAGTTATTTTACAATATCTCATTTGCATTTCAATATTTTTAAACGATTTTTTTTTTGCATTAGATAGCTGTGGTAGATCTCTACAACTACCATTTTTTACTTTTTCGATTTTGTTTGGGGATTAGTTTTATGAGGATACTTCCACTATCAAAACCAGTTCCGAAAGTAAAAGTATCTCCATAAAAAAAAAAACCTGCAAACAAAATCGGAAAAGTAAAAAACAGTGGTTGTAGAAATTGATCCCAGCTATCCAATGCAAAAAAAAAAAAAATTAAAAATCTTGAAATGCAAACGAGATATTGTAAAATAACTGTCCCGTAGGAATAACATTAGCAAGCCAGTGTTTTCGCGTGAAAGGACAGGATCCTCAAGCTGGCAGCTAAACAGAGATCGTATTCTGTACTTCAACTCACACAGAGATATACCCTCCATTAAAAGACTAACTCTTGCACTACCAATAGATGTAAAAGGTGTTCTTGTCACTCACTTATTCTTCTAAATACTCAACACTCCTGCTATCTTGTTCAACTTCGGATTTTCGAGTAGTGACAATTGTCTCAGCTGTCAAATTACTGACTCCCTTGAATACATTAAATTTCTGTGGGTGAAGTATCGGATCAGTCGCTGTGTAGATTATGCTGGAATAGGACTGTTTTGAACAGGGCTTAATTTGCGCCAGAGCCCACCGCAGCTCAGCTCCGGTACTTCTCTGTTTTTAGTAAATATTTAAATATTGGCCAGAATTCACTGGAGCTCATAAACACTGCACTAGTGCAAGAACACTTCCGAAAATCGAATCCTAAATTACCCTTTCCTTTCCCTCCCATCTTCAATCTTTTGTATCAAAATACTTTTAAGTGACGTAATGTGTCGTTCACGTAAGAGATGGAGATGAAATATGTTCAATTTTTACATGTCTTCCGGTTTGGGCAGGTTCGAGCTTGATCTGTCTTAAATTCAAAATTTTATTTCCATTTCAAATCATTTTAATGCCATTTTGATCAGAATAAAGAGTAAACAGAAATACAGTGAAACTTCCATTTAACGAAGTCTCATCGTTACACTTAAAAACTTCGTTATGAAGAAAATTTGTTAAATAGAAATCAACTTAAATTCATGAAATTTTTCTTTCTGATATGACAAACAGGTACTGAATTCAGAAGCATTTGATTCAGTCTTTTACAAAACAGTTGTGTACGGTCGATGAAATCACGTGACATTCCCAAGCTTTCATCAGCTCTGATACACAGGTTCTCAAGTTAATGTTTTCAGTACATTGTCTTTTTTCTGTTTTTTTTTTCGATAATGTACTTCAAGATTTTGTATTATTGCTTAGACTAATGGCTGATGTTTAGAAGTTGTATTGGCAGAAACACAAATAACTTTCATGTTCTTCGATTTGCATTTTGAAGCACATTTTTGTGGATATCCAAATCTATTGTCTATCAGTAATGGAAGCTCAGAATGGTAACTGTCTGACTCTAATCGATATTTTTTGCTTCAATGCATCTGACGTCATTGCATCTTGTATATCATTGAATGTAAAAAGGGGATTTTGACTTCCCCCAGTAGTCAGCGCTGGAGTCTCAGTGTGGGAGAGTAATGACAACAAATGATTTTCTTTGTAAGAAAAATTTGTTTTATTTAGCACCAAGCAGAATGGAAATTATTTAAATGTGTTCATTTTCTTACAATCCGCTGAAATAAATTCGCATATCCATCGCAACAGCAACCTCTTAGTTTGAATTCTGTACAAGTACAAAAGTGGAATAAACTTTGTTGTATAGAATATATTTTTCGTAATATGGAGATTAATTTACATGTTAAGGGTGTTCAAAGTCAAAGTTCTGCAGAAAATTTCGTTAAGTAGAAAACTTCGTTAAATAGGGACTTCGTTAAAGGGAAGTTACACTGTAGTCTTTTTCTATTGTGCATAGCTGCAAAGTATTCATTTTTTGTGTTAACACTATTTCCGAATCATAATCCTGAGCTTATTTAATTGCAGAATTCTGCAATTAATTAACATTAAGATTAGGCAAAGGTTTCTATTTGGAAGTAGTAATAACTAAAAAGTGGAATAGTTGATAGCTAAGTATATGCAGATAGATGTATTTAAAATTTTTATTTTGCTAAATAAAAAAACAATGCTTTAAATTTTGAAAACAATGTCTGAAATATAAATATGCAGATTGGAGTGAAGGCGGATGGGTGTAAGCTACGGGTGTTAGTACTATGGAATATTAGGGCTCCGGTACTTTTTTTCTTAGAAATTAAGCTCTGGTTTTGAATAGTAGGCTGATTTGACCAGTAAGTGAACAGTCCCCAGTGAATGAACAATTAGTAAATATTTTAATAGAATAAGGTTTGGAAAAACTTCACACCAGTTAATTATCATGCTGGGTCCAAAAAACCCGTAATTCAGTAAAAATGTGCTATAAGTTATTTGTACAAGTTGTATAATAAATAACATAATATGAAACATAAGTGTTTTTAAATCGCTGCCTCTTCATTCACAGGAAAATTTTGCATTCATTCACTGGTAAAAACTGTTCATTTACTTGCTTTCTGTATAGCTTTTTATTAAGACAACCCTAAAATCCCAAACAAACAAAATATAAACTTCCTTTTATTATCTTTTAATTATTTGTATACCAACACATGTTAGCACTGTTAGACATCAAAAGGTACTGTTTATCAAAATATTATCAGTCTTTTTTCAAAAAAATGTTCTTAAGTGTTCATTTGGTCAGACTATCCTAATTATTTCGTTCATTCCTAGAGTTACTGAACAATTTTTATTTTTCCAAACATTTTAGGGAGGTTCAAACAACACTGAGCTAGACATTCCAGTATTAAGACTGCAGCTGGCATTACATATACTATGGAACTAACCAAAATTCAGTTCTTCAAGAAATCGATTGTTTCACCAACAAAATACTTTTGTTGGTAAATGGTGCAGCAAGGCAGACATTTATTACCATTGGCTAACCATGAGACTCCCCAATTAGTCAACATTGAGCAATCATTTTGTGCTACTTGGGTTTTTATTTATAAATTATAGTCTCTGATCCCCCATTAGTAATTCAACAATATATTCATGATCTTTCCATGACCTGATTAGTGACAACATACTTATTACTTACATGGAAGATATTATAATTCCAGCTGAAACTGAGGGGCTGCAAAAATGACAGTGTCCTTACCACTACAACTGACAAGGGGATTCAAGGTCGGTGATACAGAATGTGGTGAACATTTATGTGTCGATAGAGTTATAGTTAGTATATGAATATATGAAAGCCATCATAAGGATCAATACCCTCGAGGCCTTGAGAAAATAAGTCTCAAATGTTATGTTACAGTTTACAATCAGAGAAAGTTCTTAGATCTTCAGTGATCAATACATTTTGAACTATCAAACTCCTTGAGTGGGGGTGGGGATGCAACCACACCCCCTAGCATCCCCAAAATGTCACCCCTGGTTCTGAACAAGATAGACTCCATTAACTTGACATCTTTAAAGAAAATAGCAAAACGAAACTGATCCAAAAATATTTTCTATAAATATGACGCATACAAAAATACAAAAAATTAAAAGAAAAACTTTTTTAGATTAATATAAATTTTAAAGGCCTTAGAATACAGACTCAAAGTGCAGCAAATACGTCATCCAATTTAAAAACATTACATTTTTAAATGATAAAATATCAAAGTTGGCTATATAGTAAAACCTGTATAGGTAAATAATACAATTTCATTTATAACTGTTATAAATTCACAATATGCTTCTATGAATAATAGTTGAAGGGTTACGATCACCCAAAACAATTTCAATATTCCCCTTTTATAATTGAAAAAAAATAACCCTTAAAAATGGATGAATTATTTTTTAATGTTACATATTTCAAATACTATTATTTCAGGTTTTTTATATAACAAGAAAAAACGGACAGATTTAAAAGAAACACATTTAGAATATCTGTTACAATATGTCAAAGAATTTTACTTTTTATTTCTTCTGTTTCTCCATTTTTATGAATATCCTTATAAAATTTCATGTACGTGAAAGGAAGCAGCAAAACATTTTTAAAATTTTAAGTGTTCAGTACACGAACTTGAGTGAAGAATTTTTTTTAGATTTATTATATTAAGTTCACTTGTATGAAAAATTTACAACATTAAAAAATTGCTAGAAATGTCTAAAAAATTTATACTTTAGAAGCAAGTCAATTTATTAATGAAAAACATGTTTCTTGTATGAGTACTTTGATAATTTTACACATTTGAATTTTTAGAAACATCCACAGTCATAGATGCAATACATGAAGCACTCCTTACTGTGGCTAAAATGCTTCTGTGTGTATGACTTTTGAAAATATTTTTCTAAAAACAAAAATAAAAGTATTCCACCAAGAAGAAATTTTTGACAAAATCTTTCATTTCAAACTTCTGAAACAAAAAGCTGTCATTTGGCATGAAGGCAAAGATGCTTGTTTAAGTAAGATTTCTGAGCAAATTCTTTTTTGCACACCTCACAAGTGAAAGGCTTCTCACCAGTATGCAAAAGACGATGCTTATTTAAATTAGATTTTTGCAAAAATCCTTTATTGCATATTTCACAAATGAAGGACTTCTCTCCAGTATGCAAAAGAAGGTGCGTATTTAAAATAAATTTTCGTGAAAATCCTTTATTGCATACACCACAAATGAAAGGCTTCTCTCGAGTATGAATGCGAAGATGATCATCCAAAATAGTTTTTCTAGAAAATTCTTTCTTGCATATTTCACAAATGTAAGGTTTCTCTCCAGTATGTGAAAGGAGGTGATTATTTAAGACAGATTTTTGAGAAAATCTTTTATTGCATATCTCACAAATATAAGGTTTCTCATTAGTATGTGTAAGAAGATGTACATTTAAGTTTGATTTTTGAGAAAATCTTTTGTTGCATACATTACAAATGAAAGGTTTCTCGCCTGTATGCAAAAGGAGATGCTGATTTAAATCAGATTGTCTACCAAATTTTTTATTACATGCCTCACACGCAAAGTTCTTCTCCCCAGTATGAATAGAGAAGTGGTTATTTAAATGATGTTTAAGAGTAAATCTTTTATTGCATACCTCACAACTGAAAGGTTTGTCCCCAGTATGAACATGGTGGTGTTTATTTAAACCCGACTTACGCAAAAAGGCTTTGTTGCAGATCTCACAACTAAAAGGTTTCTTCCCAGAATGCACTAAGAGGTGCTGATTTAAAAGAGAGTTTTTGGAAAATCTTTTATTACAAAACTCACACTTGTAGGGCTTTTCCCCAGTATGCATACAAAAGTGCTTTTTTAAAACTGATTTATGAGAAAAAGTTTTATTGCATACCTCACAAATTAATGCTTTCTGCTTAGTATGGATACATATATGAATTTCCAAATTCGACTTGCCAGAAAATACTTTATTGCATATTTCACAGATGAAAGGATTCGTTTTTATTTCAGTAAGTTGTTCATTCATGTTTTGAGATTCTTCCTAATGCACATATCTTTTAAATACTAGGTAAATGCCTTTATTTCAAACAACTAAATGAACATGTTTAAAGATTTTTAATTTCATTTTACTTTGATGCATATTCATGGTAAAGAGAAATTATACAAGTATTACACAGGTACAAAAGGAGTCTTTTTCCATCACAGATAAAACTTTTCACACAACAGTGGTAAGTGATCAGAAAGCAAAATATATAACATATAAAATTTTTAAAAAATTGCATAAAAATATCATCTATTTTTGTTTAACACATCACAAACACTAAGTTCTTTTTACATTATGTTCTGGTTAAATGCGTGAACCATTCAGATGTTTCATTATTTCTACCTGTTAAAAAGAGAAAGAGAATCTTTAATAAAAAATTATCAAATCCTGTCAAATTATTTGTGAAAGAAAAAATATTAGATGCAGAAAGCCAACTTAGGCCCCCAGGAATAAAGTTTCCTAGGGGACCCAATTATGTATTCACATAAAAGGGAGGGGAGGGAATTTAGAAGAAATTAACAATTTTAATAAATTCATTATTTTAAAATTACATTAATTTTCAATTATGTTTGTAACAATTTATTTTTAATTAAATAATTAGTTTTTTAATTAATTTAATTGAGAGAGAAATAACACCACACACATTTTTAATCACTAAATTGTTACAGAAAAAACAGAAATAGCCATTAGACTAGAAATCATGTCTTCTTTAAATTTATGTTAAAAAATAAGCTTAAGCGTCGTCTTCATAGTGCCTGCAAATAGTGAAATTGCATCAAACTCTGAAATTGTCAATTTGAACACCTAATTTTGACAGCATATTTCACTTTTTCGGTAAAATTTATCTTAGGATACAAAAGGTAAGCGATTCAGTCAAGTTACTTAGGAATTATGCAGGTTTAAAGAGAACTCCTAATGTTAAATCCGTTTGTAATGGTTGCAACACAGATTGCAATGCAGGTAGCTTTTTAAATGTAACTCAAAACTATTTGGTGGAATGAATATTTAAAACAATTTTTAGAATAGATTTTTGTATAAAAAGTTCATAGATTACAATTCCTATTTTTTCGAGACCTAATTATAACATATATACAGTATAAGATCTTTATTTACGCAATTCTATACAATGCAATTTTCTATATAACGCACAACTTTTCATCACAATCAGTTTTGCTGTTAAGTAGCACCTGCATTCCACATTGTAAAAAAATTGCTAATCTCTAGAGGATTAAATTTGATACATTAGTTCATTCTTATCACCTTAATTCAGAGCTTTTTAATGAAAACATTGATATTATTACAATGAATTTTTTTTTAAATAAGCATTATAATGAATGATTTGGTCCAGACATATTTCGAACATGTTTATAAAGTAAATTTAACAATATGTGAAATGATATATATTATGTAAAAATTTATAATGCACAGCTCTTGGCCCCAAGGACAGCAATATAAAGATACTCTACTATATTTTGATATGTTACAGACATATGTCATGTTTACAAGGTATGTTTAATGATGTGTGAAATGTGATCTATATAATGCAAAATTCTATATAACGCACAACCTCACGATTTTAAGTTTGTATTTTAAAGATCTCCTACTGTATGTACTATATATAGGGTGTCCAAAAAGTCTGGAAACGGTCGAATAACTTGAGAAATATACATTGGATTGAAAAACCGAACAATGATTGTTCAATATTTTTGAAAAATATATTTAAGAATATCAAAGTTGCCGCCCCAACTCTGCCCGCTTGGGGTACAGTTTCATTTATTGATGGATATTCCAAAAAGGGAATTTTAAACTGTGCTATGTGTTTTCTAACTGAACCAAAATTTAGCATTTTATGGCTTTTACAGTAAAGCATCGTTTATACGACGTTTACATTTATACGATGTTTTAGTGTGGTCCCAATTCATTCATATTCGTTTTAATGTAAAAATATATCCTTTATACGATGCACAAAATCGTTTATACGTCGTTTTTTTGATTTTGTACAAATTTATTTTTGTTTATTTTTCTTGTGTATTTTAAGAACGGGCAGAATCTGCCAGCTATGAATGACACCAAAGAACATGTTTAAATATACCCCACATGATAACAACGTGAGCTGCTGTGGGATTAGTCTGAAAAACCAGTTTATGGGTAACAGATTACACTGGGAAGGATCCATCTTTTTGAGGGTATGGTCAGCTTTCACGACCTGTTTTATTGTTACACGGCACATTCTTTGTTTATCAGTGCACTAACAGTACAGATATTTTTTTTTCTTTTCATTCTTCACTTTTCGTACTGTTTCGGCCACAGCTCATTGCACAAATCATTAATTACAATTCAACGAATGTCAGTCATCACGTCAAACAACCATAGACATTTTTTTCTGTAATACTACGTAAAATGATCAAAAGAAAAAATTAAGGTTACATACATTTAAATTGCTTACTGTTTTTTTTTTGGGGTTATTTTTTTTTGGTTTGTTTAATTATAAATTTATGTAAATAAACGCGTTAAACTTTAAAATTAAGTGAAAACAAAATTAATTTGAGTTTTAGAAGTGAAAATCGATTATACGACGTTTTTCAGTAGTACCTTCAGCGTCGTATAAACGATGCTCCACTGTATATCCAAATCTATAGATCATATAGAGAGCTTCACAAAAGAATTGTGATACTTTCAGCATAGTGTTGGCAATTCCTGAAATTGTGTTTTTAAATGTGTTGTATGTTTTCCAAATTGTTTAGTTAGACACTGCTGGGTGGGGCTACTTGATCTTAAGCCAAAAGGTAGGCGTCCCTGTCCGGTTAGACCTTGACCTTGTTTACTTAGACATCATCTTTCATCTTATTAAATGGCAAAGATTTGTAAAAGTGTTTTTGAAATGTTGGAATGCGTTACAAAATCTATGCTTCATGCACGACTTTTTCGTTCTTGTTTACTATCCTAGAATGGTCTCGGAAACCCACATTGTAAATGATCTGCTTTTGCAAAAGTGCTGTTAACTGTGGTAATCTGTAAAAGGAATTTTAATAATCTAAATTTAGATTAATTTAATTCAACAAGAATTAAGATAATAAAAATAGTTGTTATTAAGATAAAAAAAAAGGTCTACTGACTACTGACCAAAAATTTCAATTTCCAGGTCCATACTTATTCTATAGATAGCATGTAATAATGTAGTTCTTCAATGCCTTATATGCAACACTGAAAGATACATTCACCTAGAAACAAAGTAAAATTTGATTAAAAAAAGTAAAAAATAAAAGATTTGAATTAAACAAATAAATTCATGTAAAAAAAAATGATAAAATCATGGAAAAAATCATGGAAAAAAAAATAAATTTTTTCTCTTGCAAATATGAAATAAAAAATTTATTTCGAAAATTTTCTTTAAACTTTATTCTTGCAGAAACTGACATATTACATTATTAAAAAAACAAAAAAAGAAAAGAAAAAGAAAATCTGATTATCAAATCATAAGTCAAGTCTCCCCAAACTATGGTTTGCATATCAGTTTTGATATGTGAGCCTTTACATACTTGTATGCGAAAGCTATAACAAAATTATCAGAAAAAGAGCATTATTTTAAAATTTGCTCTACAAAACCAAAGAATTGGCTCTCTTTTGTTGATTTGCATATTTTGCAGATATATAGACCATAAAACTATAATTTTTCTCTCAGGAAATTGCATTAATACATGTAAGAAACTTTTTGAAATAATAGAAAAAATTGCATGACAAGTATAAAATGTATTATCAATTATAAATTTTTGTACTATTTTCCTAAATGGGTCTTGTATTAAATAATTTTATCAAGATGTCATTCCCTCTTGATTTGAACATAAAAAAAGAAGGTACACACTGTAAAAAAATCTACACAGCTTGAAACAAGAACTTTTGTGTATTTTTGAATGTTGCAGATTTTAGATCATTGCTTTGTTTTCATTTTAAATAAAGATAAGTTACTTTTATGATATAACTATGTTCTTTGGGGATTTTTGAGAGTTGACTGTAATTAACCCTGTGGCTGCTTTGATGACACGTACCTGTTACTGCAAAATATTGGACACTTTCAAAACCTATGTTTTAGCTGTTACATAAAATGTGGTCCTGTTAGTTCAATAATATTAAAGAAAAAATAAGTAAGTTCCGGTGTATAAGCTGTAGCTTAAATAAATCCGTTTCCAAGCAGAAATATAGTTTATAAAATATAACATTGCCACTTGGTACATGTGGACTTCATTTATGATGCGCACTTATTAAACAAACTTTCCAGTTTGAAACAGACTTATTTTAGCTGTGGCTTATACATTCGGAAATTATGGTACTTATATTTAGTTTATCGCAAGTTATTCAGAAATTTTGTTGTGTACTGATATTTCATGTTTCTGGATAATTATAAATTTAGATATGTAATCATATTATTTTAATTATTAGATTAAATTTTTAGCTGCCTTATAACAAAGACGATTACATAATGCATTTTTTCTTTATATATGCCCACATATAGTTTTTGAACAGATGGTCCGATTTGAATGATTCTTTTTTTTTATTCGAAAGGTCTTGTTTGAGCAGTGATCTTTTTTCAATTTCACCAGGATCCAAAAATGCTAAAAAATGTAGATCCATATAATATATTTTTAGAAAGGCTCAAACTATGTCAAGCCAAGCAAAAAATTTCAATATTCAACCTGATCATTTTAGATTTTAATAAAACCTTCAGGCTTACGATTATCATTATCCCTAAACCCTGATGATAGAAATGAGAATATACTTTTATAATTTTTTTTATCTCATTAAGTTTTCATATAATTAATTTTCAAAATTTCAAAAAATCATCATTTTTTGGCTTTTATAAATGTTTTCAATTTTGAATTTCTCAAGTTCTATCAGGCATAGAGAGTTGTTTGATCCCCATTTTAAAGACAATTTCATAATGTTGATTTTGATATGCAAGTTGATTATGCTTGGTTATAAAAAATAATTAAATTTAAAATTATTTAAAAGTGTTCTTAATTTTTTTTGAAAAAAAAAATGTTTTTGGTAATATTATAAGCTTTAAATCCTGAAATTTTTAGAGTGATACTATCTCAATGGGATCAGCAGTTATGAAAAAAAAAATGTTCAAAATTAATAAGACAGTATTATCTTTAAGCCCAATCATAAAGTTGACAAGGTGCCAATTTTAAGTTACCACTCCCAACTGCTGTTTAACCCTTTCAGGGGCAAGCACTTTGTGCTCCTGTAATGTTGAATTCCCACCGGAATTTAGTTCAAAATAAGAATAAGCAATTTTTCAGCTATTTTTCGTCAAAGTTAAAAAAGTAAAATTTAATTAAAAGTTTCTGGTTTAAATAGGATTAAAATTAGGTGGTATATAATATATACCACTGCCCCCTCAAAGGGTTAATATTGCTTTTTTTTACCATAACTGATGATCCCATTGAGATCCGATTCTAAAAGTTTCAGGATTTAAAGCTTATAATATTACAAAAAAACAAAAACAAAAAAAAAAACATACATTTTTTTCAGTTTAAAAAAAACACTAAATAAAAAAAATTATTATTATTTTTAACCAAGCATAGTCAACTTGCATATCAAATTAAACTTTATGAAACTCTCTTTAAAATGAGGGGTCAAACAACTCTTCATGCCTGATAGAACTTGAGAAATTACAATTTGAAAAAAAAAATATATAAGCCAAAAAATGATGATTTTTTTAAATTAAAAAAAAAAATTAATTGTATGAAAATTTACCAATAAAAAAAATTATAAAAGTATATTCTCATTTATATAATCAGAGAGAATGATCGCTGTAAGTTTCATAAAAATCTGAAATGGTACGGTTGAGTCCCTGGTTGATTTGGCATGGAATAACTGGAAACTGATTGACAAAATTAAAATTTCTCTATGAGTTTATTTTATTTAATTTTTTTTGTGCACAAGTAAACTTAATAATTAAAACAAATCTGTGCTTTGAGTTATTATTTAACTCTTTGAAGAGTTAATTTTAATCAAGATAAATTGAGAATTCAAGTACTTCAAAAAGAAAAAAAAAAAAAACTTTAGGGTTTTAGGGACCTTCAAAGGGGAGGGAGGGGTGAGACAGGGGGCGGACATTACCATTCCCTGGATTTTCAAAATTAACTAAATTTTCGTATTTCTGATTACTTAACTCATCTCCTCTTCATGTAAAACATTTTTTTTTGCATTCATGTATTTCCAATTTATATTAAACAAGGTTTTTAGGAAGGCCAGAACTCCCGTGACGGGGAAAAAAAAGAACTATTTCAACTCTCTATTTTGTTAAATGTTGGTGGAAACAATTTTTTTAATATTTAATATATCTCTTAATTGTTAAATTTTTGTATTGCTTTTTATTCAGTTTAAAAATTGTCTTGATGCGGAGGGGTCTAACAAAAATCCTTAGTTTAGCTTATTTCATGTTTATATTCTACTTTTTTCAAAAAAGACTAGGTTATAGAACAGAAGCATATCTGTTCCAAAAACCTAGATTCCTTTCTGCTGACACCCATGTCTCCCCATATTGCTTAAATTTGGTTCAAACGATTTTGACAAAATTTTTGTTTCCTACCATTTTCAGGCATGAGAAGACTATTGAGCTGGGTCACATGTCCAAGAAAATTTGATTAGTGGGTCATTTTTGGGTTACTGTAGGTCAAGCTAATTTTATTTAAAAAACGGCTCAGACTATTTAGATTAAATTTTGCATCCTATGGTTTTCGGGAACGAGAAGACTGTTGGGCTAGGTCACATGTTTGAGAAAATTTGATTAGTGGGTCATTATTCGTCAAGCTATTTTTATCTTAAAAAGGCTCAAAGGATTTGAACTAAATTTAGTACCCTACAGTTTTAAGGAATGAGAAGACTATTGGACTAAGACACATGTTCAAGAAATTTGGATTAGTGGGTCATTTTGGTCATGGGTGATTATGCCCCATCATTGTAATGGTCAAGCTATTTTTATCTTAAAAAGCGTTGGCGACATTGGCAAGATTTGGCTGGAAAATTGACTTTTAAGATTACCAATGCCAAAATGTTTGGTGCCAAATGAAAAAATATTGCTAAATTTTGCGAAAAAATTGGCTTTCAGAATCTGTAGGAATTTTCTAGAAATTCCAAATAAGAGCCGAGATACATGATTCAACCAATCACAGTCAATAGAATGTTCTCGAAAGCAGAATTGAACCTGTCAGGGTACACTGAACCTTCTAAACACATGCTTCGTGCTAAATGGAAGAATGTTGCCAAACTTGGCAACATTTGGTTAAAATGTTAGCTTTCAGAATCTGAAAGAATTTCTAGAAATTCCCAATAGGAGACAAATACATGATTCAACCAATCAGAGTCCATAGAACGTTCTTGAAAACAGAATTCAACCAATCAGGGTACATACGAGAGGGAAAATGGACTTTTAAGATTGCCAATGCCAAAACATCTGCTTGGCACCAAATGAAAAAATATCGCTCAAAACTAATTTTGACCGAACTTAGCTCGGTCCTCCTTACTCGTATATATTTATGCATAAATCACTGGCACTTGGCTAACAGAAAAATATTTGACACAGATGTCATATATTCACCATGCTGGCGCGATTGCAACAAATTGGCAATTTTATGCCTCATATGGTAACCCAGTTATTTTTTATTTTAATTTTATAAATTATTTTTATTATGTATATAAATATTTATTTATATCAAGCTGTCATTTATTTATTTTTATTTCCTTTTTTTTAAATAATAGAAGCTATTTAATTTTTATATTGAAATATAAAATCACGTGGTATTATCGCATGCTATTTGTAACTAATATTCAAAAACAAAGTTTTCACCGAATTGGCGAGAAAAAAAAAATCACACCAACATGGTACATATATGAGATCTGTACCAAATATTTATTTATAAAACTAAATATACATTATAAATGACTGAATAATACTTTTAACTTTTGTACACGGATGGTTAAAATTGTAACATGAATGTACTTTAAGATGGCTTGTAAATAACGAACTTTTTGCATTTTTTAAATTTTACAATTATTTTTACCTCATTATTTTATATAATTTGTTCATGTGCTTGGTATATATTTTTCTAAAAAATTCAAATCCACCAAAATTTGTACTCTGCAATTAAAAAATGCAGCCTTTGATTGGGCATCAAAATTCTGCAAGTTCCGGAAATAACAAGAGAAATTATGTATAACAGATCATCCCTCAGAACCCCAATTAGTTTTAGGATTACCTACTCATTTGTTTCTAAAGTCAAAACCACAACAGAAACCTTTTGTGCTAAAGCATTAATTGAATATTGCTATGTATTTATCATAAAAATGAATATGTGTTAAACTACATCAATTTTGTTTAATCAGTCAATCATTTTTCAATTGAAAAATCTAAAAATCAGTGCTATTTCTTTCAGATTCAGTACAGCACTATTTCTTCTTGCAGACATATCTCTCTTTAGATACATCTCTTTAGTATAATGCCCATTGACAAGTTGGTCTCAAGATTAGATGTTAGTATAAAGCTATGTCATGCATGTTGTAATATATCAAGCAATGCATATATCAAACTGGTACATTTAGTTGATAAAATTCTGAAGTCAGTCAACTGGAAACATGATTCTAGATAAACAGTTCCACACTGTAATCATAATAATTGTGTTGTCTTAATTACAAGCTTATTTACAATCTCATCTATTTTTAATTTACCTTATGTTTAATTGCTATAGTTTCTCTTGTGATAGCAATTTAGAACTAATCTTAGCTAATATCAATTAAAAAAATTTACTTGTAATTCTGTTTGTGGCACCAGTGCTTTCAGTACTTATACATTAACTGTTCCAAGTACATACACTGCAGAAACAATTGGCACCAAAAATGCCAATTACAGTAACCTTTCTTTTTTCAGTACTTCTCTATTATCCCGTCGACCACTTTTCATAACAAAAAACTATCGCCAAACTGTATGATTAAACGCCAAAAATGCAGTCCTATTTACTTGATGTCAGAAGCATTATATGTGTTTGCTATGTCATCAAGTCGTTTTTAATTCGACATTTGCGTGTATTTTTCATTATGTTTTACTGATTTATTAGTTATTTCATTAATTAAAATAACAATTGTGTCCTTAAATTCTTATATTTTATTTATTTATTTATTTTGATATTCCAATGGCAGCGTTCTCCCATTTATTTGGCGATAGTTTTTTGTTATGAAAAGTGGTCGACGGGATAATAGAGAAGTATCCTTTTTTCTTTCGACATTGTAAATATGTAGTTAATATGTAGTAGAAATATTAAAGGTAACTGCAGAGGCATTTATATATATAACTATTCAATATAATATAGATGTGTATAGTATTAATATTTATTTCAGGATATTCATTCATAACATTCAACCAAAGAAAAAAAAAAACTACAATCATTTTAATATAGCTAAAAACAGTCAATCTGATGTTTTGTGTTTAATAAATATACACCAAATTAATCTTTTGTATTACTTTAGTCTGCTTTTATACATTTACTGTTTTTAACGATGTTATATATTTAATAAATGTGTATTAAACTACTGTTTTTAACGCGATTGACAAAGATAAACATGATTAGCATCAACAACCATTTTTGGCGATATATCTTCCTGCCATACGTAAGTACAATGCTTTCGTACGCATCTTATATATATTTTTTAAATATCTACACATATTCTCTTTGTCTCTTATCGTTTTATTTACCTGTACACTACATTTTAGATTTATGTATATGTTTTGTTAATGTAGGCGTAACACGCTGTACGATAAAACATCTTTTTTGTCATAACTTGTCAACTTTTTCCCTCTCCAACCTTTATCACATCAAAGTCATTCTTGAGCATTATTTTGATGATAGTGGAATTATGCAATTTAATAAAAAAAAAAAAAAAAAAATATCAATTTTAAGCAGACTTAATCACAAATCTACAGATCATATTAAAAAAGAAGGGGCGGGGGCTTCTGGAAGCAAAGGGGTTATTTATAATTCAATTTTCGTTTACGAAAATACCTTGAAATATGATCAGACGAGGACCATTGAGAATTTCAAATTTTACAGTATAACATGACGGGACTCAACACTGAAGCCAAAAACTTTTTTGCTGAATATGCTGAATGTCAACAATGATTGGTTGGATGGCAAATAGGGGGCACGTTTGCATGCAACAGCTTATGAAAACGGAGTAATAAAAAAAGCATTACCCATGGTAATAAGCTAATCAATCAGAATTTTTAATAAATATATCAATGAAAAATTACTTTTACTTAAAAAGGGTTTATTTAAATTTAACTAGTAATCGTTAAAAAGGCATTGTATCGCGCATGCGCAGAAAGTTGTAATCGAATTTACTTATAATCGAAATATTTTTTTTACTCGATATGATTAATCGAAGTAGTTTTGGCGCTTTAGTTAATTAATTAATAGAAAAACAAGCGTATAGGTCCCCACCCCCCACCCCCTTCAAACTTCAGAAAAACAAGTGTTTGTGTCCATGTATTGTAAATATAGTCATTAAGGTTTGTTTGAACAAGAAAATCAGCCCTATGCTGAACTGTTATTCAAGCTGATTTCATTTTTATTGTGAAGCATATTTATCATCTGCCTTACAGCCTTACTTACTGGAGATATTAAATATCTCCAATTACTAAGGTACTATATAATATGTGTTTTTCTCTCTGTATTGATTTATGTTGTTTATTTTACCCTATTGTTAATAGCTTTTTGCTAAATAGTGAGACTTTAATAGCGTTTTTTTTTTTTTTTTTTTTTTTTTTTTTTTTTTAAGTATTGAGACTTTATACTTAAATTTTAAATAATGAGACTTTAATAGCGTTTTTTTTTTTTTTTTTTTTTTTTTTAAGTATTGAAACTTTAATACTTAAATTTTAATTATTGAGACCATAACCTTGCTGAAATGTTGTGTAGGGCAAATTATTGCATAATTATGATGAACTGCTAGGTAAATGCACTTCAGGAATAATGATGCATTTCATTCATTATTTATATCTTGAAAGAAAAATATTGTTTTGCCTGTCATTATTTGTATCATTTAATGGTTATATCGAAAAAAAAATGTAGCAAAAGATATTAAAATATTTGCTTTGCATGACATATGTGCATGTTACTTCACTCCCACTACCCTGCATAAATAAGAAAAATGGCATTTTTTTCTCAACTGCAAAAAATCCTGCCTTCTTTAACGATGTCCAGACTGGCTGGTTTTTATAT
Source organism: Maratus michaelseni (assembly GCA_963931845.1). Classification (NCBI taxonomy): domain Eukaryota; kingdom Metazoa; phylum Arthropoda; class Arachnida; order Araneae; family Salticidae; genus Maratus; species Maratus michaelseni. Next base: position 263,696,043 of record OZ007598.1, read on the forward strand.
ATAAAAAAGAAAGACCAGTCCTTCTGGCAGCTATCCGGATGAAAGCAATTTCTGAAAATTTTGGTATGTTTTTATCGACTGTGACCTCCCAGACCCCCAAACCACCCTCTGTCCAAATGTTGATATACAGTATGTCTGGAAACAGTCAAATAACTTATTGGATTGTTAAACGGAAAAATATGTGTTAAATACATTTAAAATAGCTTTTCAGTGATACTAAAGTTGACCTCCTGGAAATCAGAAGCAGGGGTCGATGCAGGTTCTTTTTCTTGGGGTCCATTTTGTGAAAAATAACATTTTGTAACAAAAGTTGAAATCCAGTTACTCAAATTCGGACCAAGTATTTATTAACAAAAAACTTTTGAAATAATTTTGATGAAGTTTTCCTTTCTGGTGAACTTGTTTGTTTACAAATTAGTCATTTTAAAAAGCATAAAATAGTAAATTAATAAATAGTAAGTTTTTATGGAACAGAATTTTGTGAAGGGACCCAGTTTATGAAATTAATTTTTATGAAGGGACTCATTTTATCAAACTGATTTTTGTAAAGGGGCCAATTTTATCAAATTGATTTTTGTGAAAGGACCAATTTTATCAAATTGATTTTGCCTGGATCGACCCTTGAAAGGGGATCTAACTTTGAAATCTTGTTTGAGAAAACCCCTTTTTTATTGCATATTTGGGTTCTACAAGAAAAAAATACAGAACTTTTGTATTTAACATTTTTTCAGATCATCGTAGATGGTACTGTAATTGAGCAAAATGCAGTCAGATGCATTTTGTGTGCAGGAAATCCTATATTTCATTGAAGTTCAGATATTAAAATTTGAAAAAGTAGAAACTAAACAAAAAAATGCTTCCCTTCCTACATTGTGTATAGGAAAAGAGGTGCTGTTTAAATTCTAAATGAATGCACTACTTTAAGCATTACCCAAGAATGAAGACTTGGTCCTAGTAGCTTCCTGTTGCTTTTGGGTTGTTTCATTAACACGGGTCTTCTTGCTTCTTATGATTTCAGGTACTGTTTAATTCTGCATTTTGCTCATTTAAATCCCCATCTATGAGGATTCGGAAACAAAATTTTAAATACAAAAGTTACGTATTTTTTCCAATAGAATCCAAATCTGCAATAAAAAGTGGGCATTGTTCCAATTCATATTCTTAAAATTAATAAGATAATAGCTTTCTGTCATGCTTGATTACTTAATCAAAAAATTAAGTCCTTGGAACTATTTTTTCTAAAAATTCCATCTTATTTGTTGCTCTGTAGTAACAATAAGTAAAAAAAATCAATCAGCTAAATTAAAAATCACCCATTCCAAAATGTACACATCCCCCTCTTTCGCCTCCTCAAATTACAAAGTTTAAAACTCTTTTAATAATAAAAAAAAATGCTCTGTTTGTTGCTCTCTAGTAAATATAAATAAATAATCAGCCATTTAAATTACCCCTAGTGATATGATTATTTATTTATTTTTGTCAAAAGTAACAATAGAACATAAAATTTGGGCACACATGACATATACGCACCACATTGGCTCAAGTTTTTTTCCTGCCAATTTGGCAAAAACTTTGTTTTTGAATATTAGCTACAAATAGCATGTAATAATAGCACGTGATTTTTTATTTCAATATAAAAATAAAATAACATTATATTCTATGTTATAACATTAATATTATAACATTAATGTTATAACATTAATATTAAAAAACAAAGTTTTCGCCATATTGATGAGGGAAAAAAATCGTGCCAATATGATGACATCTGTACCTAAAATTCTTTTAAACTAATAGTTTTAAAGATTTTAAACTTTGCATGGGGTGTAGAACCTTCATTGGGTCAGATAACCCATTTTTTCTGAAACCCAACCTGCAGTTTGGGTTGGCATTATATTTGTTTTCATTGTGGATCGGGTTTGGTTCAGGCTGACATTTATTGTTTCAATTTTGGGTTGGGTTTTAACTCTTGCAGTTCCAGTTGACCGATTTTTTAACAAAATATTTTTTCAGGTGCAAAATCTATATACAATAAAACTTCCATAACAGACACTCCTGAAAAGCAGACACCTCTATTTAGCGAACACTTTATTAATTCCTAACACTTATATAGTTATGCACTTTTACCTCTGAATAGATGCTTTCAGTGTGATGTCAATCATGACGTTTTGCTTGGAAACTGACTCCAAATAAACGATTGCTACATTGTATTTTCTATTTCGGCTAAGCTTTGGGATTTGCTCACAATCAGTCATCTTGTTGTTTAAATCAAAACAGTTTAACTTTTATTATTAAATATAAATAAATTAATCAATAAAATTAAATAACGTGTTTATAATAAGTAAATATGGCTGAAAATTATTTTGGAAATGAGAAACAAAACAAATATGTTTTGAAATATAGATAAAATGCCTAAGTGATTACATTTTATCTATATTTTAATTATAACTAGTGATCTTATTATGTGATTATGTAACATTTTATCGATGGTGGATTGAATCACTTAAGCATTTTATCTATATTTTAACTATAATTAGTGATCTTATTATGTAAATATGTTTTGATTTAAAAAACACGATGGCAGACCGTGGGCGAATGCCAAAATTGTTCCTCTATTTCATTTGTATGTTATAGCTATGATTTATGTTAAATAAGAAATGAAACACAGCAACCTATTGTTTGGAGTTAGTTTCCAAGCAAAACGTCATGACTGACATTACGACTGAAAGCGTCTATAGTGGACACCTCCAAAACTACACACATATAACGTGTGTGTGTGTGTGTGCATAAACTATCACAAAATACAATACATGTTTTTTTTGTGTGTATCAGATGCTGGACTTTATTCAACATTTCCTGGGGTGTCTGCTATTCAGAAGTTTTACTATATTTTAATATTGAAGAATATAGATATGTCCATATTTTTTTTATATAACAGATAATTTTGTAGATTATATTCCACAGTTGCAACAAAATTTTAGGATTCAGTCTAATACTTAGGAACTTAAGAACCAAATTAAAAATTGGATAGTATCTAATTTTAATTCTTATTTTAAAAATATGCCTAAAAAACTACAATTTCAGAAGAAAGTTCCTTCGTTTATTTTGATTGGCAATAGATGATGCCAAAATAATATTTTGTAACAAAGCTTAATCAAGGAACAAAAACACTGTCCTGATCCACTCCTTAGAAATTTAATTTTGCTAATGTAAAACAAACAATGAGTTGTGTAGCGAGTCATTCACTTTTGAGATTCATTGATAAAATTAAAAAAAAAAATTGTGCATTGTATGTTTTGAATAGTATATGAATATTTTTATCAATTATTTCAAATTATGTAAATTGTTTAAAAAAAAAGCCATTACAGCTCAAATTTTAGAGTATAGAACAATTTATCCAGAATGGTCATGGCCAAGTATTCCGGCCATTTCAGATTATTTGTTTCTTTAGATAACTGGCTGAGCATCCATTTGATCAGATTTTTGGAATAAATGTAGCTGTGGTGTTGTTTTACTTACCCATCATATATAGTATAGGGTAAGTCTTGTAATCGTTTTAAAAATTGAAAAAAATTTTTGGACAGATTTACACGTTTCAGACACTGGAGATTCCGAAAAATAAATTTTGCTGTGTGTGTGTGTGTGTCTGTAAATGCTCAATTTCCCAAACAAACTGAGATAGAGATTTGAAATTTGATATGTACTTAGTATGTAATAATGAGAAGAAGCTTATTGAATTTTGATAACCTCGATTATCCGGAACTATTTTTTTCGGACTCTTGGAATATTTGTTCTGATAAAAGGTATATAAAATTTTTCGAAATTGTTTTTTAAGGAGTGAATATAAAAGACAATAAAAAAGCAAATTTTGCTGAAAGAATGAAATTGATTGATAATTAGTTGCCGAGATATTTGTAATCCCATTTTCCACACTCTTCGATTTTTCATAACCCTGTATTTCATTCAAAATTCAATTCAAAGATATATTTTAATTGGAAAAGAGATGCTTAATCCAATGCAGTAAACTGTTAGTTAATATGATTATCATTTTTAGAGTTATAAGGATGTTTCTCTTATGCAATTCAGTAATAGAGCATTTAAAGTTTAGGATGTCATCAAGCCATGATTTTATTCGAATTGCAATGTATTTTATTAATAGTTTACATATGTTTTATTTTCATATTATGCATATTCATGATGGGTAAGTATTATGGTGTCCCCCCCCCCCACATACACAATGACTAGTTTTACTTTAAATTAATTATTAGATTATTTGGATTAATAATCAGATCCAAACAAGATCACAGATTAATCAGAGTTTGAAAGAAGGAAATTTATAGGAATCCATTGGAAACAAAAATTCCCCTGTTTCCTCTGCATAAAAATCAAAACATCCAATATATAACTAAATATGCTTCCATTTCAAATCCTAGATGTTGGCATCAAGTTATATCATACATGTTGTTATGAATCAAGCAATTTATATATCAAACTGACACCATATAGCACCTTTTATTGGAAAGATTCTGAAATCAATCAATTGAAAATATCATTCTGGATAACTGGTTTTCTGGTTAATTAGTTTCTGGATAAATGGTTCCATACTGCATAAGTATTTTGCAAAGAAAGTATGGGTCGAGTTTAAAAGAAAATTATAAAGTGAGCAAAATTGTATATATATTTATATTAACTTGTTGGGTCTGACTCATCCAACAGTGGTTGCTATGAACTTTACATTAGGTATATACTTACCCAGAGTTTCCCCCCAGACAGTTTCAGAATGGTGCTGCACCCTGCTTGTCCTTTGGTTTAGAAAATAGCACTCTTCTTGCCCCCCAGTAAAAAAATTAGCACTCTTCTTGCCCCTCAGTAAAAATGTGTACTTTCTCCTTTTTGCATTGAAAATTTTGCTTTCATAGTAAAAATGAACTCAATGTTGTCTTGAAAAGAGCGCCCGGACTTTTAAATATTAAAAGTGTCTTTAAAACAAAAAAATGCCTTTAATAATTAAAAAAAATGCCCTCAAGAATCCAAAAATTGCCCTTAAGAATAAAAAAAGTGCCCTATTCGCACCAGCAGCACCCTGCCCTATTTTGAACCTGGGGAAAACTCTGGGTTACCTGTTTATAATGAATCTGATATTTTCCTATTTGATTAATGATTATGTGATTAAAAAACAGGAAATTCAGCCATTGTGATGATATTGCTTTCTCTTTTCAGATATCTTTCTGAATATAATCTTTTGAATAAAAAAAGGAGCATATACCCTGATGTCTGTGATGGATGAATTAGGAGAAATATATATAAATCCAAAGGAAATTGATGTTATGTGGAGAATAAGGTATTTCTTTTCTCTTTTGAGGAAAGATGGTATATGCTACACTAGTCCTGAATTTTATTTAGCCGATGATGCCTGGTGCATATATATCTGCCCGATTGGTGATAAGAGCGAGGACACAGATGGATTTATTGATCTGTTTCTCTTTAGAAAAAATTCTGGTCCTCCTATCAGTCTAGAATTCTCTTTCCAACTAATAACTGTGGATGGGAAGAAAGATCGAGAGAAGCATTTTACACAGTTTTATGATGATTTTTCTGGGATATGTAAAATCCCCAGATTCATATCAAGATTTGAACTTTTAGAAAGGAGATCTGAACTGGTGCCTGATGACATTCTCACTGTAGTTTGCACTCTAAAGTATTCCAGCTTGAATGAAAATTCAAGTAAGTATTATGTTTAATGTTTGATGAATATAAATATTTAGCATTGAAAAGGGTCAATAAAAGTTTAGTAATCAATCTCTATATAGAGCAAATTGCTCGAAAATTTACATCAGCTTATTACTATATCAGACTGCATAATTCATCATAAATTATAAAAATCAAAAACTTTAATACTGCCTATAATAAAAAGGCATATGAAAAGTAATGATTTAAGAGATAATTACATAAAGAGCTACATAATTCACCATAATTTTTATGTTTGATGAATATAAATATTTAGCATTGAAAAGGGTCAATGAAAATTTAGTAAACAATCTCTATATAGAGTAAATCGCTTGAAATTTACATAAATTTATTACCATAGAAAACTACTATCAATATTTTTGAATTGTTATTATTAAGAGAATATAGTGTTTTTATAAAGAACTTTTGAGGATTATGATGATATTTGTGAATACTTCATGTGTTCCATTATAATTGTATCAATTACCAGATATAAAAGGTAATTTAAATGTGTGTCATTTTGAAATAAAAACTTAGTAAGTTCAAAATTATTTTAGATTCAGCTTTTAATTTTTTGCTAAAAATGCAGATACAATATAGTTGCAATTTTAACCACCATCCCCTAAAAAAAAGACAGTTCAATATTTTTAAATTGTATTTTTAAAAAGAAACATTTACAATACATTACAAACTTCTTCAAAGTCTTGAATTTCTAGGGAGGAAGAAGAATTTGAGTTATCAAGGGCTTCATAAAATTAAAAATAATAATATTAAAACAATCGCACAAAATTTTTCAAAACAGAAAAAATTCTCTTTGTCAGGTGTTTATTCTGTCTCTGAATAAAATGATAATAATTAAATATGGATATGTATATTTTCTACAATGCTATAAATAATTTTTTCATCATACAATCTTTTTTTTTAACCTTTACATAATTTCTCCTTTTTTCAATACTTGTAGTTTTTATTCCTGACAGAAAGCACAGGGATAAATTGAGGTGTTGCAGATATTAAGAACAAACTCAACAAAGGCATCCTTTCAAAGGTTTCCTGTAACTAGCTTTAAAATAAATAAATAAATAAAAATTTATTTTAAAAGTTGTTTTCTCTTAAATCATTATTTTTTATATGCCTTTTTATTTTAGGCAGTATTAAAGTTTTTGATGTTTATAAAAATATAATTCTAAATTTATTAGGATTTGTGTTTTTCTCCAGTTTATTCTTACATGGAACCCTGCATTGTAGGAGTCTTGTGGTTAACTCTGTGAGGTACATCTAGATGCTATAAGATACATCAGGTGGGAAGACCGAGCTACACTCGGTAAAAATTAGCTTTATGTTCAACTCGATATAACATCGATGTTGACGTGACAGTTGTGTTTCTTCAGCAGGTATGCATTTCTGGAACAATGTCTGTGTTGCTCAAGAATGTTCTATGGTCTCTGGTTAGTTGAATCAAGTATCTCGGCTACTATTGGGAATTTCTAGAAAACTGTCAGATTCTGATAGCTAATTTTTTTGCTGAATGTCGCCAAGTTTGGCGACATTCTTTCATTTAGTGCCAAGCATGTGTTGAGAAAGTTTTATGTACCTTGATTGGTTGAACTCTGTTTTCAAGAACATTCTACGGACTCCGGTAGATTCATGTACCTCGGTTCCTATTGGGAATGTCTAGAAAATTCCTTCAGATTCTAAAAGCCAATTTTTTCTTCAAATGTCACCAAATTTGGTGATATTTTTTTTCATTTGGTGCCAAGCATGTGTTTTGCCATTGATAATCAAAACTCAATTTTTTGCGAAATGTTGCCAACTTTCACCAAATATCGCCAAATTTGGCGACATGTTACCAACTATGCAACTTTGCTTACTGCCAAATGTTCCACAACTTAATAACTGTTTCAACCTTCATTCCCATTGAAATGCATTGACCCATAGTGACCCCAAAATGACCCATTAAGTGTGTATTCAAATCCAAACTGCTTATTTTGAGACACTTTTAAATTCATTTTTGCTGTAAAATGCATCCAATTAACAGGTTCTCTTATTCAGACACTTTATAATGTCCAAAATTGGTCGATTTTTTTGATAAATGCAGAATACATTTCAAAAAATGCTGTCAAAGTGGACATTTTGAACCAAATTTCCTAAAGCGACAGCGCTGGAAAAAAAAATGACCATACTGTGCAAATAATTGTTTGTAAATCAATTTTTAATTAATTGAAAGAAAAATAAAAACATAGGTCCCTTATAAATCTCTTCATAAATCACCTCACCAAGTTTCATGTTTTTACTTTTAAAAATTAGTCTGAAAATGTGTCTCAAAATTTTGAGTTGTTGAGCGTGGAATTTTTTTTTTTTTTTTTTTTTTGAATACTGCCTTAATCAAATTTTCTGGAACATGTGACATAGCTCAATGGTCTTCTGGTACCCCAAAATTGTAGGATACAAAATTTCGTTAAAATCGTTAGAGCCGTTTTTAAGATTAAATTTGCATATATACACACAGACAGACAAGATTTGCTCATATTATAATATATGATGTGTATCTCTACACCTGCTATAGTGAAATAATACTGTTGCATGTTTTCAGACATGTGAATAATGTTAAAATATTGAACAAACTGGTGTCATACAATAAAGCAAAAAAACCTTCCTAATGACACCATAAAATTCAGAAATGCATTAGGCTTTTTGAAAGAACTTTGTCTTTCTTCTTCAGGTATAAAAAAGACATGCTACCACTTGGAAAGCAAGTCTGAAAGGAAATGGAAGGGAAAGGGACAAGTTAAAGAAAACAGCCAATAGGAAAGCAGAAGACGCCAGCCAATAACACAAGAGCATTGCCCAATCAGAACAACACAGCAAAAGAGTTGTGGGTACAGCTGTCACATACATACCGGGGTATATTTTTGGTGCCAAACTGGCGATTTTTACGAGATTTTGCTTTGTATGGCAACATGATATAGAGCAGATTCCATGTGTTTTATATTAAATTAAATATTGTGTGTGTTTATAATAAATTAATCTGTGTGTGTTATATAGTAAAATAACTTGTGTGTGTTTATAATAAAAATTATGCATATTTTATAATAAAATGAAACTAACATGCTGTTTTGGCAAGCTAGGCCTAACAGGTACCCAAAACATTTTTTTTTCGCCAAAATGGCACAAAACAAAAATCCTGCCAACACTGGTGCATCTGCAACAACTGTTCTGAATTATGAAACAAACTGGATAAAAATAGTCATAAAAGTTAAAGGAAATTGCAAGAAAATATAAAATGTATATATGTAGTAAATAAAAAATATATATAAATTAAAGAGAGAGAGAGAGAGAGAGAGAATTAAAACTTATTAAATGTAATAAAAATAAATGCAAATAAAATACAGATTAAAAATTAATAATATATGAAAATATAAATTTTAATAATAATTAATAAAAAACATGAGGTTGAATTGAAGAAGTTTTTCCAAGCTGCATAGAGCATGGTGGAATAAGATTTTTCATTAACTATAATCTCACAACTATGATAAATATCTAAATTTTCGAAAAGTCCCAATTCTGAGGTGCTATTGGCAGGTGTCAATTCTGAGGGACCTACAAGATCAGTTCTGAAGGTGCCAAGTTTTGATTTTCAATGTATAGGTAGGCAAGGGGGATTGTTAGCTCAGGTAGTTTCAGATAAAATTTCTAAAACAGTTATGAGGCATTGATTTTTTCATTACTAGTTTTTTTAAATTAAAAAATTGCATTAATTTTTGAGTTAATTGAATTTTAATGTTAATCTACTACATTTACTAATTTATTTGTTTCATAAATAATAATAATAAAAAAAAAACATCCATTGTAAATAGATCATAACAAACTTTTCAACTTTATGGGAAAGTGACTTAATATTACGAGTTTAAAGTTATTTTATCAGTATAGCTAGTTAATTAACGTCTAATTTACAGCTTTTCAGTAAGATGCCTCCCCCCCCACCTTCTTTTCATAATCTTAGGTTTGAAAAAATTTTTCCCTTTCTCCTGTTGATGTTGCATTTTACATCCAAAAAACATTCTCATTATTTTTGTTAATTGCAGGAAGTGAAAAGCTGCCAACTGATTTGAAAGAAATGATGCTAAGTGGAGATAACAGCGACACGACCATTAGAGTGAAAGGAAAAGAATTTCAACTTCACAGGAACATCCTGGGAGCCCGTAATCCTGTTTTCAATTCAATGTTTAAAAGTGATATGAAAGAAAATATTACAGGTGTTGTATCTATTGATGACTGTGAGCCAGATGCATTCCATTCTTTTATTCATTTCATGTATACTGGAAAAGTTGACAATTTGTCTGGAGGAAATGTATGTGATTTGTATGCATTGGCAGACAAATACCAAGAGGACCAATTGAAAGAAGAATGTTTAGAGTTTATGATCAATAACATAGACTATCACACTTTCTTTGACTTTGCTGTCTTGGCTTTAAAACATGATGAGAAGAAATTGTTCCAAAGTGCCACCGGATTTTTCTGTGCCAAGGTAAAACTAATCATACGGAGTAAAGAATGGGAGACTTTCTTAAGACAGTATCCCTTACAAGCAAATAAGCTTTATATTAAAGCTGCTGATCATTTTGATTTGATTACTTCTATTCAGGAAAGTTCCATATATTAGAAAATGGATGAATATTATTTTCATTGATTGGTGCCACTTGCATATGGCCAGTTTTGTATTTATGTTTTATATAAAATAAAAAATACATAGTGTTTACAGTTTGTTGGTTTTTTCAACTCCTTCGCCTCTGTTTTTATACATATACAAATTTTAAAACCACTTTAAAGATGGGAGCTTTTTGCCAAAAAATATGTAACAGGAGATTTCGATAAGGAATTCAAAAATGACATACAGGGCTGTGCAGTACATAGTGATCTGTGATAAAGTTATTAAGTGGTCAACATGCAGATGAAGGGAATGCTTGTATCAGGTTGTTTGCTGTGGAGGAGTAAAGCTGCCAACTTGTATGGTTTGGTTGTACAATGTAACAATGTACAGATTTGGTTCTAAATGTACAGTTGTATGGGTAAACAGTAAATTGTATAGTTTTGCTGAAAAATTGATGATGTATCATAAAATATTTTATGCATCACAAAATTCTAACTGTAATTTGCACTTTTAGACTAAATACAAAATATCAAGTCTTCCAGGAGGGGGAAATCTCCCCCCCCCACACTTGCACACTGAAATCTTTTCCAATTGTACAGTTTTGAAAATTGACATGTTGGTATATATGGAGTTAATTGTATGATTGGTAAATTATCAAAATCTCATTTCAGAAAATATTAAAAAGAAAGATTGATTCACATTTTTAGTTTTTGTATTGAACCTTAAATCAAAGTTCAAAATATCTGTTTTACATTTTAAAATGGTTAAGGTGTGAAAAAGAGAAACTCATCTTCAAAATAATTTCTCATTTGGTATTCATTTATAGAAATTATTTCCCCCTTTATTTTAAAAAGTGTAAACTGTAGATATCGTTATTTTCTCAACTTAAAAAGGAGCAGTCATAATATTTAAATCACTTTAATGCAGTATTGTTATTTTCAAAGTGCATTTGACATGTGAATTACATTAAGGTTAAATAAATAAAAAAAATCTTGCTGCTCAAGAACATAAAGCTTGAAATGTTCACAGAGTCATTTTTATATCTAAAAACATGACTATTGAAATTACTTGAAATCGAATGGTGGTGTTCCTTTTCTGATAAATATATTCCATTTTGAGTTATAATTGATAGCCCCTGGAGAATTTTCTGGACTGTGGTGTTTTAAAAATCAGCAAACCCAAATTTGATCCATAATCAAAGATAACGTTTAGATAAATGTATGTAGTTTTTGTTAATAAAACTCCATAGCTCCCCCCCCCCCCCCCAAAAAAAAAAAAAAAAAAAAAAATCTATCAAACAAAAAATGTTAGAAATACTTGAGTTCAATCTTAACAAATTAACTGTTTTAGACGATGGTTATAGTTTTTTGTTTAGAAACCTTGAAACTTGAATTTTGTTAGTTATATTATTTTACACCTGAGCCCTTCATTTTATGATTATAAGACTACAACAGTTAACCTGATAGTGTAAATTAATTGCAGATTTTCTGTATGCTTTTTGAGAAACTGTACATTTTGAAGGAGTTGGCAACCTGTTTTCATCACCAAAAATCTGCCAACACTCATATTAAATCATATGAAACTTTATATAGGCAGCTCATATACAGGGTGTCCTTAACTAAATAACCCTACTTTAAAGTTGTCTACAGACAAAACTATTGGTCAGAAAGTTCTGAAAATTTGTGAAGGTCATAATGAAGGAATGGGAATTTGTTTCAGCAAAAAAAAAAAAAAAAAAAAAAAAGTTCAAAATTTCGACATCAGATGGCATTTTTAATGAATTACACATTTAGTATACATTTACATTAGTTTACATATTTTATTGTAACAAAACATGTTCCACATGACAGTCATCATTTTTAGTTACCATCTGGAATTGTAAGATAGCATGTTCCACAGTTGACAGCAGTGTGTTCTGGGAAATGCTAAAAACATGTTGCGAAATTTTTTTTATTCAACATGTTTTGTTGTAATAAAATTTGTAACCTATCATAAATGTATACTAAATGTGTAATTCATTAATAATGCCATCTGGTGATAAAATTTTGAACTAATTTTTTTTTTCGCTTAAACAAATTCCCATTCCTTCATTATGTCCTTTACAAAATTTCACAACTTTCTGACCAACAGTTTTGTTTGTAGACTACTTTAAAGTAGGGTCGTTTAATTATGGACATACTGTATGTATAATACAAAATTTTGTTTTTCATCATTTACATAAAATGGGTCTTTACCACCAAAATTTATTTAAAAAAAAAATGATTTTAAATTAAAATTCCAAAAAAATGATGCACAAAAAAGTACTTGAAAAATAAATAGGCACCAGCAGCTGCTTAACAGTATTAAGAAGTTAACGATTATACTTTGGTGATAGAGAAATAAATAAAACACATTAAAAAAGTATGCTTTTTTACGTTTCTTTACGCTGTTATGTCCTAGTAGATTATGTTCAACATGAATACTGACATTAACAATACAAAGAGAGAGAGAGCAGTAAGACAGATATTTTTTAAATTAATATGTATTTAATATAATAACTATGTAAGCACATAACTCAACGTTTTTAGCACCTGAATGTTTTAACTTATTGGAACCTAGTTTTGGCAGCATTAGCGTCTTGCTATTAGTGCAAAAAATTATGGAATTTTGCTTGTATATATGTAGATCAGACACCATGTACTGCAGTGATTTTGAAAATAACACTGAAAATTAATGTTTCGATGTTTTTCTATCTCCAAAATTCCATAATTATTTGCACTGATGCTACTTAAATTTGTTAGCAATAACTTAAAATGTGTTGGTGCTATAAATATTGTGTTATCTGCTTATATTCTACTGTTCCAAGTAATATCTTAACTGTGCTAATTACTATGGTTTTTGCTAACTGATGTTCTTTTTCAGAAAAATAAATTTACATTTGATTATGTATTGTAACAGCTTTCAAAATTCTTTATAGAAATTTTAGTCAAACTTATGGTTATGGAAGTTTATAAAATATTGCACATGCAAGATAAACAGGAGGAAATAAGGAAGACGTGGCAGGTCTGCAGTTGTATTAATATATTCAGTAAAACACTTACAACTGAGTATTTTCATTATAAAAACTCAAAGTAGTGCATCAAATGCAGATTACAAATCTTTGTTGTCAAAGGGGAAAATCCAAATAAATGTGAAAGAATATAATACTAAAAAAGCAAAACAAAAAACAGACAAACATTTATGTAGGTACAGTCAAACCTCGTTATACCGCCATTATCCGTTCAAGAAATTTTTGGCGCTATAACGAGTTTGGCGGTATATCGAATTAAAATACAATAAAAATTAATTTTCATACTATTATACTAATATTATTATTATTATTATAAAAATAAATATCAGTAATGCCTTTTTATTAAATTATCCAATGGTATATAGTATATTATAATAGTATAAATTAATATAATATAATTAATATACATAATATAATTAATGCTACATGATTCAAAATTATCCAATTAATGTATGAAATTAACATGCACTTACCTCTTTATATAGTCAATTTTAGATTAAGTAGATAATTATGCACATAACAGATACACACATACATTAAATATCACACTGAATTATTTTACTTTAATTATCTTTTACAGGAAAATATTTTAATATGCTAGTTTGAGTTTTCCTTTCAATATTGATTTTTTCAATATCTTTTTCTACAACTAAAAGATTGTTCATCATTTTTTTATCAGTTGCATGTTTTTCTAAGAAAATTCTTATTTTCCCAATGCAATTTTTAACTTCATCAGATGTAACATGCGGCGTTTCAGCTTCGCTGTCAGATGAATTTTCATTTTCATTTTGATTGGCAGCATTTCTTCGATTGTCAAATCTTCAAATGTTGAAACACTTTTGTCTATATTAATGTACTCAATTGCCGATAGAGGATGCTCAATTTCTGTTAATTTGTGTATTTCGTCTTGTAGTTCCTGAAGTGCTGTACTGTTTTGTTTTTTAGTAGATCCTTCAGGTTTAATCAATCCAGTATGTTTCCAGCAGTTAACAATAGTTTTTGATGAAATTTCATCCCATGCTTTTTTTATCATGCGAATAGCATCATGTAAAAGGATTGGAGAAAAATCATCTTTACTGATTTTTTCAATGATATGGCGGACGTGATACTTTCGATAATGAGCTTTGAATGAGTTTATTATACCAGCATCCAAAGGTTGCAAAAATCCAGTACAGTCAGGAGGTAAAAATTCAATGCGGATATTACTCATTGGATATGCTTTGTGACAAGGGGCATTATCCAAAATCAATAAAATATGGCGTTTGCTTCTTTTCATTTCTATGTTGAAATTCGCTAACCATTTTTGAAATAATGCTGAAGTCATCCACGCTTTGTTATTATTCTCATAATCTACATAAAAAGCAGGATTAAAATTTTTAAAACATCGTGGCTTAGCTGATTTTCCAATCACTGTCATAGTTCTTTTATCAGACCCATCACTATTCGTACAGAACACAAGAGACACACGATCTTTTTTTTTTTTTTAATCCTTTAGCAGGCCCACTCGAAATTGTTTTATCTGGCTGCAAGCGGTAAAAAAGGCCACTTTCATCCATATTGTAAACGTCCTCTTGTTTATATTCTAAAATCAGCGCACTCAGTTTTTTGCGACCATTTGACACAATATCTTCATCAACACCTGCAGTTTCACCACTTCATATGTACTGAGAGAATCCTCGTCGCTTTTTAAATCTGTTCAACCAGCCACTACTGTATTCGAAATCTGTAATATTCATTTGCTGGCCAAGAACTTTTGCCTGCTCTCTGATGACATCTCCGTTGATAGTGCATTTTTAGCACTCATTTGTTGTATCCATGTGCAAAGGGCATCCTCTAAGTCTTCATGTTTCGCTGTTTTCAGTCTTTTTACAGATGATTGCAGTTCGTTGGTGTTAATCCATTTTTCTGTATTCATCAAAATGTCTCCGATGCAACGCCTGCTAACAGGCTTTTTCCAGAGTGTAGAAAAATGATTGGAGATGTGTTGCTGCGATACATTCACATTTCTTTCTTTATATTCACAAATTTCCTGCTTTTCTGAAACTGATAAAACTGCTCTTTTTGCCATAATGAGTTAAAATAAAGAGACAGAATGATATTTTACAGATTTAGCTGGTGAATTCTTCGATGTTTCAATCAACGTCCGACCAAAATTTTGAATGAGAGATTTTGCACTGCACACCGTTTTCTTTCTAAGAAATCGACATAAAGTACAGGGAGAAGTTATTTTTTACATTGTTCTCACCTGAGAGATGAGAGACCCTTTCAGCCAATGGCGTGCCATGCCATGTTTTCTCCCCGCTACAGAAGCGGATCGGATCACGTGACTCGCCAGTCTGAATCAGAAGTTTTACTTGCTCGGCACTCAGTGCGCGTTATTTTTCTTCTCCCAATGACAAGTAGAATGGGTAGCAGGTGCATTTTGGCAGGTGTTGAGAACAATATAAATTCTTTGTTATTCAATAAAGTTTGAATTGAGCTTGAAAACATCTAGACACATGAAAAGGAAGTGTCCTTTGAAATTCTAACAAAAAATTTAAAAAAGAAAGATATGCAAAGAAAATACAGTAATTTCTAGACATTTTTTTTTGGCGGTATATCGAGTTGGCACTTTAACGGATACATTACATTGAAATTCCTATTTGGCAGATTTGTTCATAGATGCAATTGGCGGTTAAACGGAATTTGCGCTATTTCGAGATGGCACTAAATCGGGGTTTGACTGTAATTCATATTTATTACAGAATTGGTTTTGTTTCCATTACATAAAATAGGACTTTGGCATCAGTTCATTAATAAGTTTAATTTCATATTAAACTTTCAACAAAAATAATGTACAAAAGAGATTTTGAAAATAAATAGGCACAAACCACTGCTTAAAACAGCACTAAGCAGTTAGCTAATTAATACATTTTGGTGATCTTCCCCAATCAATAAAAAATTATAGAGCACACTTTTAAATTTTTATCTATCAATTTTCAGTCTTATCTTCAAAAACGCTAACTTCCTACATCATTTTCATGACTAGACCACCTTTTAAATAAAAACAAAACAAAATAATAAAATAAGTTTCTGAGAAATCATTTTTTACATTATAAAATAAAACATAATTAAACTCCATGCATGCAAAAATAATTTGTAGAATGTACATAAATCATAGTAAATTTAGAAATTCATTTTTCTGAGAGGAGGGGGTAAGGGGGAGAAAAAAAGTTACCTCAAAAATGTCAAAATATAGGGTTTTTCTGAAGGAAACAATTCAACATTTCAATGGAAACTTTATGTAAAGAAAATGGAATTTTACAGCTAGACCGTCTAACCTTTCAGTAAGCATCTCAGCTGGTGCTAGACAATGAATGATGCTATTATTAACATGCTGGCTCAAAACGTGCAAGAATATTATCTCATTGTAGTAGTGATAGTAATACACATACATCTTATACAATGCACATGCATCTCACAGTAGTAATTCATATGATTCAGGAACTTCATGCATGTAAAATAATTTGTAAAAAAACATAAATCATAGTAAACTTAGAATTGCCTTTATCTGAATGGAGAGGGAGAGAAGCAGAGTTACCTCAAAAATGTTTGTAGAAGAAGGAGCCAGGAATCACACATAACAGAAAATGGCACCTATAATAGTACAGTGAAACTTCTTACAACGGTCGCTCCAAACAACAGTAACCTCCAAATACCAGTCTTGTTTTAGTGTTACCAAATTTCTTTCATATAAATAACTTTACACTAAACCTCTGAACAACGGCTACCTTACAAAATTTTCTTTTTAACATTATGTCTCAACCAGGGCTGCAGAGTCGGTGGGGAAAATAACCAACTCTGATTCCTGAAATTTTAAAGGAACTGACTCCGACTCTGGGATGGCTAAAGTATTAGTATTGTCTGTTGATTCCTATTATTCAGATTGCTTCATTGCTGTCATTTGTTTTGAAATAGTAATAGTCGCTTTATTAAATAGAGGAAATATTACCATTTTAAAAAAGTAGCAGCAATCAAGCAATCGGAATAATAATAAAAAAAAACTCAACTGGCAAAATTGCTACCTTCTGTTACATTCATGTTTGACCTTGAAGCATATGGTGTGCATATCAACTGATTTTTTGTTTCACGTTTCATTTTTTGGATGAATTATGGGTATAAGCTGCGATAGGTAGTCAAGACTAGGACTCATTTACTGCAGCGGCAAACTTTCCGACAGTATTTTAGTATAAAGAGTTTCCTTTTTTTTAAAAGCAGATTTTTTTTGTAAAATAAGACAAAAATACTCTTATAAAATACCTGTGAAACTTTGCCACTACATTAATCGGCTCTGATCAAGATGGAAAATATTTTTAACATCACCTCCCCTACTCCTCCCAGATACTTTATACAGGCTGCTAATTTGGAAAGTTCCCTCGTTTCACGCATTTGGCGAAAAAGTCTTGGCGCGAGTAACCGGTAATGGGGTTGCACTCATGTAGGATGCGTGAAACGGGGGAATTTTTCATTTCTCCGTATAGCCTAGCGTTTAGCATCACTGCATCATAAACGCGTACACGTAAACAAACATTCTTTTTTCAATAATTTATAAGTAATTCACGTTCAAATATTTTATGAATTAATAGTTTAAACAAAATGGCTTCGCTTCTTAAATGTTTGCGAGCTTAAAATTTAAAATGATGCTACAAAAATATATAATCTAACATAAAGGGCAGATTTTTACTTGGGATAAGCTTTGAATACAGGAAGTCTTACAGATCGTTTTTATTTTGAAGCTATTGTGATTTGTAATTATTGCAAGGGAGTTTTAGGACAGTGATTTGAATAATTTAACCCTCCAATGCATGGTATAGTTGATCAGCTACATCTAAGATTTTAGCGCATAATATCACGTGGAGCATTTTTGTTTTTAAAATTTTTGTAAATGACCTTTTGCATTTATTTTGATGCATTCTTATTTCACCCCCTAGTAGGGCTTAATTTCTAAGAAAAAATTACCGGAGACTTAATATTCTGCAGGTCTAAGATCAGTAGCGTACACCCCCCCCCCCCCCATCACTTTAATTTTCATATTTATATTTTATACATTACTTTCAAAATTTAAAGCATTGTTTTTTTATTTAGCAAAATCAAAACTTTAAGTGTGTAAGCTATCAACTATTCCAATTTTTAGTTTTTACAACTTTCAAATAGAAACCTTTGCCTAATCTTAATGTTAATTAATCTCAGAATTCTGCAATTAAATAAGCTCTGGATCATGATTCTGAAATAGTGTTAACACAAAAAATGAATAGTTTGCAGCTATACAGAGTAGCCCAGTGACAGAACTATCTTTAAGTGTCTGCAACACTAGTAATGTCTTCGAAAATAGTCTGCAATATATCATATAAATATATTCTTGCTGCTGTTGTAGTGCTAATTAATTATGGCATCATAGGTCTATATATACAAACTGTTTGTGTCATTTACATAAATAAATTTTAAGAAAAGCTTGAGACACACAAAGAGGTTTATTTTAAAGCATTAAGCAGAAAATTAGATAAAAAATGGAACTTTGGACAATGCTTTATTTAAAAGAAGGCAATATTGTTTTATCATTTTCCAAAATTCTTGACACAACTGTGGATTTAATGCATGATACAAATGTTGATATATTTTTGAAGTGGTTGTAAAAACTTGTGCCATATCTATTAATAAATGTGCTTTTTAAAATTTTTCTAACAGATTTATATCCTGCAGAAAGATTATTGAGTACAATAAAAGCGTGCATATCTGCTGTGCCTATCTCTTGTGCATTTCCATCATCTGCTCTGATTCTTTTCTGCATTATATTGCTTATCACAGAACCCCAGCCTTCGCATATTGCTTCAGATACTGGAATTGATTAGCAGAAACTGAAAAACTTTATAATATGAGAAACTTTTGGTTCTGTTCAGAAAAACATCGCTTTCACCTCATTTTTTTTCTTTAAATATTACTATATCAGGGATGATTTTGAGAAAAAAAAAAATCTGAAATTCACAGCAAAATTTCTAGAAGGTTACAGCACAGGTTGAAGGGGTAAATCCCTTCGGCAATAATTATTTTTGTTACAAGTTGGGTTAACTGTGTTTTCGGTTCAGGTCGATTTCAGACTGAGTGTAGATTCCTGCAATTTGGATTCAGGATAACCCGATTTTTCAAAAGTTAGTTCAGCATATCATTTCAGATTAAAACTATACCTATTATAATATGTTTGTGTGTACTGAGGTTTGTATAGATGTTTGTGTGTGTGCTATTTATAATAAAGACAGTTGCATTTTTTCCGCGACCTTTTCACAAAATTCGCATTTTTTCCACAATCCTTTGACAAAATTTGCATTTTTTTTGGCGATCCTTTCACGAAATTAAAGTTTTTCTTGCAATCATTTGACAAACTTTGCTTTTTCTGTGATCCCTCAATGAAATTCAAGTTTTTTCCACATCTTTTTGTCGAGATTCATGTTTTTTCAGTGATCCTACGACATAATTTGTGTTTTTTCAGTATTCCTCTGACGAAATTCGCGTTTTTCTTGCAATCCTTTGACGATATTCACATTTTGTCTGCTGCCTTTTGACGAGATTCATGTTTTTTCAGCTTTCCTTCGACAAAATTCACATTTTTTCAGCGATCCTTTGACAAAATTCACATTTTCCAGCGATTCTTTGATAAAATATGCTTCTTTCCACGATTTATTGACGAAACACAGTCTTTTCTATTCAGTTCTACAATTTATCACATGTTATCAGTTCACCATTCTTGGGGACTAAAAATGTAGTCGAAAACAACAGGAAGAAAGATAGTAAATAATAATAAATACTCAAAATTTTCGCTTCATTCAAAATAAGCTTTGCCTAAGCTTTGCACTGATAAGCTTGGCACTATCAAAACATTCAGTATAGTGCAATATATATGTTTTCATTAAGATTTTTTATCAAATTCATAATATATGTGAAAGTGGAGAGAACAGATTAATAAAAGAAAAATAAGTGAATGGAAAATCCCAAAATTTTTAATTAATCCCATCGTTTTCGTACAGTCTTTTAAACATGTAATTTCAATGTCAGACATAAAGGCGACTCTATCCCCATATTAAAATAATAAATAAATTAAAAGCCTAATGATAATCGAAGAATCTGAGCTAAAATGTTTAAACTGCATTTGGGTAATTAAAGTTTTCTATTAGAGTGCCAGCCAGGTATTATGATAGGGAAAAGCGGGCTTTGCCCGCTATCAGATGGGGACATTAGATGTAATTAAGAAACATTTGTATATTTGTAATATTTTTGCAAGAATGTCGAGATGAGGGGGGGGGGGGGCGAACAACTTTTTATTAAATATCGTATTTATTCTACATTAACTTGCACTCACCACCAGGGGGTGCTTTGCTATCTCTGTTTCTATGGGCTGAATCACAACGGGGTATGGCTTTTTCCACTTGACATTGATAGAGCTTACCAATTTTAGTTCTGAGTTTCACCACCAGTTGGTGCCTTCCTATCTCTGGTTCTATGGACTGGATCCCGACGGGGTATGGCTCTTTTGACTCGACTTACAGTAACATATATGAGTGTGCATGGCATGCCCAGTGTATGCTACCTAAGGTAGTGGGGCCCCCAACATTAGATTTGTTTAAAAATAAAAAAAATGTTCAACACTGATTTCAGGTACATTTAAGGTTGTTAGCACGGGCAACGCCCGGCGGTTAAGCTAGTTACAATATAAGGGCTCAATACATTAGAACAGCTATAACCTGAGCTCTAATTAACGAAACCTACACAAATTTTACATGTGTATTCATAATCATTATAAAAAGACTCTGGCAGTTTTTTATTGATGTCCTCTAAATTTAACTATAAAGTAAGTATAAGAGCCAATACAGTCAACCAACTATAAACTGGGCCCTAAATTATGTATCTCACCATTTTTTTAAGGTACACATAACACGAGTTCCAATTAATGCATCCTGCACAATAATCATAAAAAAAAAGACAATTTTTTGTCAATACGTGTAAAGTGTAATTAAAATATAAGGGAACAACCAGAGCCGTCCTTAGCGAAAATGAGGCCATGTGCAAGAAGTTTTGCGAGATTTTTCTCTTCCAAACTAGTTAATCCACCTCTCCCATTCCCACCAATGTTGCCAATTTAGCTGATTTTTTTCATGTACCAGAAATTTCAAATAGTAATTTTTGCTTTATTTAATGACAGACATTCTGTGAATAAATAAAGTGAAGAAATTCTGGTAGATATTTTAAATGAAAAAAATTCTGCTAAATTGGTAAGACTACTTCTCATAACGGAATTGCCTTTTGAAAAAGCTCGCATGACATACACATTGGTGCACCCATTATTGCACTTTTTTTGGGGAAAGGGGAAGGGTGGGAGTATTATGTTTTAGTAGAGGTATGCACAGACTCTAACCAATTTTCTTTCATAATTCTCGGACTGGGCTCTAGTCTTGTTTTCTACCAATTTGGGTCAGTCATGTCAAAGAGGCATTTTATCTTCTTCTTTCTTTTTTAAAGTAGTGAACAGTCGTTAAAGAGAGAGAGAACATCCTCATGCTTTTTAATCACCAAATTGCCGCAGAGAGATGTTAAAGGTACTGTTCCACTGGGAATTGTGTCGACTTTTCAAATTTGATTTCAGATTTTGAAATGGGGTATAATCTACATATTAAAAAATGTTACTAGTTAGCGAAAGAATCTAGAAATCCCTTGCTACACAGGAAGGGATTTCTGCAATTGGAGGCATAGGCATGGTACGTTTGGATTGGAAGAATGGAAAAGCAGAGAATGGCTTCTTTTTTCATATTCATTTGCTCTCTTGTATTGTAAATGGAACTTTTTATCTATTCGTCAATTTTAATGCACTTGGCTCAGTTTTTCTTTTAAATTTTTTAGTTGCAAGACATTTTTACCTGACTTTCATATACATTATAGGATCTATTATCTGGAATGATTGGGACATGGAGTATTCTGGATAAGGGGTTTTTCCGTAATTCACAACACTTTATTATAGGTATAAAAATGTACAAAATAACTAATTTAATTATTTTTTAATATTTATTTATCAAATGCATGCAATATTTATTTTCCTTCTATCAGTGGACAAATTTTATGGTTTTTACTGTGACCGATCGACAAATTTCAGAATTTTTCCCCGTGACTGGCTGCCAAATTTCATGTTTTACAGACTGATGGCGATATTTTCCTCTGTACAACTGACAAATTTACATATTTTTCCCTATGTTGCCCACTACTCGCGGGTGTTTATTCATGCATTTGACGAACGAATTTTGCAATTTTTTTTAAACGTTTCTGAAATGAAACAAATTGAGCTTTGGTTATTATTTTGCATTCCGGTTTTCAGAGCGTTCTGGATTTCTGGATACGAGGACGTCAGATAACAGATCTGACACTGTATATATATATATATATATATTGATATATTGTATCAAATGGCAAACCAAATCTTAATTTTCATCCCCTTCGTCTTCCTCTAGTTTTGACAATGACTGCAGATCTAATTATTGAAACCTGTCCAAATTTTATAAGAGGAGTCTTTGCTCCCCAAATTTTAGTACAGAATAAATATAAGGCCTAAGAAATTAAAAGTAATACAAGTTACATGAAAAAAAAAGACTGGATTTAAATGAAAGTGTCTAATATTAAACATAAGTTTTTAAAAAATGTGACTTGAAGAGCTGACATTTAAGGCATCTGATCTACAGATTTACACATTAGAAATTTAATTCAATATTTATACTGCTTCTTTATGTACATATTTTTTTTTTTTTTGCTAAGCTTTGGGATTCGCCCGCAGTCAGCCATCTTTTTTTTTTTTTTAAATCAAAACATTTTAACTTTTATTAATATAAATAAAATTAGTCAATAAAATTAAAAACATGTTTATAATAATACAATAACTTGTGTTTATAATAAAAATTGTATATGTTTTATAAAAAAATAAATGCGTGTGTTAAATCAAAACATTTGAACTTTTATTATGAAATATAAATAAATTAGTCAATAAAATTAAATAACATGTTTATAATAAGTAAATATGGATGAAAATTATTTTGGAAATGAGAAAAAAAACAAATATGTTTTGATTTAAAATACAAGATGGCGAACCGCAGGCGAATTCCAAAGCTGTTCCCCTTTTTTTTCGTTTCACAAATGTATTATCAAATACTGATGATGGAAAATAATATTTTTGCAAAAGCTGTTGCAACTTTAATTTTTTTTTTAAATTATTATTATTTGAATACTTCTTTGAACACTCCATGAGCTCCTCCCTTTTTTACTTTTAAATAAAATGTTAATGTTAGACAGAATGTACATAGGTGTAAACATTCATTATTTAATTCTAGTTTATTACAATTTGATTACATATCTACTTTTATATAAAAAGTGAAGGAATCTAAATCACTTTAAAAAAAAAAAAAAAAGTTTATTTAGAAGCCAAAAAGCGAGTATGAGTGTTCTTGTGTTCTTATTTTAAAAATAAGTTATCAATTGTTATTATTGATAGCTTAAATAAAATAATTTCTCAAATGTTAAATTTTTGTTTTAAAAATATCTTTTCAATTAAAAGAAAACTCAAATTATTCTGTAAAAAATGAATATTGCAATTTCTTATAATGATCATATTGACATTTTTATGGAACAGTTTTATAAATCATTGACATAAGAAATTTACTCTTTAAATATGAATATTTGTCCTCCCTGTATACAATGCTATTTAGAAGCATACTAAAAGTCACCAATGAAAATATAAAAATAAAAAAAAATCTACCAGAAATCTAAATGCAATATCTTTATTTTTTTTGTAAAATATAGGCAAAAGATTTCATCAAAATTTAACTGCTTGAAAATATCTTAGTAATTGCCTTCATAGTAAATAGCTATTCCTATTTATAAACAAAGCAACAATAAACACAGTTATTGTTTATTTAAACCAAATTCTATAACAGTAATTCTGGAAACAGGTATTTTTTCTTAATTATTGGTCACCTACATTGATTTTCCCCCTGAAGTATTATTGAATGGCTGTTTAATATTTTTAAACAATTTATAATACACAATCACTAATAATCTAATTTCATGAAATATTATTTTTTATATATATTCAGTCTAATTTTAATTCTAAATATGAATAATTGCGTATTATTCTGTAATAAATAATTATATACAAAATTTGTAGGAATTTTGATTAAGATATATAAGTAAATAAAATCAACCAAATATACATTAAAAAATAATCTGCATAAGTATTTAGGGCTAACTCATGGTTAGCCCTAAATAGAAAGTTTATAAAGAGATAGAATTTTATTGAAAATGAAGTACTCTAAAAAAAAAATAACTGCGGGGATATTTAGAAAACTGGACAAAAACTGATATTACTTAATCAATAATATCATGAAAAAAATTATAAATAAAAAATATACCTTGATTGAATGCTGAAGTAGAACGTTGATTCAATAACTGCCATTCCAAACTTTGCAGAAAATTCCAACTTTTACATTGCTACAACCATATCCATACTACAGAATTAAGTGTAATTGAGAGAGTATTGCCAATGATATGATGAGCATAACAAATCATACAGCACAGGCAATACTCACTAAATTAATGAGCTGGGAGTTGCTGATGTTGTTAATAGTGGTGAGCAGGGAACAGATTGCTTACACGCCCTCAGGTCCGCCATCTTGTTTTGTTGGCGAAAAACCGTTTATCGCCAACAAGAATTTGTCGCCAAGTTGTCATTTTGGGCTATTTTAGGTTTTATTTTTTATTTAATTTTGGAATATATACAGATTAAAATATATACAGATTAAACATAAAAAAGGGAAATTCAAGAAATTTTCACTGAATACTGAGCAAACGGCAGAAACGTAAATATAGTGATACTTAAAAAAAACGCAAAGATTCATTATTAAACCAACATATCTCTAAAAATAAATTAATTAAAACGTATATCCTATCGTTTAAAAAAACAAACCTCGACAAATAGAAAATTCGAAAATCCGTACATAATTTTCTAAAATACATCTTAATAACAAACCTCCATTAAAAAAACAACAACAACAAAAAAAAAAAACACCAGAAATTGAAAAATCCAACCTGCGTACATAAATTGAAAAAATACATCTTGAAACAAACTTAGAAAAAAAAACATCAGAAAAACACCTGCAGAATTAATTTGAAAAATCAAATATGGATACATCCATTAAAAAATCAAATCTCCGTGCATAAATTGCAAAAAATACTTCACGTTTCTACGAAAATTTCTTGAATTTACCTTTTTTATGTTTAATCTGTATATATTTTAATCTGTATATATTCCAAAATTAAATAAAAAATAAAACTTAAAATAGTGCAAAATGCAACTGCACTCCAAAAATAGGCCTAGGTTTCGAGATAATATCTCGCGAAACCTTGAAACCACCTTTTGCTTTCAAAATTTGCTGATATTTCAGCACATCACCAACAACTGGTAAACTAACAACAGAAGACATCATCAATCCAAAAAAAATAATCAAATATTAATAATAATAATAAAAAGTTGGAATTATACAACCTAATCAAAGATACCACGTGTAATAAAACAGTCAAGAAATCAAGAATACAACCTCTCGTACGCTCACAGAAAAAGTGAGAAGGAAAAAAAAAAGCCGGGTCGGAGATTATTTAAGGGTTGCCAGAAGGCAAAAGTTCGCCCGGTAGTCAGATTGGCAAATACATCGCCGCCAAATCTCGCCAAAAAATGGCCGCTAGATCTGAGGGCGTATAAGCAATCCTAGCCGTGAGCAGGAACTGTCACTGAAAAAAAAATCCATCTTTTAAAAGAATGCAGAAAAATATATGAAATACAGAGTTTATTAAAAATATAACCCAAGCTTACTTTAAGAGTGATGCCGGAATACTATAAAGTTAATCATACAATTTATTTTCACTATAATATAATCACTTTAAAAAAGACTTACATTTACACAGTTCACGGTAGTATAATTATTATTATTTTGTGTGTGTGAAAGAAAATGCAGCCTTTGAACTTTTTAAAAGTTATACATGAATTTATACACAGAAAAATCTTTTTGTTAAAATGGTAGTAATCTAGGTAGTAATTAGAATAAAAGAAAGAGAGAAACTCACTGCACGTATAAATTCTAGTATAAACAAACATGATTAGCAGTTTTATTTATTTATTTGGTACGACTATTTTGATCGATGTTAAAGTTCGATTATTACAATTTGCCAACAATATTAATTATAATAAGCCAAATATATATACATATATATACTACAGTGATAAATAATAAATATCTTAAAACTTACTTTTATCAAATTGTTAAATTTCATTCCCTAAGTATAAACAGAGGAGCCAGATAAATACAAGCAACTAGTTTTGCAAACAACGCTAAGCTTGATGCCACATTTTAGATTACATCTCATTTCAAAATACCTTCCTCGGCAAGTTTTTTTCGCCAAATTGCGTGAAACGAGGGAATTTTCTAAATACGCATACAGGCTCACACAAAAACACAATATGCATTAAAATTTATGTGTGGTAAAATTTAATTATGCCAAAACTCTAGTTATATGCATGTAAATTGCAATTGAAAAGTTAGATTTGAAGCTATTAGATAGAAACAACAGTTAAAATCTAATAAATCTCCAAAATTTACTTTGAACAACACATGCAAAGATCTATCAGATAAATCTAAACAACATATATTATGTTGGTCATTTTAAGACAACCAAAATATTTTATGCCAAATCAAACATATATAAATATGGGTAAAAGGACGGTCAATTTTGGTTTTATATCTATTCTTGCAGACCCCAAAAATAAGAGGCAAAAATTTTACAATTTAAGCATTATTTGGGGTCTCCAGAACCCGAAAAATTACGAGAGAATGCAAGAAAAATAAAAGTAAAAATTTTACTATTTTAGCATTAATTCTGCACTCACAGCTTCTTAAAAAAGGTGCAAAATTTTTATATTTTCAGCATTATCAATTGTACAATTTTGGGTCCTGCAGACTCGAAAAATCCAAATATTGAAATTTAAGGAAGTAAATAAAACTGCAATTTTACTACTTCAGATCCCACTGACTTAGAAAAGAAAATGCAAAATGGTGCAATTTTGGAGTTATTGTGTGCCTTCCAGATCTGAAAAATTCTGATGTAAGGGAAGAAAAATAAGAATGAAAATTTTTTACATAAATTTTATTAATTTAAATTATATTATTTAAATTATATTTTTTCTGGCTTTATTTCGGGTATGCAAGACCTGAATACCGAAAGGAGAAAGATAACAGAAATGTCACTATATCATCATTGTTTTGAGTACTACAGACTCAGGAAAAAAAATTACAATTTCACATTTGTTCTTTCTGGGGTGGGGGATGGGGGTCCTACGCACACACAAGCAAAGGGCAGAAAAATTACAATTTCAGCTTTACTCCTGGTCCCATAGACCTGAAGAATCTGAGGAAAACAAGAAAAAAAAGGGAAAAATTTTAATGATATTTCAGATTCTGTGGACTCTAAAAAGAGCAGAAATTTGTAATTTTCGCATTACTTCGGGTTCCACAAAACCCAAAAACCGAGAGAAAGGACTATATACTAAATATAAAATATAAATTAGAAATTTCAATTGAAAACAGTTTTCATATATGATGTACACTGGACTGGACAGTTTATTGGCCTGTTTATCTGGGTTTCCTTGTATATATAGTCCAAATATAAAAATAATAATTCAGTTTTTAAATTTAAAATTACATAGAATTGGTTTAATTTCACTTCAAACTGTCTAAAAAACAAGCTGGAGTCGGAATATTTTTTAGTGACTCCGACTCTTTTGCCCAAAAATAGGCATATCTGACTCTGACTCCACAGCCCTGGTTTCAACTGCAACTGAGATACAAAGAATGTAGAGGAGGATTTGCTTATTTGTAGTAATAGACCATGCTGAGTTAAATAATATTTTAAATAGAGCCGGAATAATTATTAAAGGCAGCCAGCACGTGATTGTAGATAATGATTTGGCAGTTTTTTCTACTTTTAATATCAGAAGAAGTGATAGAAAGCAAGGTCAATGAGAATAAAAGTGATGATGAAAACGAAGTGGAAGATAATATGTAATTATCACAAAATGACAGCATAAAATCATATTCTGATGTTCTTTTTAGGTTCAGAGACATTAAAAATTTGTCACATAATCAAAAAGTTAACAAATTGTACAACAAATATGTGGAAATGATTATGCATTTAGAGAAAGAGATACGTTTAAAAAAAAAAATGAATAAGTGATTTCTTTTGGGTAAAGTAACAGTATGTATTTTTTAAATGTAAAAATAAAATAATTTTGGTCAGTTATTTTGATTTTAATGTAATGTAATTTTCAGATTTTAAAATTTGGAACTCCTGAATAACGACAACTTCTGAAATACGGTCACTTTATCATGCTCCCAGTGGTGGCCGTCAGTAGCGTAGCCAGGGAGGGGGTCCAAACGCTCTGGATACCAGCAAAATTGTAAAGTTTTCTTCGCTTTGATTGTTGCAGAAGGTTCTCCAATTATATAAGGAAAAGAAAACTGTACACAATTAGTGGTATCAAGAGCATCTGGGCCCCCACCCTGGCTACGCCACTGGTGGCCGTTATTCGGAGGTTTTACTGTAATAATAAGCATGCAAATTGAAAGGGTGCCACAGTGCTCACTGCATTGGACAGCCCTGTTCTACAGTATGAAAACTAATGGCTATTAAAACTACTTAATAGGAATAAAACACCAAACTCACCAAAAAGAGTAAAATATTTCAATGTAATTAACCCCTTCAGGACCGACGGCTTTTACACAAATTTTATTCGGTTGGCACCACTTTTTTTAAAAAAGCTAATTTTACTTAAACTAGCATAAAAATGCTGTAATTAGAGAAAGCAAATATTACTTTTATTTTCTACTGGTGCCTAAAACAAATTCTGTATGCTCTTTTTGAGGGTGCATATATGCACCCATGGTCCCGAATGGGTTACATAAGCTTTATTTTATAAAAATTATTAAATATATATATATACATATACATAAAAAATAATCAATACATGCTAACTTTTAAATGGTTGACAAAATTGTTGGGTATAGAGTTGATTCATTAAATCAGTCTCAACTGAAATAATTTGTGAAACGAGTAAAGATTAAGCAATGAATGTGGTTTCTAGGTGTAGTAAAATGGCTGTGTGCTATATGATGAACTATCTGGCAGTGCCCCATAGTAGTAAATTGTGGAAGTAGAGATTATATCTCAAAAACTATTGCAAATAAGACCAAAATTTCAATGACAAGAGATATTGTACCCAAGGCTATGATAAACTGTTGCTGGTACAGACCAAAATATTTAAAACCAATATGAGATGTATTTTATTTGCGAAAAGTACATAATGACAGACGATAAATTAATTTTACAATTTTAAATTGTCATAATTGCATATAAAAATTCTTGAGCTCTAAAAAAGTACTTTTGTTTTAACAACAAAAGTAACAGGTAGTTAGTTCCCTTTTTCACCCTCTTGCTAGTATTATGTGGTAGTTTTTTGCATCATATTTTTGTATGGTCACATTCTAATTATTTTAATTTAAAAAAGAATTGATGCTTTTTATAAACAAAAATTACTGCCATATTTTGCTCTGTACAGACAAACATTTATTGTATCTATTTGCACAATACATCTTTTCTTACTAAATTGATAATGAACTGTGAAAAAAAAAAAAAAAAAAAAAACATCAAGACTTGCAAAATAGTTTCTGTATGTACAGAAAAAGGTCAACACATACAAACATTTTTTATTTGTACAGGTATTCTATTTTCAGGGGTCTGTCCAGATATTTTTCCCAGGGTCCTGTTTTTGTGAAATTGTGAACAGCTTTTTATATTTGTGACAAATCTAATCATAATTTTGGGAATTTGAAATGATCGTTATATTCAGGTTCTTGTTTATACATTTTAAAGAAGATATATGGATGTAAAATACATATATTTTCTTTATATATGTAAAAGTGACAGGTCAGATTTTACTTTTAAATGATTAATTTGTGAAATATTCGGTTTAAAGATGGAAATATTTTGTGAAAAACCTATTTTTAAGACAAATAATTTTGTGAACGGTCCTGTTTTAGGGAAAATAATTTTGTGAAGGGTCATGTTTTAGGGAAAATAATTTTGTGAAGAGTCCCTTAAAGAAGCCAATTTTCTCCTAAACAGATCCCTGATTTTACATGTATATTGTGACATTTCATCTAATTTTCAATGTTTATGCATCTGATCCTTAAATGTACGTATAGCAAAAGTTTGTCTGCATTGATCTTTTCCTTAGCAGTTTTTAAGTAACTCTGGGAAAGGTTTCAACAGCTTTTAAATTTATCCCTTCATTATGCTAGTTTAGAAAAATATAATCAGGAAAACTTTTTAGAAGAAGGTTTCCATAGCATACCCAGGTTCAAATAGCACAGAATACTACTGGTATTCATATATGCATGCATATATGTATCACATTTTCCAACATACCAATATTTTCAAAACTATTATGTCAAATAAGCATGCTTTAAATCAGAAATTTTACTCAATAAATTGTATTAAAAAAGGACTACAAAGAAACAAGACACAATTTATTACATATTTTTCCTGGTTCAAAATGTGTTTATTTTCTGTAGAAAATATTGGTACAATGTTCTAGAAAATATCACTATTTTGGTGGCTGTATGTTTGGAATACAGTGGTGCAGTGAAGGGAGGGATTTCGGGATTCAAACTCCTCCCAGAGCTAACAGATACAGTTACTGATGCTTATATGAATCTTTTGTTTACATGAATCAGCGTTATCAGCTTTTATGAATCAAGAAAATCAAAAAACAGTACAGTAGACTCTCTGAAATTTACAACCCTAAAATCTGCACATTGTTTCAGATGTAAACAATGAAAATTACAATTAAGATATAGGAGGGAAATTCAAGCTTTTATATTTTTATATCATTCTGTACTCATTTTATTAAGTAATTCTGGTTAATATGATTGAACTCTTGCTTTCTCATAAAGGAAGTATAAATTTATTTTCGAAAATTTTCAAGATAACACTGATATTAGTGGTGATTGATCTTTTTATCAAATACATTTCTGTTTATTAAATCTGGCCAAATATCAAATAAAATTTTGTAATTTTATGGTTTTGATGTAAATTACTAGTGTAGCTTTATGAGGCGAGTTTCATTGAATAATTCAAGAAAAATTTATCTCATCATTATTATGCGTATTTAGTCATGTATTATTAATTATTTATCGAACCTTAACATTATTTCCCATAATTATTTTAATATTTTACTTTATTGTAAGCATTGAAGATAATTTTGAGTGCATTATTGCATTCAAATTACTGTTTAAAACATGTAAACAAAAATAGTGACCAAAAATCTGCAAAATTCTAAAATCTGCACAAACTCTGGTCCCAAGCTGTGCGGATTTGAGAGAGTCTACTGTATTAGTATTTTTATCTCAGTCAAAATCCACTGCTTTCTTGAATCGAATTCTACTGAAGAAATGCGATTCATTAAAACGGTAGTTATATTACTTAAAAATGAAGAAAATTAACAATAGATAACTGTTGAAACTGGTCACTTATTTTATAAAATAGTAGTGTTTGCATCCTGCTGTACAGTGACGAGTCTTTTAACCGATTTTTTTTCCGAAATGAGACTAAACCACTGAATTCCATGGGAGAAAAAACAAAATAAACGCATGATAAATTTTAAATGTACAGAAATGGTATTTTAACTGTTTTACTTGTTAAAACTGGGGGAAAGTTGCTCTAAACACAGTAAACACTGTCAAAGCAGAACCTGTCTATAATGGAATACTGTCTTAAATTGAAATAATTTATGATCCCAATGGAAAGAAAACATATAACATTATACATGCTAAGGTAGAAACTTTTTTAAAACCGATTTTTTTTCCCCAGTTCCTATTGATTCCATTTTCACAGGTTTAAATAAATTATAAACTGCTATTATAGTTAAGTCTAGGACAAATTTTCTTTCATTAGACTCAGGCCAGGGGTATTCCTGGCTTACATTTTTATTCTATAGATTTTGGGTTGGGACTGGTTCTTACTTATTTCTGTAATCTGAGGCCAGTCCGAAATTATCTTAAATTATACATGCTAAGGTAGAAACTTTTTTAAAACAGATTTTTTTTCCCCAGTTCCTATTGATTCCATTTTCACAGGTTTAAATAAATTATAAACCGGTAATATAGTTAGGTCTGGGGCAAATTTTCTTTCATTAGACTCAGGCCAGGGGGGGGGGGGATTCCTGGCTTACATTTTTATTCTATAGATTTTTGGTTGGGACTGGTTCTTACTTATTTCTGTAATCTGAGGCCAGTCCAAAACTATCTTAAATTATACATGCTAAGGTAGAAACTTTTTTAAAACCGATTTTTTTTCCCCAGTTCCTATTTATTCCATTTTCACAGGCTTAAATAAATTATATGATAGTTTTTGTGTACTGCGGCAAATAATGCTTCTTCTATTTAGGTAAAATTCACTTAAAACTTCACAATTGAAAATAAGGTAATGCAAGTTTTTCATACCTGTTAAGTCCGCGAAGGTTCGTAAGTAATCCAATTTGACAATAAATCCAATGAAGTAGCATAATGTTACTTAAACACAATATCTTGTGAAAGCAAAATGTCTTCAAGATATATTTTCCAATTTAAATATTTAATTACTAAAATATAAAAGAAAAATTATTATTAGTTTACATGATTAAATTTTACATTAAAATATTAAAAGGTTAAAGTTTATTTCCATAGCATTTTCTGGAGTTGTTAATTCGACGAAAGTTACTTAGAGACTAAAGTATTTAGTTTCTTGGATGAGAAACATACAGTCAAGTTTACGTCATCTAGCCTTGAACTTTTGAGGTTACACATGTCAGAAGTTCTCTAATGAGTATCTCACAGATGCAGAAAAAAAGTACTTTGTCAGCGCATATGTTCCATTTCACCAGCACGTTGAAATTGGAGGATAAATATGTTGACTCATTATAAGAGATGAAATGTTTATTTCAGAAATCACTTTTCTAACAGCCCTGCTTGATTTCTGAATTATAAATGTTCTTGAGATTTAAACCTGTTCTGTGTTTTGTAAAGTCAGGTTTGGGAAGGGGCTTCGTTAGAATGTCAGCTGTCATAGTTTTGGTTGGGCAATACTGTAGATCAATTATTCCCTTTTCCTTAAGATCTTTTATACTGTTATATTTGATGTCAATGTGTTTTGTTTTTTAATGATGTTTATAATTTTTAACCATGTTTATACACGCTTGATTATCTTCGAATAAAGTTATGGGCAAATTTTGTTGTAGATCAAGGTCCTTTAGAAGATTGATTATCCAAACTGTCTCTTGTGCTGAAGTTGCTGCTGAGATGTATTCAGCCTCAGCGGATGATAAGGCAACTGAATTTTGTTTCTTAGTTGACCAGGAAATTGCTGTATTTCCTAATTTACATAAATTTCCCGTTGTTGATTTAAGGTCATTTTTATCCCCTGCCCAATCGGAGTCAGCATATGTTGTTAGTATTGGCTCATTTTCTTTACTAATAATTAGTTTTAGTTCTTGTGTTGTTTTAAATATCTAATAACCCGCTTTACTGCGTTCCAATCCTTTTCTCTGGGTTTTTCGTTTCTACGACTCAAAATGTTCACAGCGGCGGCTATGTCTGGTCTGGTTATTGTAGCTATATATAACAATGTACCAATAGCTTGCCTATATTTACTGTTATTAGGAAGTAAATTTTCCTCATCAATTATATTTAAGTACCCGGGTTCCATCGGAGTATCACAGGGTTTCGCTTCCTTTAAATCGAATTTTTCGATCAGTTCTTTTATTTTGTTTCTTTGATCAAGTGTGAAATTTCCTTGTTTACTTCGTTTTATGTTTATCCCCAGATAATAATTTACAAGTCCTAAATTTTTGACTTCATATTCCTTTTTTAGTTGTTCTATTATTTCATTTATTTCTTTAGTTTCCCCTGAAATTAACAAATCATCAACATATATAATGATATATATTGTACTATTTTTTAATTTTCGTGTGAAGAGACATGGATCGGAGGTGCTTTGCACAAAACCAAGTTTAGTTAAACTTTCATCCAATTTAATGTTCCATGCTCTTGCGGATTGCTTCAATCCGTAAATTGATTTTTTTAGTTTGCAAATTTTATTTTCCTCTCCCGGTATTACATGCCCTTCTGGTTGTGTCATATAAACTTCCTCTTCTAAATTTCTGTGGAGGAATGCAGTCTTGATATCTATATGATTTACATCTAAATTTTTATGCGCTGCACATCCTAGAAACGCTCTTATTGTTGTATACGTTACTACTGGAGCGAAGGTTTCAAAATAATCGCTTCCGTATTTTTGAGAAAAACCTTTGGCTACAAGACGTGCCTTAAATTTTTCTATTTCATTATATTTTTTGGTGAATACCCATTTATTCCCAATAACTTTTATTCCAGGTGGTGGATCAATTAGTTCCCATGTTTTGTTTTTTCTTAATGAATTAATTTCTTCATTAGTTGCTTCATATCATTTGTTTCTATCATATGGGTTTTCGATTTTTGCTATATCTTTCAACTCTGTTGGTTCAACAATTTCATTTTGTTTAGTAATATAAGCAAATCTATTGGGCGGAACTCCCTTGTTTGATCGTTGAGATCTTCTAGGTTCGTTTTCGTTTAAATTTTCCTCATTGTCTGTTTGTTTATCTTCCTGCATGTCTATAAAGAATTTTGAGGAATCTCCCCCTGCTTTTTCAGGTTGTTTCTGAACTTCTAATTCTTCTCTCTTATCAATGTTTGATTTTTCTTCGTTTTCATTTGAATTAGAGTTTTCTATAAATTTAACTGTTCTTGCCCTTATAACTTTATTATTACCAATGTAGATCCTATATCCTTTTGATCTATTATCATAACCGATAAATGTTCCTTTTATTACTTTATCATCGAGTTTTCCTCTTTGGGATTTATCGAGATAAGCATAAGCTTTGCAGCCAAATACTTTTATGTTTGCTAAATCCGGTTTTTTGTTTGTCCATAGCTGGTATGGAGTTGAATTGTGAGACTTCGTTGGAAGTCTATTTATAAGATACACAGCTGTATTTAAAGCTTCAGCCCAAAATTAATTTGGTAGCTGGGCTTCCGATAATAGGCACCTTGTCATTTCGACTAAAGTCCTGTTCTTTCTTTCCGAAACACCGTTCTGAGGTGCACAATGCGGAATAGTGAACTGGTGATGAATACCTTCATATTTTAAGAATTTTTCTAATTCTTCGCTAGTGTATTCACCCCCATTGTCTGATCGGATTTCTTTAACTGTGCGACGGAATTTATTTTTCGTTATGGCTACATATTCTTTCACTTTGGTAACTACCTCACTTTTTTGTTATCAAAGAAATACCATTGTAAATCTACTTATAATCATCTGTGAATGTGAGAAAATATTTCTTCCCTCCTATGCTTTCAGTTTGCATCGGACCACATACATCCGTATGCACCAGATCGATCGCCTTCTTAGCTCTGTTCTCACTCCTTTTTGGATATGGTGCATTTGTGAGTTTACTCTTTATACAACTCTCACAAATTATGTCATGTTTGCAATTTTGAATTTCTAGACCTGTTGCTAAATTGTTGAATAAGAGTTGTTTAATTGAATTAACATTTCTATGACCTAATCTCTTATGCCAAAGCTCAATGCAGTTTTTATTCTTGCATTGTTCAGCAAAATTGACATAGATTTCTTGCTTAGGTTTATAAAGGTAAATTTCATATAAATTTTCTCTCTTTTTTCCTTCTAAGAGAGTTTTTCCATTATAGGATAAGTTACAGGTGTTATTTTCAAACATGAATTCATAACCATGTTTCGTGGCTTTCGTAACCGACATTAAATTTGATTGAATATCTGGGACATATAAAACGTCCTTTAAAGTTATGTCATTTGATTGTGTCCACAATTTTATTGTACCTGTCCCGTGCGATTCTAGTGTTGTTCTGTTTGCTATCGTGACAGTATTTTTATTGTTGTTATCAATGTCAACAAATATGTTTATGTCGTTGCATCTATGTGAACTGCTTCCAGAATCGACAATCCAAGTAGATTTAGATTCATTTTGTGCGATTAAAGATAGTTGCTTTTGAGACGTATTTTCGAAAGTGTTTTGATTTTCTTCGCTTTTGTTCTCCTGAATTTGTGTGTTTGTTTCTGCTTTTGTTTCCAGAGTAAAATCACTTGCTTCAAAGCATAAAGACGAATTTTGTCTGTATTTTTCATTTGTTTGGTTCTTAGAATTTTTATTCTTAAGAAACCAACAATTTTGTCACACATGGTTTTTTCTTTTGCAATTCATGCAAAAAAGGTTTTGTTCTCTTTTTGGATATGCCCTAGTGTTTTGTTTTTGTTTATTATATGTTTAATATACATTTTCATGCGATGAATTGGAGCTTTCTTGTCTCCTTTGAAATTCATCTTTAAGTTTTCCTTTTATAAATTTTGAATTTAATTCGGTCTCTGATCAGGCCTCTAATGCCGTGATCAGAGTATCATAGCTAGGTGGAAGGGAGCACAACAAAAGTGCAGATAGATGAGAGTCCTTAATCTCTTCTCCTATTGCTTTTAACCTATCAGCGGTTTCTAATATTTTAATTATATGGTCGTTCATATTACCATTTTCAGCTAGTTTTATACTATACAATTTTCTCAGTAAATATAATTTACTAGATAAATTCGCGCGCTCATGTATTGTTTTTAATGCTAGCCATGTAGCTTTAGCTGATGTTTCGTTTTTAACATATATCAGCTGCGAGTCTTCTAAGCTTAAATTAATTATGGCCCTGGCCTTATTATCTTTCTTCGTCCAATCGCCTGATAAAGGGTTTGGCGGATCATCAGTTATCTGGTTTATTAAATCCTCTTTCATTAATAACATTTCTAATTTAAACTTCCAAACAGCGTAGTTATTGGAGTTCAGTTTATCAATGTTACACATTTATTTCATATTTGAAGCCATGATGTTGTATTTTTATTAATACTTTGATTTAAACTTGTGTCTATTAATTCTTAAACAATAGTTTATTATTTAAAATATAGTTTTTGATTTTATTTCTTTTCTTTCTTTTTTTCTTATTAGAGAGCGGTTTTTGCTGTATTCAACCCTCTGCACTCATAATCTGATAGTTTTTGTGTACTACGGCAAATAATGCTTCTTCTATTTAGGTAAAATTCTTTTAAAACTTCACAATTGAAAATAAGGTAATGCAAGTTTTTCATACCTGTTAAGTCCGCGAAGGTTCGTAAGTAATCCAATTTGACAATAAATCCAATGAAGTAGCATAATGTTACTTAAACACAATATCTTGTGAAAGCAAAATGTCTTCAAGATATATTTTCCAATTTAAATATTTAATTACTAAAATATAAAAGAAAAATTATTATTAGTTTACATGATTAAATTTTACATTAAAATATTAAAAGGTTAAAGTTTATTTCCATAGCATTTTCTGGAGTTGTTAATTCGACGAAAGTTACTTAGAGACTAAAGTATTTAGTTTCTTGGATGAGAAACATACAGTCAAGTTTACGTCATCTAGCCTTGAACTTTTGAGGTTACACGTGTCAGAAGTTCTCTAATGAGTATCTCACAGATGCAGAAAAAAAGTACTTTGTCAGCGCATATGTTCCATTTCACCAGCACGTTGAAATCGGAGGATAAATATGTTGACTCATTATAAGAGATGAAATGTTTATTTCAGAAATCACTTTTCTAACATTATAAACTGGTATAATAGTTAGGTCTGGGGAAAATTTTCTTTCATTAGACTCAGGCCAGGGGGGATTCCTGGCTTACATTTTTATTCTATAGATTTTGGGTTGAAACTGGTTCTTACTTATTTCTGTAATCTGAGGCCAGTCCAAAACTGGAGCTCATTCTTTTCAGGTGTTGGCCGAGTCTAATGGATGAAAATTTGCACGATCTTGAATCGTGGTGGCAGATCTCTAGTAAAAACAATAGTGATATTGTTAATTTGTTTAAAAAATCGGTACTTTTGTGTTATATAGCAGCCATTGAAGATGAATTGCCAAGCGACAAAGATTTATCGCCAAATTATAAAGTATATATGACATTATAATAATATGATATATATATAATACTTTGTGACACATATTGCCCATTTATACTCATATATAATATATATATATGACATGTATATGATGTATACATGGCATATAAGATGTAAATGTCATGTATATAATGATGTATATGACACATATGAGAGCATTAGAAGTATATATATAGGCATATATATGAGGCATATATAATCTTTGTTATGATCTTGGCAAAATCGTAACTGTAATCTTGGCATAATTATAATTGTGGGGGCTGCTATAATATAAAAGTACCAAAAAATCTTTAGAAATTGAACTTGACTTAATAAATAACAGAGTAATATTTAAATCACAGGTGCCAAATATCCTTTTTTTTTTCTTCATAGTGCTTTAAAATTGCGATTTAAATTTACAAACCAACATTTTCTTTCATTCAAAACTAATTTTTCACTGCGTGTTGATGTAAGTCATTGTTTATAACTGATCATTAATATTTTAATTCTGTATTTTGTAGAGTGTATTTTACAAACCAACATTTTCTTTCATTCCAAACTAATTTTTCACTGCTTGTTCATATGTAAGTCATTGTTTATAACTGATCATTAATATTGTTATTCTGTATTTTATAGATTACGAATACATAATCTGCTGTACCGTAAAATGCTTACATGCATATGTATGCAATATCCTGCTAAAAGAACTTTAATCTATGTTAATAAAAGGAACTTTCACTCTGTGTGTGTGTTTGTTTGTTTGTCTGCGATGGCTAGCAAACTCTAGCCCACCTAGAAGTTTGAAAATTTAGATTTGGATAGTCCAAGGCTTGGCCTGGTGCACATGAGTCTCAGCATTTTAATGCTTTGAAAATGAACAAAAATATTAATTAAAAACTGATCAATAACTCATCTCTTTGCTTGCGAGCCGGCTTTCAGAACTCGAGCATGCCCAGAACTCAATTTACCACAGTGCACGAGAATGAAGAACTATTTACATGAAGAATGCGTTTCTTTCACAATTCTGTTTTAAATTCTATCAACTAAACTGTTTGATTTATTTAAAAACAAAAAGCATATTCTGAAAGATCCCATTCTTATGTCTCCAATGCTGTAATCAATTCGAAAAAAAAAATTCTGTTGACCCTTTGAAAAACATTTTTGAAAAAAGGTCATTTTCGTGGGCTTATGTTTTCTCCCTTATGCCAACGCCCCTCAATAGAACAATTTTAAAGATACAGACAAACCAAACATATAGTAAGAGATAAAACCTTCTCAACTCTAAACCTTCTAAACTCTTAGAGATAAAACCTTCTTCTAATATACTAAAAATATCAACGTTTGACACACAATAACATCGTGTAATAAACAGACGCACGTTTCATGAGTATCCTGGACTCATTTCCTCAGTGTAAATAAACTTAAACCCTATTGTATCCCCCCAAAGACATGAAAATGAATCTAAAAACCCAAATGAAAAACAACAACACACCGAGAAACTCCTCCAATCTGATTAAGTCGGTTGGTTGGTTGTAGAGGATTCACTGGGGCTGTTCAGAACAGAATATCAGGCGGCGCGCGGGCGATGGAGATTAAAATATCGAGTGAGTCTATACTGTGAATGAAATTGAAAGGCCTGCGTTCGTTATCATTGATTTGGACATCCAAATCAATGATAATGAACACGGTCCTTCATTTGACTAATTAGCGTATTTTAATGATATTTTGTTAAATTAAGAAGTGAACTTGGTGGCCGAATGGTTAGAGCACTGCTCTTGATTCTGGAGGTAGCGGGTTCGATCCCCCAAAATTTCTGTTTGTTTTTTTTCATGTTTGTTCTGTTTTTTTTTTTTTTTTTTTTTTTTTTTTTTTCAAAATGTTTCATCGGTTGCTTTGTATTTTTCATGATTAATGGAATATATTTTATAAAAGCAAAATTTGATATTATTAACAATTACTTATTTAATTAAATACGACAAATTCAGCTATTTTACGATTAAAATTTTACATTACAGTGTCTTTTAATATTTAAACATTATTATTATTATTTTTTTCTTTTTAGCAAATGTAAAATAAGAAATGAAAATATAGTCAATTTGCACGAATTTCTCCATGTTTTTATAATGAGTACTTCAACAGTGAATTTTTAGTACGAATAGAATGCAAAGCATATTTTACAATGTAAAAAATATTATAAAAATAAAATGTAAAATATATACATTATTTAAACTAGAAATATCAGTACCTATTTTTGTAAAGAGGTAAAATACATGTGGTTTACCGTCTAGTTTCGTAATGAATATAAATAAAATATAGTTAGAATGTTTATAAATTTTCTACTGAATGTACAAGTATTTTAGCATTTGTTTCTCGTGTTTTATGATGTTTATTGCAATATAATAAATAATGCAATTTACATCGAAAAATGAATTTCAAGAAAAATAAATTTTTAGAAATTAACAATTATGTTTCAACAAGGTTTTTATCGAAAAATATATTTTAATAAAATGTTTAAAAGCTTTTTTATCAAATTTTAACAAAGATTTTATTTTACTATTATAAATAAAGAAATAAATCTTTTAACATATGTTAAAAGATTTATCGTAAATCAAGGTCGTGATACCAACATATGTTGGTATCACGACCTTGATTTATTAACATTCTATTTATCCCAAAAAATATAAAGCAACTGCTAAATAATTTTTTAATTAATAAAAATAGGGGAAGAAAATCGGAAATAAACGGCGAGCATTCACTTTGTATCCATACTTTTCAGGTTCATCTGTGTAGGACAACCCAAACGTCAGTAAAGTACATACCAATTTTTGGTACTTTTCGGTTAGCCGGGCGCCAGTGAAAAAAAAAATATAAATATATATCTACATATATGTTTGTGTATATATGTATGTATATATATATGTGTGTGTCTGTGTATATATTTATATTTGTTTCACTGGTACCCAGTTAACCAAAAAGTACCATTTTTTTTTAGAGTTTACATTAATTTTATTGAAACCACCAATACCGTGTTTCAGGAATTCGGTGATCCGAACGTGCTCTCCCTTGTTAGTTAAAGGTGCACTGGTTATAGAAAATTAAACTTTATAATATTATATGCATTGTTTTGTACAATATATATATTTATGTAACTGCTATCAACTAAACTAATATATCAGTTTTAGTAGGTGCTGTAGTTTTAGAGACATATAAGTTGACAGCAGTTATGTAACTATATGATGTATATATATATATATATATATATATATATATATATATATATATATATATATATATATATATATATATATATATATATATACACATCATACTTTCGTATTCTATTATTTTTATGTTGGATCAAAGGCTTAAAAAATCATTTTAGAATGTTAAAAATTAAAATTTTTCAGATATCCGATCATGTTGCTACAGCTGCATCAATCAACCTACCAAACCAAGTAAGACACAAAAAAGCCCAATCACGTGATCAAATCGCCCACAGAATTTTTGTGAGTCACCCGCGCGGAGCCCGCGCTAAAAATTTGCAGGTTATGAACGCGGATCGGGCTATCTGATCACGTGATGCTTTTCATGAATGTTTCGGTGGTTTATTATGATGAAATAAAAATAGATATTCCTATTATAAGATCCATTTTTTTTGGAGAATAAAGATGTGTAGTCGCTAGTTTCACCTAATCCGAGCCACAGAAGCTTAAAATAATTGAAATAATTAAATTATTTCAATATATTAAATTATTTAAATTTCCGATAAGACCTACTCCATAACCCTTCTCTCCATCACGCGCGCGCCGCGCGATCTTCTTTCCTGAACACAACCACTATGACAAAGTAACTCAACCCAGAAAGGTGAGATGTACGGTACACTTGAAAAATCATTAACCAGGGAGTTACCAAATTTATGAATATAAACTGCCTCAAAGAAGTCTAAATCTAATACTACGTTCAGATCGGATAGT
The DNA here is from genome assembly GCA_963931845.1 of Maratus michaelseni. Taxonomy (NCBI): domain Eukaryota; kingdom Metazoa; phylum Arthropoda; class Arachnida; order Araneae; family Salticidae; genus Maratus; species Maratus michaelseni. Next base: position 263,738,670 of record OZ007598.1, read on the forward strand.
TAAGTTATCTTAGACCGCTGAACTCACTGAGTGAGTTCCAGAAACTCACTTAGTGAGTTCCAACTTTCCATTGCTAGATACAGTCAGTACCGCTCACTCTGATTGGCTCTGGATGCCGATTGGCTGTTGAGTTTGCTTTTAACATATGCGCATGCGCACTGGACACGGTGATGTTGAGTGAGTTATCTTAAATGCGTTTGGCGGTGTGGACAGGTATTCAATTCCGGGGAGGTACCACCTCAAAAATGGCGGTCGAAGATAACTTAAATGTCCGATGTGAACAGGGTATATTGGAGTGTTACATTTCTTAATAATAGTGGCTGAGTCGAAGTTAAAATTATGTCCCTCACTCCAACAGTGACAGGCAATAGAGGACTTTTGTAATTCTTTTTTCTTAATGTAATTTCTGTGTTCATTGAGTCTGAAACGGAGTTGTCGTTTAGTCTGTCCTATATAGGACAAACCACATTGACATTGGATATTGTAAATGCCCCAAAAGTTTTGATGTGAAATTTTATCCTTTAACTGTGAAAAATTTAGTTTATTAACTGGCTTAAAAACAACCTTAAAATCATATTGCCTTAAAATATTAGCTATTTTATAGCTAATACTATTGTGAAATGGTAAAATAATGAGGTTAGAAAAAGATTCTGGGACATCAGAAGGAACAAGATTACTATTTTTATTTAGACAACGAAAAATTAAATGGTTGATATAAGTCAAACTAAAACCACGATTAATAGCAACAGATCTAATATAATTCAATTCTGTACCAAGGGAAACATTATCAGAACAAATGGAAATTGCTCTATTAATAAAGAAATGAAAAGCCGAGGCTTTCTGAGAAGGGGGGTGACACGAATTAAAATGAGGGGGGAGTGAGACTGCAAAAGGTTTCCGGTATACACAGGTATCAAATGTATTAGGCTGACGTGTGACTAACACATCAAGAAAGGACAATTTATTTTCAACTTCAACTTCATATGTAAACTGAATAACAGGATCTATTGAGTTTAGAATAGTTAAGACGTTATCAATGGATGAAATAGACAGGTCCAAGAGTGCAAAAGAATCATCAACATATCTGCAATAAAATGGAAAATTTATAAAATTAAATAATTTATCCTCAAAATAATGCATATACAAATCTGCTAGGAAAGGACTTAAAGGATTACCCATCGCTAAACCATCTGACATAGAATAAAATTGATTTAAAAACTGGAATGCATTTTGCGTTAAACAAATACTGAATAACTCAATAATGTGGTTTATCTCATAATCTGGGTAATGGAATTCTTTTAATCTTAAAGTGAGACATTGAAGTGCCCCTTGGACAGGAACATGGGTAAACAGTGAAATAACATCAAAGGACACCATGCGTAATGAGGGGGAGGGGGGGAAGTTCCTAATACGGTTCACAAAAGCACTTGAATTATGAATAGTATATAAATTGGAAACTGAAAGAAAAGAAAACCGTTTAACCAAATATTTAGCGAGTGGGTAAGAAGCAGTACCAATATTTGATACAATAGGACGGAGGGGGACACCAATTTTGTGTACTTTTGGAAGAGCACAAAAACGACTGCAGTTAGCAGTTAGTTTTTCATTTGGGTTTTTAGATTCATTTTCATGTCTTTGGGGGGATACAATAGGGTTTAAGTTTATTTACACTGAGGAAATGAGTCCAGGATACTCATGAAACGTGCGTCTGTTTATTACACGATGTTATTGTGTGTCAAACGTTGATATTTTTAGTATATTTATCCACACAAGATTTTTTTCATTACCTTCTTCTAATAGTCTGTATAATTATTTTTTTAAATATGGATTTTAATCCTTTCAAAAACACTGGCAAACGCAGGTCATTTCGCGCCTCACGAGAAGATCTTTTTCTTACGCTAAAAGTTACTAAATGTTTGTATTTCAACACAATCTTTTTAGAACATCTTGGCAGACCAGATTTGCATCACTTACAACAATTTTAAAGCGTTCGAACGAGAATAAATATTTAAAAAAAAATAAAATCAGAGATATTTTTGGCAAAAACCCATAATAACGGATGTTTTCCGTGGCCCCGCTCGACTTTGGGTAATATTTTCACTATTTAAATGGCATATATTTTTACATAATTTTATAGAGGACTTGGAAACAGTTATATTTATAAACGACTACAGTTTCAGAGAGATCAGACGACAAAGACTATTTTTTTATGTTAATGTACCTGACGCGAAAAGAAAACGTATTTATTTTACAACCAGATAATAATATTTTTGACGTAATTTTTACACGGGCTGTAAAACTGTTATATTTATGACCATTGAAAATTTCAAAGGGTTTGGACAACAAAAGCTATTTCTTTAAAACTATATAACGATCCTACTTGAAAAAAGAGGTAATTTTTTTTACGATTTTGTCATTAAAGATATAAATTCATACAAAATCGGGTAAAATATATAAAATAATACAAATTTGAGGTTTATTTAAGACTTTATCACGGGCCCGGGCAACGCTGGGCAGGTAAGCTAGTTATAGAATAAAACTGGCTAAGAAATATAGACATGTTTTGCAGAAAATGTGTAAGATCAGATCCACAAACTATGAAAAAATAAACAGCACAAGCCAGAACAAATATTAAGCTTTTGGTATAAGCTGAATACCAATAAAGCTTTCATAGTGGTCCAGGCTAAACTGTTTGCTTTTATAATGGACTGGACCTGCCTTAGAAATTTTAGTCCATGCAGACCTTTACTCCTGCTAACCGGAAACATTTAGTGGTTATTGCAAAAAAAAAAAAAACAGCACAGTGTACTCAAAAAATTAAAAGCACTATACAAAAATGGCATTGTGCAGTCATAAAATGGTACAGTGTTTGCCATTAAATGTGCAGGCATAGAATCACAAATAATTTATTTTATTATTTCCAAGGTAAAAAGTAAAATATTTGTGACATACAGGCTGTTTTTTTTTCAAAAAAGACGGAGCCAACTGTGATAGATGGTAGAGCAAACTACAACAAAAATTTTTTGGCTATGAAACGAGTATCACAATCAATGTAATTTAACAAAAATATAGATTATCAAACTTAAGCCAATTCCTGATATTTATGCAGACTTTTAATAGTAATAAAGATATTTTAACTGAATTTTCAACAGACTTATCTTGGTCATGATATCACAAAAAATGCTGGAAATACACATTGATTCGATCAGTGACACTGTATGGAAATTCAACTTCATTCGGACATATGAAGTGCCTAGTTCTGTGCTGTTTAGATGCAGATGCAGTGGCGTAGCTACGCTTTTTGGTGCACGGGGCAAGAAGAAATTCTGTGCCCCCCGCCCCTTCTCTAAATGAAGAAATAATGGACATTATTTTCTCTTAAGACGAAAAAATATCCTTCCGGCTTGTACCATGAGAAAAATGTAGTTTCCCTCTTCCTTGTTAAGAATTCAGCTAATTTTACCCAAACACATGAAACTAAAATGTGTGCATAGTTTTCGTCAATACTGAATTTGAATGGGAATTTCAAAAAATTAGTTAGCTATCGCCAAGTTGACTTCATTTATGGTGACCTACATTTATTGCAAGACCTTTAATCAAATACCGCCAAGCTTGGCAGAAATTGGACGTTAGCAGATATAACTATGTAGTTTTAAGCATATGAGAGTAGCAACACAAATGATTACAACAATAAAAATCAATTTGTGAGAAACCATGTTTACTAAAACTAATAAATTAAACCTGGTTATGGAAAGAAAATCTGCTGTCTTGTTTCATTTACAAGGTGCGTACACTCTTTGGGATTTCCAAAGCATTCCATATGTCCTACGTGAAAAAATATGAATATTTTTAAATGGACTCACTGTCTTATGTTCTATCTTTCCCTTTTTTCTTCTTTTAGACAATATATAAGGTGCATTTCATAAAATTAAAAATAGGATTCTCAGTAATTTAAATAGTTTATTTTCTAAAAATGAAAATGTTATGTAAGAAGTAATTTTTATTGTATTTTACAATTTGTCATGACATTTTAACTAATTAACTTTTTGAAAATGTGGTTCTTACAGTTATAGAGCAGATTTGTAAGGAAAGTATGAAAAAAATGTTGTGAAAAGTTAAAAATTGTAGGAAAAGTGTGGTTTTAAAATTTTCTTTTAAATATTTAAAAATAATAATAATTTTACCTCTAGAATTAAGTTTTTGCTTTCTTTCAAATCATAAAACCATTTAATTATATCAATAAAAGCTGCATCTAAAAAATTTACACCGGTGCACCTTGTTTGTAAATGAAATACCGTAAACTTTTTACATCGATTAGCCCAAAGAGACAGAGAGATTACCTTTACATACCTTTGTCCATTCAGATGAAATTTTCTTATTTTCTGCCCATTTTGCTTTATTTTAATCATGATGATTAATCCTGGTTTTGAAAAACAATTTACAAACTTTATGGGCTTGTTTAAAAGTAGCAGCATAACTTCCGCTGTGACGGAATTAAAAGTAGCGGCATAACTTCCAAATTTTTTTTTTTCATTAAATAAACCAAATATTACTTTACGAAAATTCTGGTAAAAGGTCCTTGAAACTCCTTGAAGTATACAAACTCTGAATTGTGGCAGGATTATGTTCACCTATCAGAATATAGTGCTCACAAACAAATAATTAAACTTTTAAGAAAATTAAAAAAATTAATTTGCAAAGTAAAAACTACAGTAACAAATATGCAATATTTTAGTGAAATTTATTAGCTTACCTTACCAATCTAAGTACAGTACACCTACATACGTGTACTGCACCCATATTCAATGCACTTATTTAAAATATTCAGGTATGCAAGATTGCCTCCTTTTCTAGGTTGTTAATACAACTCTTTCTTAGTCCCTAATAGCTTTTAAATGTTCATCTGCTGCTTCAGAATTAATAAAAAAAAATCTGAGGTCATCTATGGCTTTAAGCGCATCTGATGTTGATATTAATTTCTTTTCACATTCACTGTCATCCTCATCATTACTTCCTTCGGTATTCAAATTTAACACATTAGAAACAATATTTTGTATTGAAGCTTCACTGTTAGTAGCGAGATCTTCATCAATCTTTGCATACTGATTTTCGTCTGGAATTGAATACTCTTGATTCCGCAGTTTTTCTGCTAGTTCAGTTAAGGGGAGACTTTGAAATCTAAAATAACCTGCCCTTTTTTATTTCAGATTCAGATTCTACAGAAAAAAAAATGCATAACATTTGTATTTAACATTTCCTTTGGAAAATCGTAGATAGTGCTGTAATCGAGTAACATGCAGTGAGAATCGTTTCCATTGAAAAGTCTGGAAACAGTCGAATAGCTCGAGAAATATACATTGGATTGAAAAACTTAAAAAAATATCTGTTCAATATTTTTGAAGAATCTTTTTAGGTATATCAAAGTTGCCCCCCCCCCCCCAACTCTAACTCTGGGTGGGCAACTTTGAAATCTTAAATTATAACCTCCCTTTTTTTATCAAAGATTTGGATTGCACAGGAAAAAATACTTAACTTCTGTGTTTACATTTTCTTTGGAAAATCGTAGATGGCACTGTAATCAAGTAAAATGCAATGAGAATCGTTTCCATTGAAAAGTCTGGAAACAGTCAAATAATTTGAGAGAATTATACATTGGATTGAAAAATATGTGTTCAATATTTTAGTAAAACCTACTGAGGGGTATCAAAGTTGCCTTTTTTCTAAAATATTGAACAGGTATTTTTCGATTTTTCAATCCAATGTATATTTCTTAAGTTATTCGACCATATCCAGACTTTTCAATCGAAACAATTCTCACTGCATTTTACTCTATTACAGCAGCTTCCACAATTTTTTGAAGCAAATAAATAAGCAATTCAAAAGTTATGTTGTTTTTCCTATAGAATCTGAATCTGTAATAAAAATGGGGGTTATCATTTAAGACATCAAATTTGCCCTCCCTTTTACACTTTGGGGCAGAGTTGGGGGCAACTTTGACATCCCTAAATAGATTTTTCAAAAATATTGAACACATATTTTTTGCTTTTCAATACAATTTATATTTCTTGAGTTATTCAACTGTTTCGAGACTTTTCGGATACTCTATATATCACTGACACAACACTAACTAACGGACACTGACTAACAGAAAAGTACCCTTTTATTTATAAAACAAAAATATACATTATAGCTGACTGAATAATACTTTTAACTTATGTACACAGATGGGTTAAAATTATATTGTGAATGTACTTTAAAATGGCTAGTAAATGAAGAACTTTTTGCATTTGTTTTATTTTACAATTTCTTTTATCTCATTATTTTATACATTTTATCCATATGTGGAAATAATAAAAAAAAATCTGATGTCATCTATGGCGATAAGCACATCTGATGTTGATACTGATTTCTTTTCACATTCTCTGTCATCCTCATCATCACTTCCTTCGGCATTCAAATTTAACACATTAGAAACAATATTTTGTATTGAAGCTTCACTGTGTCTATATAATTGTGATGAAATTTTTCAAAAAATTCAAATCGATCAAAATTTTTACTCTATATTTAATTAAAAATCAAGCATTTTATTGAACATCAAAATTAGGCAAGCTTCAGAAGTTACAAGAGAAATAATGTAAAAAAAGATCACCCCTCAGAACTCTAGGAGGTCCTAGGATTATCTGCTTATTTGTTTCTAGAGCCAAAACCTTGACAGAAACCTTTTGTACTGAGGCATTAAACATTCATTGAATATTACTACATATTTATCATAAAAATGAATATGTGTTAAACTATATCAATTTGTTTAATTAGTCAATCTTTTTTCAATTGAAAAATCTAAAAATCAGTGCTATTTCTTTCAGATTCAGTTCAGCACAATTTCATCTTGCAGACGTATATTTCTCTTTGGCATAACACCCATTGACAATTTGGCCTTAAAATTAGATGTTAGTATCAAGTTATGCCATGCATGTTGTAATATATCAAGCAGTGCACATATCAAACTGGCAGTTTTAGCTAGGAAAATTCCGAAGTCAGTCGACTAGAAATATGATTCTAGGTAAACAGGTCCATACTGTAATAATAATAATTGTGCTGTCATAGCAAGCTTATCTACAATGTTATATATTTTTAATGTATCTTTATACAGAATTGCTATCGTTTCTCTTGTGATTTAAACCTAATCTTAGCTGGTCAGCTTTAAAAAAAAATATTACTTGTAATTCTGTTCATGCCACAGTGCTTTCTGTACATATTAAGCAGATACACCGCTTTTTCTTTCTACATTGTAACTCTATAGTTAATAATATGCAGTAAAAATATAAAAGCAACAGCGGAAGCATTTATATATGCTATAGTATAGATATGTATATTATATTCATTGATATAGTATGTGTATTGTGCTGTCTTCTAAAAAAACCCAGAGTGAAATGTTTCTTAAAAAAAACCCACCCTAGTATTTCATCAAATATTTCACTGAAATCATTTTTTTTGTTTTGTTCTGTTTTTATGTGCAATTTAGAATAATAAAAATATTAAAAATACCCAAGGAGTACTTATTTAGCTTTAAAAGAATTTAAATTAACAATTACAGAACTCTGGCAAAACACGAGCTTCATTTTTACAGATTTTCTTGTTATAATATAATTTTAGAATGATGTACTTAATTATTTTTAATCTTTTTTATGTCAAACCATTAATAGATAAGAAAATGCTTCATTCATTGCTGAGTATGTCAGGTGTGTCTTCTTTTTTTTCAAATTCCCGCCATTTTGTAATAGAGTGATAAAATGAAAAATGCCCAACGTTAAAATCTTAGACAGCACAAGCTGTAAAAATTTTGCCTGTTTTATCTCGTGCTTTCTTTATTAGACCTTATAAAGAGAAAATTTAAAAAAAAATGGTTTTTTTTTTAGAGGACAGCACAATATAGGTTAAAAATATTATATTCATTCTGGCAGGCATAACATTCAGCCAAACAATAACCAAAAAAAAAAAAAAAATCGTAAATATCTTTTATAGCTAAAAGCCATCAGTCTCATGTCATGTGTTTAATAAATGTGTACCAAATTAAGGTTTTGCATTATTTTAGTCTGATTTTATACTACAGTACAGCGCCGATTATCCGAGCTCCAATTAACCGAACTGTCCAATTATCAGAACACCTCATTTTTTTTGGCTGAATGTTTTATTTTAGGGTGGTGCTTGAAATCGAAAATGTTTTTGCTTAGATTTCAAATTTTGCAGTGCAGAAAATGATAAAAACATACAAAAATTTAAAGGAATACAAAAATGGCAAAATAAAAATTGTTAAAAAAAGGAAAAAAAAAAAACAATTTTTGAACATGCCAGTGCTAACAATTGCAATCTCTCTAACAATGTGAAGAAAAATTGTGTAAGCACAAATGAATTTTTTTAATCTTCTTATCCACTACTATATTTTTAAAAACATACATTTGTTCTATATATAAAAAAAAAAAAAAAAACTGTTCTATGTAAAAATTGCATTTTAGCATAGTCAAAACAATATTTCCTATAATTAGTCCAAATACTTTTTTTACTGGATATCATTACATTACTCGAAGATGTGTAGCGCGGAGCAAAGATGGATAAGAGAAGACACTCGCGTGTTAGAAGAGGGCGCAAAGTAGCGCCACCGGAGTTGCAGTGGTAGCGATTAGAACTAAAATGGTCGATAGTGGGCGGGTTGCTCCGCGCTTAGGTATTGGTTTTGCTTTCATGGCGATCGCGGCAGTATTGCAGCAACGGCAACTTTCAGAAATTTTCAATCTTGTCATTACACAAACTCATAGAGGGATGAAATATTTTAATTTGTAATGAAAACTAATCAGTCATTTAATTTTAAAACTTAGTTATTTTCTGTTTACTTCTTATAATTTATAATGGCGAGAAGAATACGAATATTTTAAAAGAGATTAATGTCTGAAACAGTGTATATATATTTTTAAATTCATAATAATTTAATTGAATATTTATTATAGGAGGTTAATGTTTACAACAAATACTTTTTAACAAAAACATTCGTATTTTTCGATTATAAGAAGTGACCAGAAAATAAAATTAAGCATAAAAAGAAACATAATTTGATTAGTTTTCATGAAAAATTAAAATATTTCATCACTCCAGGAGTTTTTGTTTAGTTCCACTCCAAGAGAGTTTGTTTAATGACAGGACTGAAAATTCGTGATTGCCGTTACTGTCATACAGCCGCAAAAAAATAAACGCAAATTCCTTAAATTACTTAGAAAAAAGGTGTATCGTGCAATCTGTTTCTGAAACCATGAAATAGTTTTTTTTTTTTAATGCCTTTTAAAATGTTGAGTAGTCTATTATAAACGTGCCCAATTGTTTAATTTTTATTAAATACTGCAAGTATGTGGTTTTGTTCCATAGAGGTACATAAAACACATTTTATTAAAAACAAGAAATATTTAGAAAATTTAGAATTCAGGATTTTTTTTTATAAGCAAATATTTAGAGAATTTTGTTTATTTAAAACTTGTATCTAAAAAATCTGATAATCTGTAAGCATATCCAATTTTTGTTTTATGAAACTACATAAAATATTAGATTATACATAATTATTTGGATAAATAAAATTTCCACTTTTTTTTATTTGAAAATTAAAAACTTTTTCATTAAAAAAAAAAAAAAAAAAAGGAAAAGAAAGATGTTTCTTTCTAAATAATATTCTTATAAAATCTGATAAGTACTGTAAATATTCTGATTTTTAAGCTACATAAAACATATTTTATTATATATTAAATAACATTTAGACTTTTTTTTTTTCTGAAAGAATACTTTTTCTCCTTTTTTTCTCTTGCTGTAAAATTTGATTTCTAAAATTATTTTTTAGGAAAACATTTATTTGGATTCATAAAGTGCAGAATTTTTTAACAGTTTTATACAGACATCATTTTCAAATGGAAATATTTCATTTACCAGTTCTAAAATTATCTGTTAAATCTTGAAAGAGAAAAATGCCTTTACACATGAAAATGATGTAATTTTTTAAAAGTACCTAACTGATAATGTTCATTTTCATCTAGAAAACTGCTGCCTACTACGATTGTGCTTAAATTGTGTAATTTACACTGGCTTTACCTTCCTCCAGTACCAGGATTATCCTTCACTCAAGTAAAAAACTCTCGCAAGCTAATGTTAAACCTATGGGAAAGTTCTTTTCAAATTTCTCGTTTGAATTTATATATTAGATTTTGGTTCCGAATTATTTTAATAAAGGTAGTTTCACTTCTAAACTAGTTCGAAAAGTGAAAGCAGCTGTATTAAAAAGAAATCTAACCAAAATGAAAAAAGTAAAAGATGGCCCTGTTAAACATCAACATCAGCTATCCTGTGAAAATAAATACATAAATGTATCAATTAAAAATATTCAAATTCAAACGAGAAATTTGAAAAGAACTCTCCTATAGGTTTAACATTGGTTTGCGAGTGAGGAGTCCCCTTAATGCCTAAATCCTCTTTTCTCCTATACTTGCAAAGAACCCATTCCCAGAAAGGCAGAATGTTTCTGTTAGCAAAGATTATATAATATTTAAACCATAATTCATATTTTCATCAAATGTTAAAATTCAATACAGTCACGCCAAAATGATTTCAAATATATATTTCAAAAATTATGTTGGTATCGAGATTAGGATTTAATCTCAAAAGAAGAAAAATGCCTTTACCAATTAAAGTGACATCATGCTTAAAAGTTAAAAATACACATGATTAAGACTAGTATCTCAAAACACAGAACGATGAAATGTCTTCGCCGTTGCAAAATGATGTCATAAGTACCTTTTTATTGACAAAACAAAAAATACTTCAAGTAATAGGATCCTGATGATGTAATTTTTTACTCACATTTTGTTCCATGTGTTTAAGCTCCCATATGATTAAGGATTTTTGGAATTTATTTTTAAAATAGCATGAATGGAAAATCACCTGGTATCTCAAAATAGATTTACCATCCACTTTAATAACAGAAAAAAAAAACATGGTCAACAAAAATTATTGGAAATAAAGTTTAAATACCAGTGCCAAAAAATGAGCACTGTGATCAAAATAATTCTAAGTTAAAAGTTATAATCCCGTCTCCATGCTTTTTCAAGTACTCCCATTTCTTTAAATGTCATAATTAATAACCACAAGAAAAACATTACATTCCTTTTTATTAATTAACATATAATAAAAACATAATAAAAACAATCTACAAAACATTGTCATCTGATTCCAGTAACAAATTTTACAACCCATATGAGAACTTCCTGCAGAGAAAACTCTTCAGTGTTTTGTTTCTTCAAAGTTATCAGTAACAGGCAGAAGTTCCGATTTAATGAATGCATTGAAAAGGGTTTTGTCAGACAAGCCAAACCATGAAAGGATGTTTGCTTTAATATTTGACGAGATGTCTATAAAACCCTGTCTGGTGTATGACAAACAAAAAGATCATGTGGTTGGTTTCGAGGATTTCTCAGGAGGTTTTCGGACTGACAATGTTGCAAATCATGCCCTAGTGCTCGTGTTAAGAACTCTGACAGGCAGGAAAAAACTCCCCATTAGTTTCTACTTTTCTTGCTATGCCATTCATTCTGACAAGCTGTCAAAATACTGTCATGAAAGCTCTTACAGAGTTGCATCATGCAGGTGCTACTGTAAAAGTTCTTATATGTGATCAAGGAGGGAACAACACAAGATTGTTCAGCATACTTTGAGCAGATGTATCAAAGCCATTTCTTTAATTTAATGGTCAAAAAGTATACTGCATCTTTGATCCAACTCATCTTATCAAAAATTTAAGGAGGAATTTAATGAAGTATGATTTGCAGACTAATAGAGGGCTTGTTTCTTTCCAGCATATCAAAGATTTTTATGAAGATAAGAAATTACTTCTTAGATGTGCACCTAGGTTAACTGATGCACACATTTCTTCTACTGGATTCAATTCCATGAAGCTAAGTCTCTCTGCTTAAGTCTTTAGTCACAGTGTTGCTGCAGGCATGAATGTGTATATTAGCGAAAGTTATACAGGCAAGTTCTGCTCCAACCGTAGAGTTTATTATGCATATTAACCATCTTTTTGATTCCTTGAATGGTACAAATAAAAACCTCAAAAAGGAAATGAATATCATTGTGCTATAAAAGAAGGTTCAATTCATCAATATTTTTGGAATGAGATGCTCCAATTTATTGATTCCTGGGTTTTTGTGCATACTCGTAAAAATGTTGATAAACGGAAGCAAAATACTGGACCTCTGAATAGAAAAGGTTGGCTGCAGACACTGATAGCAATGATGCAACTCTCACAAGAAACGCTCCAAGACAGAAAATACTTCATGACTAAGCGATGTAACCAAGATTGCCTGGAAATTTTTTTTATCCATATTAGAGGGTATGGTGGAAACCAAGCAAACCCATCCGCATACGAATTCGCCACAGCTTACAAGCTGGCATCAATTAATTCTTTTACGTCTATAAATAAATTTTCAAACTGTGAACCAGACAAAGATAAGTTTATGTTTTTTGTTTTGTCTTTTGCACCACAAATTGCAGAAGATGAAACAGAGGAGGAAGAAACCCAAAATGAAAATGATATCTCTTATAATCGTCTTATCATTGACGTATCTCGTCGTGATGAAGATGAGGATACTCTCCAAGAAACAGGTTTCGAAGCAGCCCATTTTTTATCACAAAATGTAATTACTTATTTGAGTGGCAACATATTCAGAAGAGTAGTAAATGAACTCGAACTTAATGAATGTGATATTTGTCAGCTTTTACTAGTTGACCCTTTCTGATTGTTCTTTGAACAGTGGGTACATTTCGCCATCTGCATCTGCATGATCTGTTAGACCAGGGGCAATCGTGGAGCAAGTGCAAGTGGCAATGGTCCTTTTCCAAAAAACTATTCCAGTTCTGTAAAATATCCTCCATAGTAAAAAAAGTAAGAGGTTGGTCGTCATCCTGCATCTGAAAAAAAAAAATATATATATATATATATATATATATATATATAAATAAAAACTTACATTCTACATTTGTTAAGCCATACATGATAATTAGGATATCATAAACAGGTTCAGATCAACCTACAATTGAATGTGTAAAAATCATGAATTTTATTGATCGGCATGTAAAAATCATGAATTTTGCCAATCGTGGGCGTAAAAATAATTAATTTTGTCGATTGTGTGCAGAAAAAAAATTGAATTTTGTCGATTGGCTATGTAAAAATTAAAATTAGTCATTCGAGAGTATAAAAATCCTGAATTTAGTCGATCGCATGAGTAAAAATCATGAATTTTGTAGATCGAACACTAAAAAATCATTAATTTTGTTGATCGGCTGCAGAAAACTAATGAATTTTGTCGATCGGCTATGTAAAATTATGGGTTTTTTTCTGTTTTCACCCCCCCCTCGGTTCGATTTTGCCCATTAACGAACTTGACCGAAATTTTATGCCCCTTGATTTTATGTATCAGTTTCGAAAAGATGTGGGAGCTGGAACCGCCTACTTCGAAAAATAACTTGTTTGCAGGCGGAGCAGTTTGGGTTAGGTTTCGGGTTAAATTAAATTTTCAGGTTCAAATTGGTTTTTGGTTAACATAAATTTTCAGTTTGGGTTGGGGTTGCGTGACGATGAAATTTATTTTGTTGGGTTTGGATCGGGTGACGGTTCGATGGATTTTTTTTTATCGGGTTCGGGTTGGATTTCGGGTTAACTTCGATTTCCAAGTTTGCGTGGTGTTGCGACATGAAAGAATTTATTTCGTCGAGTTCGTTTCGGGTTACGGTTCGGTGGAATTTTTTATTGCATTCAGGTTAACTTCAATTTTCAAGTTTGTGTCGGGTTGTGAGACGAAGAAATTTATGTTGTCGGGTTCGGTTCGATGGAATTTTTTTTCTTGGTTCAGGCTGGGTTTCGGGTTAATTATTATTTTCAGGTTCGAGTCGACTAGCGACACGAAGGAATTTATTTTGTCTGGTTCGTATCAGGTTACGGAACGATGGAATTTTTGACGGGTTCGGGTTAACTTTAATTTTCAGTTTCGGGTCGTGTTGCGTGTCGACTTTGGGTTTCGAGTTAACTTCAATTTTCAATTTGGGTTAGGTTTCGGGTTAAATTAAATTTTCAGGTTCAAATCGGTTTTTGGTTAACTTAAATTAACTTGAATTTTTTGTCGTGTTCGGGTTGGGTTACTGGTTAACATCGAATTTTTAGGTTCGGGTAGCGTGGATTTTTTCTGTCGCGTTCGGGTTGAGTTCGAATGGAATTTATGGTTGAGTTCGAACGTTATAGATCATATTTCAAATTTTATTTTTAAACTTTAACTATGTGTTTTAATGACATTTGTGAGCATAACAATAAAAATGATTTGTGCACTTATTTTGTATGAAATAAGATTAAGGTTTACAACAAAAAATATAATTAATATACAATATTAATCTGAAGGAGCAATTGATTTTTTTTTTTTTTTTTTTTTTTAAGAAAGGAATATAAGTAAAAACAAATCACATGAAAGTTGTTCACCAAATTATACAAATGAAAAAATATTGTCATTCTAAAATTTTTAGTTAGGAAAATGAATGAATTTTAATTTTAAAAAAATCCCTAAATAATAGGGTTACTTTAATGATAAAGTTCACTCATGACATAACGACATAGTAAATATAAAATTTGATTTATCCAGATTATTTTGGACAAAATAATACTAAGAACAGTTTACGTGTTTAAATGCAGAATTATTAAATTAAACCATAAGCAAACAGATATTTTTAAGATATTGAATTTGTGAATTAAATGTAAGTATTTTAAATGTAATAATCGAATTTATTAAGAACATAATAAATATCATGATAACAGAAGATTGTAAAGAATTCAATCCTCTTTATTTTGTCAAAAAAACAGAAAAAAAACCCCTATAAAATGTATGCAAACATTAGATATAGGCTTGAAGCAAATATAGAAAAATAAAAATATTTTGTGGACAAAAATTTGTGACAGCAGTTAAAACTAATTTGTTATATTTTTTCTCTTTTAATATCATGAGATAATTATTTATTGACATAAATTTTCATTTTAAATAACGAAAGAAAAAACAAATTAGTAAAACCTTAATAAAAATACAAATAAAATAAATTAAAATTCACATGATGACGTAACAAACACGTTTAATGTCAAGTGAAAATGACATTTACAATGATCCATAGTTGGCATTTAATTTTATAGTTTGGTGATAGTTTTTTGGTCGAAGGGTTAATCAAGTAGTACTACTAAATAAACTTTTTAAAATCCTACAACTTTTTTTTTTTGGGGGGGGGAGATAGGGGGGAGGGTTATAAAAAATACATGGATTGGATGAAATTAATATGTATAAGAGAAGGGAGGGTAGAATAATTTGATTTGATTATTTAATGTTGCAAATATAGGCAAATTAATCTTTTAGGTAATTTTTCTTACTGTTTTCCCCATTTTCATTAACAGGGTACTGACTTAAATCTTGATTTGATCTTAGAAAATGAGAATGAATTATCTTACAAAATGTTTTGTTACTATTGTTTTCACTTTGTTAACTTCAAATTACTGTTGTTCTCATAGCATAGCAAAATTGGTGAGTGCTATTTCTCTCTCAGACTTTGCAGCAAAATTAATTGAAGCATAAGGATTGATTGTTTGTGCATTGTAGATTACTGTTTTAATGATGCATTGAATATTCTAAGTTAAATAAAAAAATAAAATTACATATTATTAGAGTTGAAATTATTAAAAACTAAAATATATTAATTACATCGCTGTAAATAAAACATATCTATTTTTGCCACTTTGGCAAAAAGTATTTTTGCCAGGGCGGTTTTTACCGGTTTTTTCCGCCTTTGGCAAAAACCTAACCTACCCAACACAACCCTATCACAATTTCATGAACCCCCCCCCCTCCCTCCAAGCGTGACATCATTTATGGACGGCCCCATAAGTAAATATGGATGAACATTATTTTGGCCCAGCAGCAGAATTTTTTTCTACAGTCTGCAACACAAGTAGAAACTTTAAAAACAGTCTGCAGAACTTAAGGACAAACGTCCCTCGCATTACGTTACATGCACTCAACCCCTCCCCCCCCCAATTATTTGTGATTAACATAAAAAAAAGTACTTTTAAAAATAATTTACCTTTGTCCTCAGAATTTTTAACACCCATACATTGTCTGAAAAATCTTTCATAAAATTTGTCAAAATTTCTGAAGTTAGAAAATACAATAACAGTAAAAATAACACCTGAACAACAACTTCTAAAATTTTTTAAAAGATTGATATAATGTGATAATATCAAAATTAATATATAGATGGGATAATATTAAATGTTACTTGCAGCAATTTTGCCATGCCCAAATTGGGTGGCAGCACTTGCACGGCAGATGTCGATGGAGCAGGAATAAAAGTGGTTTTCGATTGAGTTGGAGCAGCCATATCACCGGAATTCAGTGGTGGTGATGTTCAAATGAGCATGTCAGTTGAATTCGGTTTCGGGAATCTGAGCTCGTCAATCGCGTGTGGCAAGGATCGTATTACTATGGCACAAGGCAAATAATTTGTAGCAGAGTTTTATTTTTTTAAACTCTAACATAGGGGTACACAACCTTTTTAAGCGAAGGGCCACTTACAAAAATGACTGGGCTGTCGAAGGCCACCATTAATAGCACAGAGAGAATTTTGTTTTGAGGTGCTGGGGGTCCGTTAGGAAAAATTTTCAATTTATAAGCAATCGATCGGCGAAATTTACGATTTATACGCGCTCGATTGACGAAATTCGTGATTTTTACCTGTTCCGATCGGTGAAATTCGTGATTTTTACCCGCCTAACCGGCGAAAATTGCGATTTTAATGCACCTGATCTGCGAAATTAGTGTTTTTTCGCTTGGCAAAATTCATGATTTTTACGCGTCCGATTGGCGAAATTCATGATTTTTGCATGCTTAATGGGTAAAAATTAAGATTTTTACACACCTGATTGATGAAATTCGCGATTTATATGCACCCGATCGGCAAATTTTGCGTATTTTACGTGTCCAATCGGCGAAATTTGGCAAAATCGCGACTTTTACGCAGCCGATCGGAGAAATTTACGATTTTTTCGCATCCGATTCTAACAGTTAAAAAATAGGCTGCAGACCTTCTCAAGAGTCTGCGACTTGCGTCGCAGCGTTGCGCCGATTCTGCGCCCGGGTATTTTGGAAATGAGAAACAAAACAAATGTGTTTTGACTTAAAGATGGTGGACTGCGGGCTAATACGCCAGCTGTTCCTAAAAACTTTTTTTTTTTCTTTCTTCTTAATCTTATTTTATACGAAATATATTTTTAATTGCTACTGGAATACTTTTTAGGCTTACATTTTAACAGTATCACTCAAGTGTCATCCGCACAGTAACATTAATTAATATTGCATAATTTTCTTTACATAATTAAAATAAAAGCTTAAAATAAAGTTTCCAGTAAATTTAGATAATTATTACTTATTCAATGAATACCTATTTTACCCCATATGGTACCCATTTTTACCCCACTTCAGAGATAAAAAAGTGTATATAAAACAAAAATAATTTTTCTACTATTTAAAATTTAAAAAATAAATTAACAATTACTTAAATATGAGTTGTAATTTTCCAGCTGGACGAAAAATGTCTGGGCAAGGGGTTTTCGTCCAGTTGGAAAATTATAACTCATATGATTTCTTTACCAATTTGAATAATTGTGTCAAAATTAATCTAGTATAACGACTTAAATGTTATGCCAAGACATCAGTTGCATAAATAAACACACACACACAAAAATTATATTAAATATTTTTGTTTCAATGAAAACAAGCCCTGAATGAAAAAATTGCGATTTTCATACCCATTTTACCCCACCTGATCCTAATGAGCAATTATTATATACGAATGTACTAAATTTAGATATATAAATTTACTTTATAGCTAGATAATAGGTTATTTTGTGATTCTACCTATTTTGAGACAGATCGGCCCTTTAAGATGATTAAATTTGTGAAGAATCCATTTTTGATATGAAATTTTTTTTTTTTTGTGAAAAGCAGTTTTTTAAGACAGAATTTTTTTGAAGCATCTGTTTTAAGATTTAAAAAAAAAATTGTAAAGGGTCCTTTATAAGACACCAAATTGTTCTGAAGCAAATCCAGTAAAGACATTTTATTGAGCTGGAACAGGGATGGCAAACCTATATTTCGATTGTAGTTCCTACAAGTTGGCTTATTTCATGGACGGTCAAATCCATCGTAACTGACGTAAAACTTGATCATCAAATTTTGTTTTCAAAACTGTGTAGAAAATTTACTAATAAAACTAGAACAAATTTTTACAATTTAAAATATTTCTTACTAAGGACTTAATACCCAAATACCTGCAGATTATTTCAATCTTCCTTTTAGTCCCAAAAATTGCATTTCAAAATCCTGTAACTGATGTAATGTAAAACAGACAAACATTTTTTCTGCCTTCATTGAAGTGTAAAAATTATCAAAACTATGCCGTTAAAAAAAGTGATTTAATGTTCTCAACAACACTAAGTAATGACAAATTATAACAGTAACTTGTTTAATTTCTGAACAATAAAAAAGAAAAAATGGCATTTACACATGTAACTGATGTAACTTTTATTGTGTAACTGACGTAACATTATGACTTTACAAAGACAATAATGGTTCTTAACTTACTTTGTAAACAGTAATTTAGAATGGCATTTTATTATACAACATAAAAATACCAGGCTTTCCAATTATACCCTTAAAATAAACATATTATAAATTTTATTTTCCCATCAAAATGAGACTTTTCTGTGGAATTGACCGGACATGCAGATATGGTTTTTAATCGACTTACCATACTTTTTTATGTATGCTGTGCCCTTGTGTGACACGCAAATTCGCAAACCCACCCTAATTTTTAATACCTCATTTAAAGAGAAAAACAGATTTTTTTCTATTAAAATCTAATACCTAGTGCCAAAATTACAAAATATTCACAATGCACTGGCTAACTAGTTTCATAAATTTGAATGCAAAATTGCTAGCAAACTATTTTATGCAGTGATCAATGGTTATATATATAGAGAGACCAGTCAAATCCCAAATACTGATCTTGTATCACATGCACTTGGATTTTAAAAGTAAATTTTGAAGGGAAAAACCATGTGGCATACACAAAAAATACAGTAACTTAGCTTTATTTATTTTGTTTAGAATGGCAGTAAATCATCACTTGAACTTTACTGTTGTAAATATAAGATTTTTATTTTACTTCATTTAAAAATTAACCTCCTCCAAGCTAGAACATGCTTAAGAAACAATATACAGATTTGTAACTCTCCAAGCCATGGAATATGGATTAATGATAATTCAAACATCTGTGCACAAATAGAGTTTCATAAAAAAAATATATTTTACATGGGCATAGGCAGAAATAAATAGGGAGGATAATATTTTGGGATGGATGTGTCTGTACTTTGCAGCTCTTAATGAATTTTAAAAAATGAAGACTATAAACATGAAAAATAAATATTTTATGTCAGAATGCCTCATAGAAGAGAATTTTTAGCCACATTTGTGTAAAAAACTATCTTTTGTAGAAATAAGTTTAGAATTTTCTAGTAATTATATATTTTTTAATTTGAAAACTATTTTGCATTTTAGGTTCTAAAACCAATGTATTTTGTATCGAAAATGGTTTTTGATGTATTTTGCTCATCTCTGAACTGTAACATGTTCATTAAGATTTTCACAGAAAATAAGGGAATTGTGAAGCATTATTTTCTGCCTCCTGATTGGTTAGATTAAGAGTATAAACAATAACCCAGATTATAAAACATACAAGGGGAAATTATGAAAAAAAAAAAAAAAATTAAAGATAAATTTTTAATTGCAGGGGTCAATGCAGGTTTTTACTCTTGGGGCCCATTTTGTGAAAAGTAAAGGTTATTTTTGAGAAATTTATTATATTTTTGTGAAAAATAACATTTTGCAACAAAAGTTGAAATTCAGTTAATCAAATTCGAAGGTAATAACCAAGCATTTATAAACAAAAACTTTTTTTAATCCTTTTTGCTGAAATTTTCCTCTCTGGTGAACTTGTTTGTTTACAAATTACACATTTTAAAACATCACAAAATAACAAATAAATAATAAATAGTAAGTTTTTATGGAATAGAATTTTGTGAAGGGTCCCATTTTATCAAATTGATTTTTGTGAAAGGGCCCATTTTATCAATTTGACTTTTGTGAAGGGGCCCATTTTATTAAATAATTTTTCATGAAGGGTCCCTAAATAGGCTCCAAATTTTTCCTGGATCGACCCCTGAATTGATTATATGTTTTATAAACCAAAAACTTTGAGGGTGTCCACTACTGGCACACCTATCCTATATAACTGTGATAATTTTAAGTACGAAACTTTGTTTATATAAAGTTTGAGTACCTAAACTATGCTTTTTTTTAACTTTGTTTATATAAAGTTTGAGTACCTAAACTATGCTTTTTTTTTCTCCATTACTAAGTCTTTAAAAAAAAAAAAAAAATGTTCGTGCTGCTTGAAAATCAACGACGGAGGGGAAAAGGGGAGGGCGGCATTTTTTTTTTTTTTTTTTTTTTTTCTGGCGACTAGAATTTTTGGCTGGCTATCAGATGTTTATCAAATTTGTAAATCACTGGCTCTACATATTATACTACACATTTTTAAAGTCTTGTTTAAGGATATTTTAGTACATGAAGCATAGAAAAAAAAGAGAACAATAATAATAAAACGTTTTCAGAATAAATCTTAAAATAAATTATGAAAATACTTGTTGTAGGATCCAGAAGAGTAATTCATGCATATCTTATTCCTAATAACAGATTTCAATGGTGAGAAAGTGCTTTTTATTAAATATGACTGCATATATGATTTTAAATATGTATGAGAAAAATAAGCCTATTACACATCAAAAGGTCTTAAAAAACTGATTTTAGTGAAAAATCTGAGAATCACAATGTGTGTGCCAGCAACTAATACATGACTTATATACAGAACTCATACATTACAAAAGAGAAACAGAATTATAAAACAGTTTATTACTAACCTTTTTTCTTCTTTCGGGAATCTGTAGAAATGAATTCCTCTTGCATTCTTGTTCGAATTCTTGCAGCCATTAAAACGGCAATATCGCCATGGTCAACTTTGTTCGATATTCATATCATTTAATTAATAAATTATACACAAAAAAATAAATTTGACTCTGAAAAGTGCCGTTATCCTGTGCCGTAATACTCAATAGATTAAAAACTATTCTTAAATTACAGGACCTATATTAAAAAAAAAAAAAAAACTCGTGTGAACACGTGAGAAGTGGAGCACGAACTCTTTTGAAAAGTGTTGTGTTGTGAAAATGGGGGGATGCGCGCGCAGTTTTCGCTGGTCGGGGCGATCGCAGCGCTCGTAGCTATAGCGTTTAGAACTACAAATCCCGAACTTTCAATGTGAAGTAAGTTTACGATAGTTCTCCCGTACAACTGTCTTGGCTTTTACGTGTAGTTTGGTGCACAGAGTAAAGATGAAAATAGATGTGAATTATGTACGTTTGGCGTGACGCTAAAAATTCAACGCTAAAGTCAGCCCAAACAATTGGCAGCTTGCTTTGAAAATCTCTCCCCGTCCAATGAATACAGTCCGTGTTCCATGTTCTTGGCTTATTTGGGCCTAATTATTTCAGCGATAACAGGCATCATATTGCAAGCCGTTTTTACTGTTTACTGCTCTCTATATTTTCTCTTTACTCTGTGAGTTTGGTGCTTGCCCAGTCTCGGTAATGTGTAACACGTGTTTGTGCCCGTCTATTGTAAATAAAGTTAAAGAGTCATTAGCATTTGTTTGAACAAGAAATTCCCCTGTGCTGAACTTTTATTCAAGCTGATCTAATTTTTTATGTGGAGCGTATTTATCATCTCCCTTACAGACTTATTCACTGGAGATAAAGTGTCTCCAATTACTGAGGTACTATGCATTCCTATCTCTGTGTTGATTTATGTTGTTTATTTTTAATACTATCGTTAATAAGATTCTGCTAGTTGTGTAAGCTCCTATTGTTAATAATGTTTTTTAAATATTGAGACCAAGACTTGCTGCAATGTTGGTCCTGGAAAATGATTGTATAATTATGATGAACTGCTCCCATCATGTAAATGCATTTCGTGAATAATGATGTATTTTATTCATTACCTATAACTTGAAAAAAACTATTTTTTGTCTATTATTATTTGTATCATTTCATAGTTATATCTGGAAAAAAAAATTGTAGAGAAAGTTATTAAAATATCTGCTTTGCGTGACATAAGTGCATGTTACTTCACTCCCACAGCCCTACACAAATAAGTAAGAGGGCATTTTTTTTTGGGGGGGGGGGGCGCAAAAAAGTTAGCACTGTCTAAAAAGGACCAGTCTTTTAGGTAGCTTCCATTAGAAAAAATAAGAAGCTACCTATTGTTGCAGCAGAAATAAAGTTATACTAACTCTGTTTAAAACAATAAAAAAAACATAACTCAGTTCTTAAACATCTACCTGAAGTGACCGTCTTTTTGAAGAATTAAAGATCTCCAGTTAACAAAACTAAACATTTATTTTAACAAGAATAAATCGAAAACATCTCTCTAAAAAAAATAATAATTGCCATATCACAGAAATAAATTACAATAATAAAATAAAATTAACAATTCAATGGGTTTTTACATCAAGCAGATACAAGAAAATAAGGAAAAATCTTATCGTGTGATCCCTCTCTCACCGGAGTTAAAATTAAAAAAGATCATGCGAGCTAAAATAAAAAAGTTTATGCAACATCCTTCCACCCTTTTTGAGTTAGTGGCAAACGATTCAAAAGCATAAATTCCCTGATTAAAAAGATCAAGTCACTTAGGAACACTAATTAACTGACCAGATGAAGTAAATTTGCTCTCTAGGATTTTCTCAGGAGGTGATGACTGGTCATCACATTCTGTCTCATTTACAGGGTCATTTGATCTCAACATATCTCCAGGTGAATTAATCTCTTTAGTTGTAATCTCCAATGGATAAATACATTGAACAAGTCATGAAATTCCAGAAGCTGTTTTAAATCCAACTGTTCAGACCTTAAATTTTTTCAATAACTCACCAAAAGCCAATATAGTCGCTTTTTAAAATCATCCCCTATAAATACAACTTCCCCAATTTCAGGTTATCGGGAAACTTTACCTTGAGTTTGCTTTATTACTAACTGTCCTAAATATTCTTTTCTGAAACAATTCCTTAAATCCCTCCAAAGCTTTGCATGGTACCTGATTCTCTTTTGCAAATGTTGTGAATCATCACATATAATCATCTATATTGGTTACGTCAGAACAACAATCCTCTTTCAGAAACAATGAAGGGGTTAAGGGAATTAAATCTTGAGAATTTTCTGATATGTATGTTAAAGGCTGAGAATTAACAACTGACTCACAATCACAAATTATAGTTTCAAGTTCTTAGTATGATAACACTGATTTTCCCAATGTGCATCTAAGAAGCTTCTTTATGACGCATACTAAATTTTTCCAACCAGCCTCCCCACCAAAAAAAAAGTAGGAGGGTTGAATTTCCATAATATCCTCTTTGTATTCATCTCCTTAAGTATCACTTTCCAGTCTAATTTTGAAAACTCATTAACCTCTGAAATTACCCCCCATTGTCGGAAAAATAAATTATATAATTCATATAAATTAATCCATAAATTATTTTGGTTGTACCTCTCCTAGCTATAAACCGCCTTAAGAGCTAAAAGAAAGATTCTGCCGATAAGGAGGAGACAAGTTTCATATGGATAGCCCGGAACAAAGCAATCCAAACCTTTCCACCATATTTTAGAAATAAAGGTCCTGCCAAATCAGGCCCTACAACCGTGAAAACAACAATTTTCTGCACGATCAGCTGGCAGAGGTACGGAATCACATGACATTGACTTTTACTTATACCTTTTACATTTCATGCATCTATTCAACACTTTACGTATAGTCTTAGGTTGTTTAGCTATCCAAAACCTTTTTCTCACTTATAATTGCACCATATGTCATAGTGCATGACAGTTTTTTCTATGCATTGATTCAATTAATAAATCAGTAAATATGCATTTACCAGGTAACTAAATAGGTCTTGCGTCTGGTAACTGTCCCCTGGACAGCAGTGTAATACATAATCTGCCACCTAAATTTTCTTTCTACTCCAAAAATATTTCTCCCTCCCACACACATACAAAATTTTTAATCTCTAAAACTAAATTTTTCAAAAAATCTGCTGTATTTGTTTCTCTTAGTAACAATAAATGAATATTCGGTCATCTAAATTACTCTCCTTACTTTTGAAAGTTTTTATTTGATGCTCTCTAATAAAAATAAGTAGGTAATCTGCCACCTAAATTTTCTTTCTACTCCAAAAATGCCCTCCCCCCCCCCACACACATATACAAAGTTTTTAATCTCTAAAATTCTTTTTTTTTTTAAATCTGCTGTATTTGTTTGTTTTTAGTAACAATAAATGAATAAGCAGTCATCTAAATTACCCTCCTTTCTCTCAGAAGTTCCACTTTCCCTACTGCCCTCCCACCCAGCAAATAGTTTAAAATCTTTAATATTAATTTTTCAAAGAATGCTGCCCTTTTTCTTATGTTGTAGTAAGATAACTCGTCTCATGTACATTATCTCTTATAAATATCACTCATTTAAAATCATCATCCCTTTTGAAATTTTTGCTCTGACTTTTCCTCCCAGATGGGGGGGGAGGGGGGGGTCAAAGAAAAAAAGGGGACTTTTTTTGGAGGGAGATAACTTAGATGGTTATTTAATTTTATGAGATGCATTTGAAGGAGGGGTGGTCTTTATGAGATGAGGTTGGCGGAGCAGGGGTAGTGAAGTTGAGATTTTAGGAGGAGGGAATAATTTAGGTTTGTTACTACAGCGTATTAAATAAGTTTTAAAAGAAATTTAAAATCAAAGTGGTAAAAAAGATTAAGCTATACGTTTTTGGTACCAGAGGGGGATAGCATATAAGGCATAGTTTTAATTTTGAGGGGGATTTAAATGATTGATTATTTATTCAGCAATTAAAAAACAAAAAGAAAGAAAATATGAAAAAAAAAAGATTTGTTAACATTTCAAATTTCATGTGGGGGAAGGGGAATTTAGATGATTCTTTCTTTTTTTTTAAGCAAAAATCTGCTGAAATATGGAAGATTCTCGCCCCTTTTATACTTCTAAATGAATGATAAAAATGTCTTTTTAAATGATTTTTTTTTATCTCAATTATAAGCCCTCCCCCCTCTCAAATTTTAACCCTTTTTGCTTGTGAAAAAGCGGGGGCTTACTATCATGATTTTATGGTATATATATATATATATATGTATACTCATATTTATGACCCGATTTGGATGTGAGTAAGCATATGTAAACTTACCAAGGTCTCATCTGAGTTTGTTGGCCAGCTTCCTCTCCTGTCTTGTTTCAAAATGGTGGGCATTTAAACATTTCAATTTCAGAAACATATAAAAAAAAATTAGAAATACTAGAAGTTTTTTCCGTTAAATGTTCGGCCGTGATACGAGGATTCAGGGCATTTTTGGTTTTGCACTATCTTTTTTTATTTTATTTTTAGACCGGTGACCATGCCCCTACCTGCCAGGTTTCCCAAAACCTAATTTCAAAAATATTCATAATTCCCAAAAACAAATTTTGTACTCTAGCTTAAACAGGTTTAGTGCCTGGCACTGCGGTGCATAGCGCCACTGAAGCCTAATTAGCAGCTGGCCATTGCTGACAGGACGGCTATGTGGAGGTCTTTGTTTTGCTGCTAATTGATGTGAGTTTTTTTTTGTGGTTTGGCACTATCTTAAAAAATGGCTGAGATATAGCAGTTTGAAATTCTAGGGTGGTTGCCATTGTGAAACAAGATAGCGGGATTCCTTTTAAACAGGTTAAAGTTATGAGTTTTAGTGAACGGGGTTTGTCGTAAATTTTCTTTCATTATTGTACCATTGTTCCAACTTAATATTCTTAAAACTATATATTCATATCTGCCAACATTACATTCTCACCAAGCTTAATGACACTTGGTGAAATAAATCACCATAAATGAAGCCAACTTGGTTATAGCTGACTAATTTGGTGAAATTCTCATTCAAATTAAGTATTGAAGAAAACTGGGAATCTTCTATAATCAGGCTCTACAGATTTTAGTTTTGTGTGCTTGTGTAAAATTAGCTGAATTCTTAAAAACAAGGAATAGGAAAGCTACCTTTACTTCACTGCACAGGACAGAAAGACTTTTTTTTAAAGTCTGTCTTTATTGGCTTTTTTTTAATTGCTTGTCTTGCTACTTACATTTAACATTTATATTTATTACGCTCAAATTACTGTTTAAAAAATGTAAACAAAACAATGACCAAAAATCCAAAATATTCTAAAATCTGCACAAGCTATGTGGATTTGTTGGAGTCTACTGTATTATGTTCATTTTTAAAATACATAATATTAAATGCTTCAAATTACAGATAATATTGTATGTTTAAAGGGCTTTTTTCTTAATATTACCGATTTCTTTCTCAAGCAACATTTTTGCCTTTTCTCTTTTATGCATATTAATCTATTAAATAAACAATTTTGAAAGTTAATTCATTATGACAATTGAAAATTAATTCAATGATTAATTATGACAATTTTGAAAATTAATTTATTGTTTTACAGAGTTATATATATTTTTTTATAACATGTTGTTTGAGGAAAATAGTTATACATTCTGTGTAGAAAAATAACAATTCAGATATTGCCAAACTAAATCAAGATGAGGATTAAAAATATGTTTGTTTTGACAAAAACTGAGAAAAAAAAAATCCCTGATGGCTCGACCTACAGGCACAGGTAATCAAAGATGCAGACCGTGGGGCACCTGTTTGTTGGGAATTGCGGAAGAAATGACCTTTTGCCATGATGAGGCAGTTAAGACCACCCACTTCGAAATCTAACTTGTTTGAAGGTGGAGACGGCAGATATATATATATATATATTTTTTTTTGCTATAATGGTTAGTCCTATAAAAAACTTGTCAATCTAAAAGTTTTAGATAATATTAAGAGGATTTATAATAAATCTAAGCCGATTTGATATCTCGTGAATAGACGAAGTTATGAATTTTTTTCTTCTAAAACCCTTTTAATAATATCAAAAATCTGTCATACATAGCTTTTTGGCCCTTTTCCTAGAAGTAATAATAACTTTAAACGGATTCGATATGTATCATAATGAAGACGTTATGGAGTTTTTTCTGTTTTCACAAAAAGCACCCCCCCCCCCCCCCCCCCCCGCCATTGGTTCAATTTTGCCCATTCACGAACTTGACCGAGATTTTATGCCCCTTGATTTTATGTATCTGTTTGGAAGAGATTTGTGCAGAATTATTGGAGTTGACCTGTCTATAAAATAGGGACGTAGAATAGATAGATATATAAAGTTCTGAACTGGGGGTGGTTTTGAGTTCTGGGAGTTCTAATCGGCATAGATCTGCAAAACTTCAAACTTAGGAGGGAATGTAATAGGTAGTATTTCTTACAAAATCTACCTAAAAGCACTTCTGCTTCCTACAAATAACTCTTGTAGTGCAAAAGGCAAAATGCTTTGTATGAAATAAAAATAATATTTTCCTTGCAACACATACAATCCATGATTTTCTAATCAGCCATTACTATGTATAATGGATGTACCTGCTTTTAGTGTATGTAATACGAAAGATTGGAGTAGTATTTATAAAATGAGAAGTTTATATCAGTGCCAGCAAAACAAAATCCTGGTGCAGGGGAATTTGCTCACTTGGAAAAATAAGTTTCACTATTTTATTTATTTATTTTTTAAAATAAGATTTGATCATTGGTGACTTTTTTTTTGCCTGCCACTATTTTTCATCAAAAATAATCTACCTTAAGATTTAGT
Organism: Maratus michaelseni; assembly: GCA_963931845.1. Taxonomy (NCBI): domain Eukaryota; kingdom Metazoa; phylum Arthropoda; class Arachnida; order Araneae; family Salticidae; genus Maratus; species Maratus michaelseni. The sequence continues at coordinate 263,766,722 of OZ007598.1, forward strand.
AGAAATCTGCAATGAATATTAATTACTGTTTGAAAATAGTGGCAGACTAAATAATAAAAAAATAGTCATCAGACACAATCCTGTGATTTTGAAAAAAGAAACAAAACAAAAGCAGTGTAATTAATTTTTCCCAGGTGAGAAAATCTCCACTTCCAAAATACCATTTTACCAGCATTGGGGCATTTCCATGGAAAAGTGGACATGAGGGTTGAAATTTCAAATGTCTTTTATTACTACAAATAATATATCAAATTAAAGGTAACAATATGACGTATATGAAATTACAGAGAATTAAGCTCTAAAAATATTTTTTTTATAATTTATCTAGGCTCAAAGTTGGAAAAATTTGAAAAACTTTCAGCCTGTAAAATAGGGTATTTTCATTCTGCCAGAAGCAGTATTTAAAACAGCAGCATTTTCCATATATGTGCATATATTACTATTTGTGACCTTTGTGTAGCTTTTGAAACGCTTAATTTTTCAAAAAAATTTAAAAGTCCTGATTTTTAATACAAATATATTTACACTGTCTCTCTGTCACACCCGTCACAAAAAAGATGTTTAAGTTATTATACAAAATGCATTTTTCCATGAAAATACATGGAACTTTCGGAAAGTCTAACTATTGCAAGTCTGAATAAATACAAAACATTAAAAATTCATTAAATTTTTATTTTGTGTGAAATTTTAGGGTGACGGGTGTGACAAAATCCTTGTGACGGGTTGGCAAAATTCTTGTGACAGGTAGGATAACATTTTAAATTGTTTTGAAATATATTTAAATATTTTTTAAATGAAGTGTAAGGTTGAATCATTCTTGTTTCTGAACGTATTAATGCCAATTTGCCAAAAAAAGAGAAGATAAATCATGAAATATATATTTAAATTATTTTAGCAAATTGTGAGTTGGTAGCAACTTACTTACTTTTAAGTTAATTCTGCTTTGGATTTTTTTTAATGTGCTCAGAAGATTGGTGCAATAAAGGCATTGTATGTCTCAGCAGTGAAAATACTAGAAACTAAACAAATACTGACAGAAAATGGGAAGGCATCAAGTCCATCGAATCATCAAGTCTTATCACCACTTTAAAGTAAGTAGTGATAGTATACTATCCTTTTGATGGTAAAGACTGCAAATCAACACTGAGGGAAGTGGCAGTCACTGCTAATTGTGATTCTCCCCCCCCCCCTCCCCCAGAAAGATTTTGAAAATATCAGATTTAATCATGATAATTAATTGAACTATGCGCAGCAATAATATGGCGTAGTCTCTGAACGAAATTACCAGAAACCTTTGTAACATCAAACAAATATGTCTGGATATCAACACACCCGTCACAACTGTATTAATGCATTATCATTATAAGAATATATTATATTTTTAAATATTGAAAGCTATTGAAGTTATATATTTGCTCAATTATCCAAGCATATGCATGGAAAAATATAATTAAAATACTTTCCAGGGATTTATTAGCTAACTTATTTCCCAAAGTATAGATATAAACTCTTAAAATTTTGTCTGGATATTGGTGATTATCTTTTGGTTTCCCTGTCCAGTAGCAAAAAGCGTAATAGCTTGTACTATGCTAATGTCTTGAATATCAACTTCCGTAAGGAAGAAATAAGCTTAAAATACATGCAAGCCAGTGGGCCACACTGGATTTGGTCAGAAGAAGATGACATCTCAATAAAAAAAATTTCTGCTATTGTAAAAAAAATAGTTCCCCCTCCCCCCATCACTTATAACGAGTAGGGGGCACTACCAATTTTAAACTAACTGCATAAATCTGTTAGTTTTATTAAATTTCTTTTGTATATTTACTATTGTTGAGTTTACTGTCTATACTGATCACTGTATTTTTTTGGTAAACAACTTTCAAATTGTACACTTTGCACAATGTCACACCCGTCACAGCAGGAAAAAAATTCTTATACATTAAAATAATTAAAATTTATTATGAAAATTACGTATTAAGTTTAATTTGAATTTCTTTCATTAGAAAAAAATTGTTTTAATAATAAAACAGTTAAATATTCACAGGAATTTTAACAAATGTGTATGCAAGTAAAAACTCTTGTCCCGAGAGAGTCACACCTGTCACAAGTTTAAAATTTTTGTTTTTTAAATATTGAAAGCTATTGAAGTTATATATTTGCTCAATTATCCAAGCATATGCATGGAGAAACATAATTAAAATACTTTTCAGGGATTTATTAGCTAATTTATTTCCCAAAATATAGACAAACTCTTAAAATTTTGTCTGGATGTCACACCCATCACAATGGAATGGCCCATTGGTAAAATTGTCATTTTATATAAACCGATCCACTCTTTCATATCATATTCAATAAATAAGCAGATACATCATATATAGAAATAGATTTTTAGAAAATCAGGGCATTTTAATGATTTCCGATATCGAACCATATTTGACAATAGTACAGATCTGTGTATGGTTGGCATAGCATCTTAATGAAAAATTTTATTGCTGATACCAGACCATACTCAGTACTTCTATGGATATGCAGTTGGCACAGTATCATACCATCAATTCTATCAGCATTGTCAATACTGAACCAACTGTGTGCTTCTGCCTGGCGTTAGTTGCTCGGCATGTTAAAAAGTTACATAAATAGAAATGGCAGCCAGAGCAGAAATGGTAAGCAGTTCTTGGCTAATTGCTGACTGATAGCTGTGTGTTTGCTGGGTGTGTTCTTGCTTTTGATAACATAGACAAAACTGAGAAACTGATTATGGGCAGAAAGTTATACAGTAGAAGATCTTTATAACGCAAACCTAAAAACAAAAGGTTGTGCGTTATATAGAATTTTGCATTATATAGATCATATTTCACACATTAAATTTAGCTTGTAAAACATGGCCAAATATGTGTGACACATACCAAAATACATTAGAGTATCTTTATATTGCATTCTTTATGACCAGGAGTTGTGCAGATTATAATTTTTTGCATAATATAGATCATTCCACACATTGTTAAATTTACTTTATAAATATTGTCCAAACATACCTGTATCAAATATTAGCAATTTTTTCAGTAACTAGCTCTGAATTAAGGAGATAAAGTTGAACTAATGTATCAAATTTAGTCCTCTAGAGATTAAAAACTATTTATAATATGGGAATTCAGGTGTTTCTTAACTAAAAATTCATTGTTTACATCTGAGAAGTTGTACGTTATATGGAGAATTGCGTTATATAGAATTGCATTATAAAGATCTACTGTATGTACAATGCTTGATAATGTTGTGATATGTGGAATGCTTAATGATGTTATGCTTGTAATAATTAAAATTAAAAGTAAATTGCATTCTGTATATAAATTGCTTTATTAACAGCTTTTACATCTTAAACTTTATATGTTGCAAAGAAAATCTGAGTTGAATTGAAAAAAAAAAAAATTTTTTTTTCAATTAAGCAACAGTGGATGTTTTTTCAATGCAACAAAATGCGGACAAAATTGTAGATGTTTCATTTAAAAAAAATATATATATATATTTAAAGATTATTGGGTTCAACTCATCCAATCCTGCTTGCTATGAACTTTATATTAAATGTATTAGATGTGTACTTATTTATGATACACCTTATTTTTTTCCCACTCAATTAAATATTATGCTATCAAAAAACATTAAATTCAGCCCTCTGTGATAATATTGTTTTCTCTCTTTAGATATCCTCTCTGCCTACAATATTTTGAATGTAAAAACAAGTATATGATGTCTGTAATGGGAGTATTAGGAGAAATAAATATAATTCCAAAGAAAGTTAGTATTGAGTGGAAAATTGAGCATTTCTTTTCTCTTTCGAGAGAAGATGGTGTAATCTACTCTAGTCCTGCCTTTTCTGTAGCTGATAATTCCTGGTCGTTGGATATCCGCCCGAATGGTGATCAGAGTGACGGCACAGATGGATTTATTGATCTACTTCTGTGTAGATTAAGTTCTGGTCCTCCCATCAGTGTAGAATGCTCTCTTGGACTAAAAACTGTAGATGGTGGGCCAGATCGAGAAAACCATCTTATACAAGACTTGGAAAATTCTTGGGACACATGTAGCACCTACAGATTCATATCAAGATTTGAACTGTTAGAAAAACTATCTGAACTGGTACCTGCTGATATTCTCACTGTAGTTTGCACTCTTGAGTGCTCCAGCTTGAATGAAGATGCAAGTAAGTATATTATGTTTGACACATATAAATATTTAGCATTGAAAAGAGCCAATCAAAATTTAGTAAAAAGTCTCTACATAGACTAAATCACTTGAAATTTACCTAAATTTATTATAGAGAGTTTCCCCCTGGTTTAAAAAAGGGCAGGGTGCTGCTAATGAGATAAGGGCACTTCTTTTTTATTCTTAAGGGCACTTCTTGGATTCTTGAGGGCACTTTTCAGATTCTTAAGGCCACTTTTTTTATTCTTAAAGGCTTTCTTTTGGTTTTTAAAGCCACTTATAATATTTTCAAGACAACATTGAGGGAATTTTTACTATGAAAGCAAATTTTTTAATGCAAAAAGGAGAAATGACACTTTTTTTACTAAGGAATAAGAAGGGTGCTAAATTTTTTTAAAGAGGGGTAAGAAGGGTGTTATTTTGTAAACCAAAGGGCAGGCAGGGTGCAGTATCCTTCTGAAACTGTGTGAGGGAAACTCTGTAATTATCATAGGAAACTACAGTCGATCTTTTTAACCCCTTAACTGTTATGCCTGTGATATTCACGGCTGTGTAGGATACTTTTTTAAAAATTCAGATTTTTTCATTCCCACCAGTTTTTCAAAACAGTATAATTGGCTTTATTCTCTCATTATTTTATCACTTTATTAAATAAGGTGAATATTTCTACTTCAAAAAAGTGGGGGCAATAAAACAATCCGAATTTTAAAAAAAGTAACCTACAACTTATCGGGTGCAACTGTTAAGGGATTAAATTGTTATTAGTAAGAGGATATAATGTTTTCATAAAGAACTTTCAAGGATTCTGATATTTGTGACTACATCATGTGTTCCTTTATAATCATATCAATTCATATATTCACTTTTTTAATATTCACAGACATTTTTTTTATACTATTTAATATAAAGAAGTCAGTTATCTATTTTTATATACAAACAGAAGTAAACTGTATATAAAAAAACAATAATATATATGTTTATGTATTCATATATAAACAGGCATAAAAGTTTCTTAGGTTTGTTTTCATAGCTGTTTATATTATTTGACAACTAATCTCACTTTCTAAAGCCCAAATGACATCAAGCTTAAAAAAAAAAAAAAAAAAAAAAACCAAGGCCCTTCTAGTGGAAAAGTACCTACATAAATGTGTGTCATTTTGAAAATAAAAGCTTAGTGAGTTCTAAATTATTTTAGATTCAGCTTTAATTTGTTGCTAAAAATGCAATAAAGGTATTGTTGCAATTTTACCTCCCCCCCACCCTAAAAAAGAAAAGACATTTCAAAATTTTTAGAATGTTATTGGCTTCTTAAAAAAATAAATAAATAAAGTAATATGTTATAATATCAATGTCATGAATCAGTGTTGAACAAAATCTGATTACAAAGTAGTGAAATTACAGATTAAAATATATTATAATCTCCTCACAATAGAATTGATTAATATGAAATGCATTACAAAGTAACTTCTATAATGCTTTTGAAATGTATAATCTGATTATCATGTAATGAATTACAAATCAATTCACATTTTATCGTTTAAAATATAATTAGATTAATTTGTAAGGGATTACAAGATAATTCCAATTAGGTTTTCAATTGTATAATCCAGTTAACCTGTAATGGATTATATGTAAATTCTAATTACATCTTTAAAAATAAAATTTAGATTAATTTGTAATGTACTGCATGTTAATGTCAATTATGTTTGTTCAAAATATAATTTGGTTAATGTGTACTGTAATACAAGTTAATCTAAATTAAATTCTATGAAATGTGTTTAAATTAGTCTTCAATCAATTACGAGATGATTCTAATTACTATATTTTTAAAATTGGAATGAAAATTACCTGTAATTCATTGTAAGTTAATCCAGTTATGTGTTAAAGAATAACATAATAGGATTTTTTCAAATGAAGTTACTAATTATCTAGTTATTTTTACATAATTTCTCGTTTTCTGAAAACTTTTTAATTTTTAAAAATTTTTTAATTAAGACTTTAATAATACTTCTGTAGCAAGTCAGATAAACAGATTTTAACCTGTTTGTTATCGTGCATACTTCATTTATAATACAATGATTTTTTTGGAGAGGAGGGAGTGGGGCTTATCCAGATAAAAATAAATATATGAGGTTTAAACTATAATAAAATGTGAAAAATAAGGGGGGGAAGGGGGTCTTCCCTAGCTCTCTTAAATAACACTCCACTGCTAAACACAAAAACTTTTTTTCACTGAAACAGTAGTAAAAAGTTACTAGGGTAAATCAGAAGCAAATTCAGTGAATTCAATGATGAATTTAACCATTCATTTACCATAATGAGAAAAGAAGTTTTTAAAAGAAAAAAAGAAATATGTATGAGAAATATGGTGCAATTTTATTTCCTTTTAGGTTTTACATTACAGTAAAATTTGTTTAACATAAATGCTGACATTCATGTAGTCGATGGAAAAGGATCGAAAATGTGAGCCTCGAAGCACTCAATTGCTGAAATTCATGCATTTTTGGGGACAATTGGCACCCTGTAAGATTAGTAATAAAATATATCTAATTTTTAATGATCAGAAAATGACAAAACAGTGGAAAATTGCAGATCTGTAGAAAAATCTCATAGTTGCTCCCCAAACTTCGATCTGCTGTAAATATTTTTCGTTCTATGAGGTCTTTTTTATAGAGATAAAATATAGCCTGTTTTTAAGTGGAGAACGTCATCATTTTCATCCCACGAGCAGATTTGAAATTGTTTTTGTAGTACAAAAGTAATCATGATTTAAAACCCTATTCTATTCATTTCACTCTTTTAAATTTGGAACATGTTAAAATATGACCTGTCTGCGCATTTACATCTTAAAAGTAAAAGCCATATCAAATTTCAAGTATCTAGCAATCACCCTATCAATTCCAAATAAATCATAATCACAAATCATCATGTGTTTTACGTTCCTGAGTACCAGTATTATCCTGAAAGAAATTTTGGATTCAGTTCAGTGGGTCAAAAATAATTTGGATTTTAGAATGTTTTCTATTCATTTCCCCATTTAAAATTTAATTTTTTTTTAAAGCTATTCTGTACGAGCATTTGTGACTTAAATGTAACCCCGTTGTCGAATATCAAGTTTCTATCCCTATTAATTCTGAATAAATCTTAATTTAGAATCATAAACAACAATTAATCATCATTTCAGTTTTTTAAATTTCAAATTTTATAGAAATCATACTTTGTGAGAGTTTACATTTTAAAAGAAACCACCTTGCAAAATTTGAAGTTTCTAGACCCAGCAGTATCACAGAAATTGCAATTTTAGAACATTTTTAGTTCTTTTTAAATTTTGAATTTTTTAGAAACTGTTCGGGGTAACCAGACCACTTATGTATTAAAAATGTTAACCATGTCTAATTTCAAGTTTCTATTCTAAAATTTATATAAAAAAAAAACAATTTAGAACGTTTTCTTCTCATTTCAGCCTTTTAAATTTCCAATTTTTTAGATACCTTTCTTAGCGATCATTTATGTCTTAAAATTAACCACCATGCCAAATTTTAAGTTTCCAGCACCAAAACTATCACAGATTTCGAAACTTTAAAACGTTTGTTTAGTCCTGTACCCTTTGAATTTTCGTTTTTTTAAGAAACTCTTTTGTACCAGTGTTTACATATTAAAAATGACAGACTTGGCAAATTTTAAATTTATTTCCCTAGTAATTCCATATAAATCGTAATTTAGAATGTTTTTAGAATGTTCTCAGTTTTTTTAATTTTCTAAAATTTACCCTTTTTAATTGTCCTGATGTAGAATTTACATTTTAAAAGTAACAGACATGTTAAATTTCAAGTTTATATTCCTAACAATTTTACACAAATTGTAATTTAGAACTTTTTCCACTCATCTCACACTTTTAAATTTCGAACTTTTTAGAAAACAGCCATCATGCCAAATTTCAAGTTACTAGCTCTTTCAATATCACAAGAAGGGCAAGTTTAGAATGATTTTTGCTGTTCCATCCACATGGGAAAAGTGGCTGTTGCGTAAACTATAATCTATGTCTGAGTAGAGACTGCTACCCTAATTTTGCCACCTTTATTTTTGAAATTCATTCGGTAGTTCCAGTATTTTCTCCTACAAACAAACAAGCACGTAAAATATGTTTCTTTTTTTATAATATTAGTATAGATGTAGAGATAAAGTTATATCTACCAAATAATGAAAAATAAACTCAACAAAATAAAATAAGTTATGTATTCAGTAGTCAGCTCTTGGTGGCCGACTATTGAACTTGTAAGCAAAATATAATACCCAATGGTTGACCCATAGTGGCCGACTACTGAACATGTAAGCAAAATTAATACCCAATGATTGGCCCCATTAAAATTAATTAAGATTAACAAATTTATTCACTTTTTATAACCCAAAAACATTAGTTTATTTATTCAGTTAATATTCAAGTCTTATAATTTTAGAAAAGAATAAAAAATAAATGAATACTGACGTTTAAAAAAAATTGTCATCAGTTAACAAAAAAATAGGAAAAATGGTGATTTGACCTCTATTTTGAGAAAAATGGCTGATTACTAATTCAATAAAAATACTCAAAATTCTTTGGTGATGGTTTATGACTTATGAAAGATGGCTGCATGTAACCAAATTGTAATATTTCATTCAGAACCAAAAATAAGCTATTCGTAAGGCGTTTTATCTCAATGTGGCTGACTATTGGTCATTTAACCCTATTCATCTTTTAATTGCATTATACTATTTCTACTGTTTGTCAAGTTCTCAGAAAGTGGTGTTAAATTTGGTGGAAAACTGTATGCTATAAACAAAGATTTGAATTTTTCACAGAAACGTTAACATCTTCAAGAATAATGGTGCTATTATTATCCTCCTAATTGTACTCGGGACTAAATCTTCACTGAAAAACATAAAGTCAAACATGTTCTTTACATCCTCAAAACTCAAGGGTATTTCAGTAGATATTTGACAAAACGTCTGAAATTGAAAGTGCCCAATCACTGCTGCTTAATTTTTGGACATCAGTGTAAAAAACAAAAATGTGAGAGAAAGATTTCATGCAGATTAAAATTTAACAATTATATTTAATGATAATTGTAGTATATTTAATAGTCATCTAGCAATCAGATATAATGAAGATGTAATAGGATAAGAAGCTCCTTGAATAAACCAGGAGTTCAATGTTATCAGCTGTTGCGAGAAAAAATGCAAATATTTCTAATAATTCAATGTATATTTTCTTACTTGCATTACTTTTCACTGTTGTTGATCCACTCTCCTACAGCTGTATTCAACTTTCAAATTCTTGTGTAATGCGTGTACCCCCAATTTTTAAATAATATTTTGGTATAAAAACTGCATGGTGTACACAAGTTGAAATAGTAATTTCCAAATTGTTTTAAAATTATTAGTAACTTCTGTTTTTTTTTTCTTTTTTTGATACTCAAAGTAGGAAAATATCTTAAATATTTTTTTTCCTCTTTACCTTTTACGTGCATAATAAATGAGAGTTTTCCAGAAAGCCAAAATATGAATTGTTGTTCATTTTAACAGTGTTCTAATATTTGAAAGTGTGTATTTGTAAGTATTGGTACTTGCAGCTGCATTCTTGGTTTTTGTGTATTTCTGCAAATTGAAGTACAGTAGACTCCCTCAAATCTGCAACTCTAAAATCCGCATACCATTGCAGATGTAAATAATGGATACAATAATAATAGGATAATAGTTAATAGAACTGAACACATGTTTTCTCATGAAGGAAGTATGAAGAATCAGGGTGCATAAGCCTTGTTTTTGGCCCATGAAATAAGACTAAAATTCGATTTTGTTATACTGACTTAATTATTTCACTTTTTAATATTAGAAGGTTTATCCTCTGCGATTTCAACAATATTTTTTGCATTTTGTTCAGATTTATAACAGGTCAATTGAAAAGTCCCTGGCCTACCATAGTAAAACACATTTTTTTGGCAAAATTAGTTTTTTTTATTTAATATAATTCCCTTCAAGGGTGATACACTGATTATAGCGACCCTCCAACTTTTCGATACCACTTTTGTAGTACGATTTGTCCTTGGCTTCAAAATAGGCCTCAGTTTCGGCGATCATCTCTTCATTCGATGAAAATTTCTTCCCAGCGAGCATTCTTTTGAGATCTGAGAACAGGAAATAATCGCTGGGGGCCAGATCTGGAGAATACGGTGGGTGAGGAAGCAATTCGAAGCCCAATTCATGGATTTTTGCCATCGTTTTCACTGACCTGTGACACAGTGCATTGTCTTGGTGAAGCAGCACTTTCTTTTTCTTCAAATGTGGCCGTTTTTCGGCGATTTCGTCCTTCAAACGGTCCAATAACGCTATGTAATAGTCACTGTTGATGGTCCTTCTTTTTTCAAGGTAGTCAATGAAAATTATTCCATGCGCATCCCAAAATACAGACACCATAACCTTGCCAGCAGACTGTTGCGTTTTCCCACGCTTTGGAGCGGGTTCATCGTGTGCAGTCCACTCGGATGACTGTCGATTGGACTTCAGAGTGAAATGATGGAGCCATGTTTCATCCATTGTCACATATCGATGCAAAAACTCAGGTTTATTACACTTGATCATCTTCAAACACTGCTCCGAATCATCAACTCGTCGTTGTTTTTGGTCAAAAGTGAGCTCGCGCGGCATCCACTTTGCACAGAGCTTTCTCATACCCAAATATTCGTGAATGATATGATGTACACATTCAGTCGATATCTTTAGAGTGTCTGCTATTTCATTCAATTTCAATTTACGGTCATTCAAAATCATTTTGTGGATTTTTTTAATGTTTTTGTCGGTAACAACCTCTTTTGGGCGTCCACTGCGTTCACCGTCTTCGGTGCTCATTTCACCACGTCTAAACTTAGCATACCAATCCTTGATGGTTGATTTTCCTGAGGCAGTGTCCAGAAACTCGGCATCAAGCCAAGTTTTTGCTTCAACTGTATTTTTTCCCTTCAAAAAGCAATATTTTATCAACACACGAAATTCCTTTTTATCCATCTTTTTCACAATAACAAAAGTTCCTTCACTCAAAATGCTATAATTCACAAACTAAAGATCCGACAGCTGTCAAATTTATACACGCATCTTTTGAGGGTTAGGGCTAACTAAAAAACATGTGGATTTAATTCTAGTAGCGCCATCTATGTAACAGGCCGGGGACTTTTCAATTGACCTGTTATAAATTACACAGACTCAAAGTTCGTATTATTCATTGTTTTTGATGAAAAATATGCAATTTCTCCTAATTTTACCTCAATTTTTAATATATTTTTAAATATTTTACTAGCTTTGCAAGACTTTTATTTTTACATACATAGTACATTTTGATGTATTTTATAATATATGTAAAGAAAAAAGTGTTACACGATGGTACTCATATAAATGAGGTAAAATTAGGAGAAATTGCGTATTTTTCATCAAAAACTACGAATAATACGAACTTTGAGCCTGCGTATAAGTTATATAAATCCGAACAAAATGCAAAAACTATTGTTGAAATCATACAGGATAAACCTTCTAATATTAAAAAGTGAAAAAATTAAGTCAGTATGACAAAATCGTGTTTTAGTCTTATTTCATGGGCCAAAAACACGGCTTATGGACCCTGATCCTTTATTTCTGTAAAAATTCAAGATAGCACTGATATCAGTGGCAATCGCAATATTTTTTAACAAATGCATTTATTAATTAACGAAGCTTTTTTGTTTATTATGTCTTACTAAACATGAAATAAAACTTTGTTATTTTTCGATTATGTTGTAAATTATTAGTGTACATTTATGTGGCATGTTTCATTGAATAATTCAAGAAAAAATTATCTCATCATTATTATGCTTAATTTGGTTATACATTATTGATAAACCTTTACTTTTGATATCTTAATTTTTAAATTTTCTTATTTTTTTCTTATATTTTATTACTTGACTTAATTTTTTAAATATTTTACTTAATGCAAGCATTCATTATAATTTCGAGTGCATTATTACATTCAAATTATTGTATAAAATATGTAAACAAAACAGTGATCTGCGCACAAAATTCTAAAATCTGCACAACTTCTGGTATCAAAGTTTTGTGGATTTGAGGGAGCCTATAATATTTAGTTGTGGACTTATACATATTTGCAAAGTGTTAGATAAAAGTTTGACTCTGACAAGTAATTAGTTTTACCTACAATGCAATTTGTTTGTGTCAACCATATGAAAAGAGAACAGAAATCTGTCAACTATGTTTCAACAAATTTGTCCCAGCTAAATTACCTAAAATAATTTAACAAAGCAAATCAGTTGATAAATAAAAATTATGGAATACCAAAGGTTCCGTGTTCGATCCCCGGTCTGGACATTTTTTTCTCTCTGTTAGTTGTATGCTGTGTAGTAAAGTGGTCTTTCACATCTGTTGTATTTGTTATGGAATCAGTTTATGGACATATTTTTGAAATATTTTTTAGGATATGTCTTAGGGGTAAACTATTGTTGCTTTTATTAAAAAATTGAAATAGGGTCAGTGTTAAAGTTTTGAGGAAAACATGTGGCAATATCTAAATGTTTAACTGAAGGTGTTGGGACAGGAAAGTTCTAAGACACATTTGTAAATTTCTGAGATATATCAATTAGAAAGTTACATCAAATACTCAAATCAGAATATATAACATAGTTTTTTGTTAACAATTTCTTAGTAACAGTTGAGATATTCTGAATAACAACATGACATTACTTTAATGATATTACTATTATGTCCTTTGTAAATTAACTAACTTCATTGTGGGCATAAACGTCTTGGGCAAAAACGAAACCTGGTACATATGCTGTCGCCTAGTGACATTAGAAGCAAATAATATATAGGATATTATAATTTACAATAATAAACATAACAGATTACAGTGTCAGGTATATTTCACTAAAAATGTGGTTGGACACTCTGTTTCCCCAATCCCCTCAATTAAAGTAACTGAAATACTTGTAGAAGAATATTTCAAATTAATCTGCCAATTTTATTTGTTTAAAATGAAAGAACATTTAGCTGTGTAACATGCAGCTTCATTCTGTGTATGCAAATCATCTTAATATTTTTATAAATGTCAAGATAGAAAAACAGATATCCCCCTCCCCTCTCCCTCCACCCCCCCCCCAAAAAAAACAAAAAGAAAGACGATTGATTCTTTAAAAATTTCTAAAGGGAATTTTTAATTCCAATTTTATGTACTTTTTTTGGTGTTGACACTTATTATATAGTGTAGAATTTCCAAAATAGTTAAGGTACAATAATCTTTTATTACTATTTTTTTTCCTTTAAATTAAAAAATTGCCAATTTTTGAGTTAATTGAATTTTTATATTAAATTATTACCTTTAATAATTCATTTGTTTTATAAATAAAAAAACATGCAGTGTAAATAGAACATAATAAACTTTTCAATCTTAGGGGAAAGTGGCCTGATATTAAGAGTTTAAAGTTATTTTATTTTTATAGTTGTAGTTCATTAAATTAACATCTAATTGATTGCCTTTCAGTAAGGTCTCCTTTCTCTATCTTTCTGCACAATCTTTGGTTTGGAAGATTCTATTTTCTTCTTCAAGTTGATATCTTTCAAAAAGTTTACATTTTACTTCTAAAACAACATTTTTCATTATTTTTGTTAATTGCAGGAAGTGAAAAGCTGTCAAATGATTTGAACAAAATGATGAAGAGTGGAGATCACAGTGACACAACAATTATAGTTAAAGGAGAAGAATTTCGATTGCACAGGAACATCCTGGGAGCCCGTAATCCTGTTTTCAATTCGATGTTTAAAAGTGATATGAGAGAAAATATTACAGGTGTTGTATCTATTGATGACTGTGAACCAGATACATTCCACTCTTTTATTAACTTCATATACACTGGAAAAGTTGATGAATTGTCTGAAAAAAAAGTATGTGATCTGTATATCTTATCAGATAAGTACCAAGAAGAGCAATTGAAAGAAGAATGTTTAGAGTTTATGATGAATAACATAGACTATGACACTTTCTTTGACTTTGTTGTCTTGGCTTTGAAGCATGATGAGAAGAAATTGTTACAAAGTACCACTGGATTTTTCTGTGTCAAAGTAAGACAAATCATACAGTTGGAAGAATGGCAGACCTTTTTAAGGGAGTATCCCACACAAGCAAATCAACTTTATATCAAAGCTGCTGATTATTTAGCTAATCTTGGTACCATATCTGTAAAATAGAAAATGGATGAATATGAATATTACATTTCTATTGATTGGTGCCACTTCCATGCGGCCAGTTTTGTATTCATATTTTATCTGAAATAATAAACAATATGTATTGTTACAGTTTGTTAATTTGTTTAACCCCTTCACCTCTAGATTGTTTTTATACATATCTTAAAACCACTTTAAAGATGGGAGTTTTTTGCCCAAAAAAATGTAACAGGAGAGTTTGATTAGGAATCAAAAAATGACATACAGGGCTGTACAGCACATAGTGATCTGTGATATGATGTACAGTCAACATGGCTGTAAAGGAATGCTTGTATCTGGTTATCCACTGTGCAGGAGCAAAGTTGCCAATTTGTACAGTTTGGCTGTACAATGTACGGATTTGGTTCTAAATGTACAGTGGTATGGGTAAACAGCAAATTGTATGGTTTTACTAAAAAATTGTTAATGTATCATAAAACATTTTATCCATCACAAAATTCCAACTCTAATTTGCACTTTTAGGCTAAATACAAAATTTCAAGTCTTCAGGGAGAGAGAAATCCCCCTTCCCCCCCACACACATTGAAATCTTCACCAGTTGTACAGTTTTCAAAATTGACATGTTGGTAGATATGGAGGAGTGTTGCTTGTATCATTGGTAAATTATCAAAATCTCATTTCATAAAATATCAAAATCTCATTTCATAAAATATCAAAATCTCATTTCATAAAATATCAAAATGAATGATTCACATTTTCAGTTTTTGTATTGAACCTTTAGTTCCAAGTTCAAAATCACTGTTTTACATTTAAAAAGGGTTGAGGTGTGAAAAAGAGAAATCCATCTTCAAAATAATTTCCCATTTGGTGTTCATTTATAAAAATTATTTTCCCCTTTTATTTTAAAATGTGCAAAATGTAGAGATCATCATTTTCTCAACTTAAAAAGGAACAGTCACAATATTTAAATAACTTTAATAGAGTATTGTTATTTACAAAGTGCGTTTGACATGTGAATTATATTATGGTTAAATAAATAAATAAATAAATTCTTGCTGCTCAACAATGTAAGACTTGACATGTTAATAGAGTCATTTTTATATATAAAAACGTGCAATTTACTGCTTGACCAGTCTTAAAAGACAGACCTTGGCATTCTGCCAAAAAATAGACCATTCTGAAGGGTGGGAAACATGGGATTAGGAGGAGACAAAGTTCAGGTTTCACATAATCCGTTTGACTGCATGTCATTTCTTCACTGGCTGTTATATGTTCTTGTACTAGTAAATACAAAACTATCAGAATTCTCCTATTCATCTTTCACAAAATCAAAACTAGGGGAGATTCTTTTCATTGCCTACTTCCCTATTATCAAGGGTAGACTCTTTCTATCCAGACCGTGTTACTCACATGACTAGTCTTTAAAGCTTTACACAGCAGTACTTACATGACTATTGAAATGATATAGTATCAAAAATGATCGTATGGTGTTTTTCCTTTTCTTATAAATATATTCCATCTTGAGTTATAATTAATAGCTCTTTGATGGAGAACTTTTTGAAAAGTGGTGTCTTAAAAACCAGCAACCTCAAATTTGATTATAATCAAAGATAACTTTTAGATAAGTGGTTTTTGTTAATAAAACTCAATAAACTAAAAATGCAATTAATGCTTAAAGCGAGTTTAACAGTAACTAGTGGTTTTATTATATTATTTTAAAACTCAAGAAGCAAAAATAAAATAAAATAAATAAATAAAATGATCAAACAGTAAATGTTTTCACATCCTGAAAATTCAGTACACTTAACAAATCAGTTGTTTTAGAGGATGATTATAGATTCGCTTTAGAAATCTTGAGTTTTGTTAGTTACTTTGCTGCACCTGAGCCCTTCATTGTATGGTTATAAGATTACAACAATTAACCAGATAGTGTAAATTAATTGCAGATTTTCTGTATACTTTTTGAGAAAGTGGACATTTTGAAGAAGTTTGAGGAAGAATTAAACTACAAAAGACTACAAAGACTTTTACGCCAAAAATCTGCTAACACTCACATTAAATCATATGAACCTTTATATAGGCAGCTCATATATAATACAAAATAGGTTTTCATCTTTTACATAAAATAGATCTGTACATTGACAATTTATTAAAAATTTCACTTTAAATTTGACTTCCAAAAAAAAAAAATTATGCACAAAAAAATACTTGAAAATTAAATAGTCTCAAACAGCTGCTTAACAGTATTAAGAAGTTAATGATTATACTTTGGGGGTAGAGAAATAAATAAAACACATTAAAAAATATTCTTTTTTATGTTTCTTGTTTATGTTATGTCCTAGTACATTAGGTTCAACATGAATGCTGACATTAACATTGCAAAGAGAGAGAGCAGTAAAATAGATATTTTTAAATAAATATGTATTTAATTTCTTTAACACTATCATAATACCTATGTAAGCAGATAACACAACGTTCTTAGCACCAGAATGTTTTAACTTATTGGAACCTAGTTTTGGCAGCATCAGTGCGAAAAATGATGGACTTTTGCTTGTATATATGTAGATCAGACGCCATATATAGTTAGTGTTTTTGAAGATAATATTGAAAATTAATGTTTCGATGTTTTTCTATCTCCAAAATTCCCTAATTATTTGCACTGATGACTGTATGCTGATGCTACTTAAACTTGTTAGCAATAACTTAAAATGTGTTGGTGCTATAAATGTTGTGTTATATGCTTATATTGTACTGCGTCATGTAATATCTCAATTGTGCTAATTGCTATGGTTTTTGCTTTTTTAGAAAAATTAATTTACATTTGATTATGTATTGTAGCAGCTTTGAAAATTCTTTATAGAAATTTTAGTCAAATTTATGGTTATGGAAGTTTATATAATACTGCACACATAAGATAAACAGGGGGGAATGAGGAAGACTGTGTAGGTATGAGGCTGCACCGCCAGGTGGCTGAGGGGCACCCATCTCATACGTCAACCACCGCACCTAAGTCCTGAGTAACTTATAACACACTCAACAAGGAGGGTCCTCCTGTAAGCGTTGTGGCCAGTGGAAGTGGCTCCACCTGCTGACCACTCCCTTTAACCCCAAGAGTTTGACGACAAAAGTAGTTACGTTATGCAGTGGATCCCACACTTCGAGGACACCACCACCAAACACTTGGGGAGACGCTGCACTCCTCCGGCGGCCTTGTAGCTGGAACCCTAAAGAGGGAAACAGATCCTAGGCCGCAGTTGCATTAATATATTCTGTAAAACACTTACAACTGAGTATTTCCATTATAAAAATTCAAAGTAGTACATCAAATGCAGATTACACTGATGATCTTTGTTGTCAAAGGGGGAAAAATCTAAATAAATGTGAAAAAAAATAATAATAAAGCAAAACAAAAAACAGACAAACCTTTATGTAGGTAATTCATATACAATACAGAATTGGTTTTGCTTCCATTTCATAAAATAGGACTTCACCATCAACTCATTAAAAACTTTCATTTTAAATTAAACTTCCAACAAAAATAATGTACAAAAGTGATTTTGAAAATAAATAGGCACAAACAGCTGCTAAAAACAGTAGTTAGCTAATTAATACGCTTTGGTGTTCTTTCCCAATCAATATAAAAAGTATAGAGCACACTTTTAAATTTTTATCTATCAATTTTCAGTCTTATCTTCAAAAACGCTGACTTTTTATATCATTCTCATGACTAGACCACCTTCTAAAAGAAAAACAAAATAAGTTTCTTAGAAATCACTTTTAAAATTAGAAAATAAAATATAATTAAGAAACTCCATGCATGCAAAAATAATTTGTAGAAAAAACATAAATCCCAGTACATTCATAAATTCATTTTTCTGAGAGGAGGGGGGAGGGGGCAAGGAGGAGAAAAGCAGTTACCTCAAAAATGTCAAAATATAGGGTTTCTCTAAAGTAATGGAAACTTTATGTAATGAAAATGGTATTTTACAGCACGGCTGTCTAACCTTTCAGTAAGCATCTCAGCTGGTGGTAGACAATGAATGACGCTATTATTCACACGATGGCTCAAAACGTGCAAGAATATTATCTCATTGTAGTAGTGATAGTAATACACACATATCTTATACAATGCACATGCATCTCACAGTAGTAATTCGTATGATTCAGAAACTCCATGCATGTAAAATAATTTCTAAAAAGAGCATAAATCATAGTAAACTTAGAATTGTTTTTTTTCTGAGAGGAGATGGGGAGAAATGGAGTTACCTCAAAAATGCTTGTAGAAGAAGGAGCCAGGAACCACACATAACAGAAAACGGCACCTATAATAGCAATAATAAGCATGCAAATTGAAAGAGCATAAGAAAAACCTTGAAGGGGTGCCAACAGCATTGGACAGCCCTGTTCTACAGTATGAGAACAAATGAGGGGATCGGGGCAAAAAAGTGCCAAGCCACATTATTGGTGAACTAAATGTAACACTGTAATCTATTGCTTATTATTGTAAATTATAATATCCAACATAAAATTTGTTTCTCATGTCACTTGGTGGCAGCCTATGTGACAGGTTTCGTTTTTGCCCCAGATGTTTATGCTCCCAATGAAGACAGCTAATTTACAAAAAATGTAATAGTAACATCATTAAAGTAATGCCATATTGTTACTCAGAATATCTTAAATGTTACTAAGACATTGGCGAAAAAACTTTGCTATATATCTTGATTTGAGTATTTTATCAATTTTCAAATAGAAATATCTCAGAAGTTCAAAAATGTGGCTTGGCACTCTCTTACCCTGACCCCCTCAAACAGCTATTAAAACTACCTAATAGGGATGAAACACCAAACTCACCAAAAAGAGTAAAATATTTCAATGCAATTAAATAAGCTTTATTTTATAAAAATTATTATATATATATATATATATGCATATACATAAAAAATAATCGATACATGCTAATTTTTAAATGGTTGACAATGTTTGAATGGTTGACAGTTGTTAAAAATGTGGGGTATAGAGTTGATTTATTAAATCAGTCTCACCCTGAAATAATTCGTAAAACGTGTAAAGATACAGCAATGAATGTGGTGTCTAGGTATAGTAAACTGGCTGTGTACTATATGATGAACTATCTAGCAGTGCCCCATAGTGGTAAATTCTGGAAATAGAGATTGTATCACAAAAACTATTGGAAATAAGACCAAAATTTCAATGACAAGAGTTATTGTATCCAAGGATATGATAAACTGTTGCCTGTAAAGATCAAAATATTTAAAACCAATAGAGATATTTTATTTAAGAAAAGTAAATAATGACAGACAATAAATTCATTTTACAATTTTAAACTATTGTGTTTGCAGATAAAAGTGCTTGAGCTCTAAAAAAGAACATTTGTTTTAACAACAAAAGTAACAGATGTTCCATTCCCCCTCCTCCACTCTAAATTGTACTTTGTTGAAATTTTTGTGTCGTATATTTTCGTATGGTCACATTTACAAAAAATTATAATTAATGATTTCCATAAATAAAAATTACTGTTATATTTTGGTCTGTACAGGCAAACATTTATTGCATCCGTTTGCACAATGCATCTTTTCTTACTAAATTGATGATGCATTGTGAAAAAAAAACTAACAGCTAAACTTGCAAAACAGTTTCTGTGTGTACAAAACAAGGTCAACAAATACAAACAATTTGTATTTGTACAGATATGCTATTTTATATGTATATTGTGATATTTCATCTAATTTTCAATGTTTATACATCTGATCCTTAAACATACATGTAGCAAAAGTTTGTCTATATTGATCTTTTTCTGTACATACAAGAATTTCTGGTATATATAGAAATTTTCTGGCAATGGCAACTTTTGCCACCAAAACTTTTTCTGTTTTCTTATATTTTATTTTTCGCCGTTAGTATTAAAGTGTAGGGGAT
Organism: Maratus michaelseni; assembly: GCA_963931845.1. NCBI lineage: Eukaryota > Metazoa > Arthropoda > Arachnida > Araneae > Salticidae > Maratus > Maratus michaelseni. The sequence continues at coordinate 263,787,095 of OZ007598.1, forward strand.
GGCGTTACAGCTCCTAGTAAGAAACTAATTTAAATGTAACTTCTTGGGGATAAAATTATCATATGATCTAAACACGTCTTAAAGATATAAAAATAGGCCAAATGTTAGTACAGCCAAAATTGCAATGTTTCTGTTGTTCAGAAAAAAAAAAAAAAAAAAAAATCCATGCAAAAAGCAGTAATACTTTTCAAAAATTTTTTGAATGTTCAGAAAAGAAATTTATAACTTTTGAATGAAATTTATGCCAAAATTTCTGAGGCATGATAACTGATTAGTAAACTATAAGTGTTACTACTAAAGTTTTGGACAAAAGAGAAAATGATAAAAAATATGTAGTTGTTTACTTTAACTGTCAATTAAGAGCTCTGCATCAGGACCGGTAACCTGATTTGACCAAATACTTGGTTAACTTTTATTGTTTCTCGTTGATTTCAACTTTCTGTTGACATGATTTTCCAAAAGTCCAGAATATTGTTTCAGATGAAAAACTCTAAATTTTTATGTGAACTTTTTTTTATGGCAGAATCCCACAATCTTTTAAATACTTCATCACATAATGTTCCATGTACTAAAGGTAAAAAAATCTGTAATTAATTTTCTTTTAAATGTAAGAGGGGAACTGAGAAACAGCCGCTAACTTTTAATAGATTAGTTTTTTGCTATTGCTTACATTACATTGCCACTGTTTATGTTTTTTTATAAAGTCTCATATCAAGCTATTAATGTACACTACTACTGTATGGCAGAATTCCCACAATCTTGAAAATACTTCATACCATCCTGTTTTGTGGACTAAAGGTAAAAAATCTTTATTTAATTTTCTTTTAAATGCAAGAGAGAAACTGAGAAACAGCAGCTAACTTTTAATAGATTAGTTTTTTGCTATTGCTTACATTACATTGCCACTGTTTATGTTTTTTATAAAGTCTCATAGCGGGTTTATTGGTCTGTTATGAGACTTTTTGAGAAAATCTCATAACAAGCTATTAATGTACACTACTACTGTATGGCAGAATTTCCACAATCTTGAAAATACTTCATACCATCCTGTTTTGTGGACTAGGTAAAAAATCTTTATTTAATTTTCTTTTAAATGCAAGAGAGAAACTGAGAAGTAGCAGCTAACTTATATCCCTGACAATAAAAACTAAACTGCCTTATCCACAAAATAAATAAAAATTGAATATGTACATCATGTGGAATATATACTGCCAGAATTGACAACAGTGAGCAGCCTTGTTCATTGTAGGTTTTAAATTAGATTGGTGACAGTTTTTATTTACTACAATACTACAAATGGTTGACAGGAAAGTAAACAAGTAAAATAATAATAATGTAAACAAATATAAATGAGGGGAGTCAGAAATGTTTACAAATCAAACTTTACCCACACACTTCTAAATTATTTTCCATGCAAGTTTGGCACTCAAATGTGGGGGAAAAAAAGTTCTGTATATATATATATATGAGTCTAGAAAATGCACAAGTTGAGATGAAATTTTACAGGAATTATAATTTTTTTGCTTAGAAGGATTAAAGGCCAAACTTTTCATTGGCATTTCTTAAATCGAAACAAAAAAACAAAAAACAATTAAACTTCCTGTGATTTTATGTTAATTTTTACAAAAAAAAAAAAAAAAAAAACATATAATACTTCAGATTATGTTATGTACAGCAGCTCCATGTTACATCTAAGGAAGCACCCACTAGGGATTTTCAATTGTGATAAAGATAATATGCAAGATAAGTTAATTTTTGTTCAGGAAACCAATTTACTTATTCAGTCAAAATATTTCACTTTAAGCACAGCCCAAATTTTTGTTCTCAAATTAAAAAAAATAAATAAATAATTTCAAATCATTTGAAGAAAATATTTTGAATGAGATTTTCATCAGATTAACTTTGCTTCGCATAAAATATGATAATACCATAGGAGGTGCACTGAATTTTGGTCAGCGATAATACCACAGGAAGTGCACTGAATTTTGGTGAGTCACACAGAATGTACGGTCAGCTGCAATCTGAATTACGGGGCATCTAGCTCAATGTTGTTTTGATGGGAATGGTGGACATTTTTAGCACTTCTCATATCATCATCACATTTCACAGAAAGCTAAGTTACTCTGCCAAAAATATTGTTACAATATCTTCATCAATTATAAAGTTAATGAATGCTAAATGATAGTTTAACTTGAAATGAGATACTTTGCATTTTTGACTGAATAAGTGGACTGGAATCCTGATTTCCCATACAAAAATGTTTATCTTGATGCACAGCGGTGGAAAATCTTACCAGCGAAGGTTTTTTCTCTACCAGCCAGCAAGCCACAGTCAAATTGTTATAACAAAATTTACACGACTGCAAAAATTGGGACTTAAAAAGGGCACTAATTGCAGCTGTCAGTACAGGAAAATTGTCTTTTCAGCTAATGCTTTAGTACCATTGAAATCCTTATTTATTGTAAACACACTTGAAAGGGTTAGATATTCAAATTTGGATAATTTTTAGCTTGTCATATAAACACAGATCACTGATCTCACATAAAATCTGAAATTGTGCAAAAAATTAATCATTATGAACAAATTAAAAATGCATGTAATGCAATGGGCTTACACAGAATTTTCCTGAAGTGAGAAGTTGTATATTTTTTCTCCACCAGATGGCATATTCAAGCGCTTGAATCACCACTATTTCATCACAACGATGCACTTTCATAGTAACATTTTAATAAATTTTTTGTACAAAATTAAGAAAGATATAACAGAAGAAAATTTAATATACAATATAATTTAGTGCCATCTCTTTAGCAATGTTCATCTCTTCAGCAATTGAGAGGAAACAGTGATGTAGTTGTGAAAAGTCCAGTGGGCATACACTATAGACTGAAGGTATACCCGTAGAGTATATACTGCTTTTATTTGAGAAACAGAGGGTATATGGAGTTCGAGTTTCTTAAAACAATCCAGAAAGTATTCAGCATTTATAAATACAGTAGACTCACTCAAATCCACATATCTTGAAACCAGAGGTTGTGCAGATTTCTGGTCACCATTTCTTTTTACATTTTTTAAACAGCAATTTGAATGTAATAATGCACTGTAAATTATAATGAATGCTTACAATATAGTAAAATATTAAAATAATTAAGTAAACTAATGAAAGTAAGAAAATTTAAAACATGATTAAAAGGATCAGGGTCCATAAGATGTGTTTTTGGCCCATGAAATAAGACTAAACTCGATTTTGTTATACTGACTTAATTATTTCACTTTTTAATATTAGAAGGTTTATCCTGTACAATTTCAACAATAGTTTTTGCATTTTCTTCGGATTTATATGACTTACACAAGCTCAAAGTTCGTATTATTCGTAGTTTTTGATGAAAAATACATAATTTTTCCTAATTTTACCTCAATTATTTATATCAGCGCAGATATGCAGCACTTTCTTCTTTACATGCATTATAAAATACATCAAAATGTACAATATATGTAAAAATAAAAGTGTTGCAAAGCTGCGCTCATAGTAAAATATAATAAAAATCGAGGTAAAATTAGGAGAAATTGCATATTTTTCATCAAAAACTACAAATAATACGAGCTTTGAGCTTGTGTAAGTTATATAAATCCGAACAAAATGCAAAAAATATTGTTGAAATCGTACAAGATAAACCTTCTAACATTAAAAAGTGAAATAATTAAGTCAGTATAACAAAATCAAGTTTAGTCTTATTTCATGGGCCAAAAACACGTCTTATGGACCCTGATCCTTTTATAGGTAAACATCAAGTAAACAGTAATGCATAACTAAATAGGCATAATAATGATGAGATAATTATTTTTTAATTATTCAATGAAACTTGCCTCATAAATGTACAATAATAACTTACATAAAAATTGTAAAATAAAAAAAGTTTTATTTCATGCTTAACCAAACTTAATATCCAAAAATGCTTGATTAATACATAAATGTATTTTGTAAAAAGATAGCGATCACCTATGAGATCAGCACTGTCTTGAATTTTTTGAGAAATAAAGTTATACTTCCTTGATGAGAAAACATGTGTTCAGACATATTAATGAGAATTACACATTAAACTGTGCATGGAATGATATAATAGTTTAAAAATCGTGAATTTTTCCCCTACATCTTAGCTGTAAGTTTCATTGTTTACATCTGCAATGATGTGCGGATTTTAGAAATTTGCAGATTTTAGGGTGGCGGATTTGAGGGAGTCTATTGTATACAATATTTTTAACACCAGAACTTTTTGATCTTATATCAGACTAATTTCATTAGCATACCGTCATCAATACAAAGAATGTTGAACCCTTGCTCAAATATATAGAACAGAAGTGGATTCAACGGATTGTTTTTTTGACCAATAGAATTACAGGGAACAGCCAATAGGAAAATTGTATAGAGATTGGAACTTGTAAAGTGAAATAATGCTAGTAGAAATTAAGAAAAAGAGGCTTTTATATAATATTTCCAACAATCTGATAAGGGGGGAATAACTAAGTCATAATTGACAATATTTTCATGGTTTTTATAGATATGGAATGCTTCAAGAAAATTAAGTTCAAGTATAGAAGTACGTTTAGAGGTAATTTTAGCTGAGTTGAAGTCAAAGGTGTGGTTCCAGTGTTGAATTCAGGGGGGGGGGGGATATTTCCCTCCACCGGAGCATTGAAACGTTCCCCTCCCCCCTAGAACCACAGAAATCCCTCTTGGAGAAAAGTGTCTGAATTCCACACTGTGTGGTTAATCTCATAGCAATGTTTACCAATGGCTGATTTTTTAGTTTTTTGTTTTTGAATATATTGCTTGTCACAGTAAAGTATTGAATAAACCGATGTGATACTGTAAAAGAATAAAAAACTTCTTAATAATATCATAAAATAAGGAAGGTGCAAGGCCTTTTGAAAGAACTTTGTTTTTCTTTATCAGGTGCAAAGAAGACGTGCAACTACTTTGAAGGCAGGAGCAAGACTGAAAGGAAATGGGAGGGACAAGTTAAGGAAACAGCAAATAGGAAAGCAGAAGGCATCAGCCGATCACAAAAGAAAATTACTTAGGATACAGAAAAAATGGGAAATCATAAAAAAAAATATAAAAAAAAAAGACTGAAAAGAAGAAGAATAAAAAAAAGGTAAAATAATAATAATAAATAAAATAAAATGCACAAAAATTGAAACTAAAATAGAGATTAAAAATTCATAATATAAACAAACATAAAAATGAATACAAAAAAAATATATGGTTGAGTTTTTCTATTGGTTGTTCCCTCTTTCCCTCCTATTTCCTTTCAGTCTTGCTCCTGCCTTCAAAGTAGTTGCATGTCTTCTTTGTGCCTGACGAAGAAAGACAAAAATCTTTTGAAAGGCCAAGCACATTCCTTATTTTATGGTGTTATTAAGAAGCTTTTTATCCTTTTATATTACTTGTGTTCTTTAATTAAAATTTTTAAACCACGTCTTGTTTGTGCAATATAGACAATACCACATTGACATATAATGCTATAGATACCTGATGAATTAGATAATTCAAACGGATCTTTCAGATTGGAGAGATTAAGTTTATTGGTAGGGGTAAAAATTGTTTTGAAATCATATTGTTTAAGAATTTTAGCAATGGAAAAGCTTGATTTAGAAATGCAAGGTTAAACATTGCTACTATTGGAAAGAGAAGAAGACTGAGGTGAACTTGAGAAACGAGGATGTCATAGTTTAAATAAAGCTGTTTTATTACTGGAAGTTGAAATCTTCGTCAATAGCACAATGGCTTCAAGATATTGAATGTTTAAATTAAGTGAGTGGGAACCTTAATGGCAATCTTAAATTGAATCTTAAGTAGGTGGGAACCTTAACGGCAATCTTAAATTGAATCTTAAGTAGGTGGGAACCTTAACGGCAATCTTAAATTGAATCGTAAGTGAAATTTTCTTAATTTGTACAGCATTATTTCACATAACCCGTTCTAATCTCTATGCAATTTTCCTATTAGCTGATCCCTGTAATTCTATTGGTCAAAACATCTATCCATTGAAGCCGTTCTGTTCTGTATATTTGTATGCTAATAAGAACTTTCTGGTGCTAAAAACATTGTTTTATCTGCTTATATTTTACTACGCCAAGTTTCAACTTAATTGTCATACATGTCATTTACCTTTGACTACACCCCTGGTAGAAACACGAGATATGGCCAATGAATAAAAAAAACTAAAATTTTTTGGTATATTTTCGATACTCTGCAGTGTTTAAAAGTCTTTCTAAAAATTCAGTCATCCCATTAGCAAACTAGTCGTTGGGGACCACCGTAATACTTACCCATCATGGATATGCATAATGTAAAATATTAAAATAAAAAATGTGTAAACTACTTATAAAATGCATTGCAATTCGAATAAAATCATGGCTGGATGACGAATGCACAATTACTGAATTGCATAAAAGAAACATCCTTATAACTCCAAAAACAATAATCCTATTAACTAGTGGTTTCTTGCATCTGATTAAGCATCTCATTTCCAAATAAAATATATCTTTGAATTGAAATTTAGATGAAATACAGGGTCATGAAAAATCGAAGAGTGTGGAAATGGGATTTCAAATATCTCGGCAACTAATTATCCAATCGACTTCCTTCTTTATGCAAAATTTATGTTTTTTTATTGTCTTTTATATTCCCTCCTTAAAATAAACAATTTCAAAAATTTTTATATACCTTTTACCAGAACGAATATTTCGAGAGTCCAAAAAAAATAGTTCCAGTCAATCAAGGTTACTGAAATTCAATAGGCTTCTTCCCATTATTACATACTAAGTACATTCCAAATTTCAAGTTTCTATCTCAATTTTTTTGGGAGATAGAACGTTTACAGACACACAGACGGATGGCAAAAATTTTTTTTCTAAAAATATGTTTTTCGGAATCTCCAGTGTCTGAAACGTTTAAATCTTTCAAAAAAAAATTTAGATTTTCAAAACGATTACAAGACTTACCCTATACTACGTATGATGGGTAAGTAATATACTCACCACTGTCAAGTAGATTAATGTAATTCCCCACTTTCATATTATTTAAATATGATTATATTTTTAATTTTATTGAATTAATATTTCTTGGTAATTGAATATATCACAGGTAAAAATTTGGTTTGGTTTTGCTGAATATCAAAGTATTCAGCAGACTGAATATTTTATACACATTCCATATTTGGTGTGTCTGTAGCTACAGCATGACTCATTATATTAATCTTTTTTTCTATTTGCTAAAAAATGTTTAATTAACACATCAATCAAACTGAGTTACAATCAGGGCTTTATAAATTTGATAAAATCTGGTAGCCATAAAAAAATTTTAGTCGCCAGAAGAAAGAAAATTACTCCCCCCCCCACCCCACCAACCATAATTGACTTTCAAAAAGCACAAAAGTTTTTTATGAATTAATTGAGAAAAATAATAACAAGCATAGTTTATAATTATTAGTTACACAATTTAGAATAGTACATAATTTAAAAAGATAATATAAACTAAGTTTTCCAATGAAACTTATCAAAATTATATATTTCTGAAAGAAAAAAAAAAAATAAATACTGTAAAGCCTGAATTAACTGGCATGTTCAGAAAATGCTGATTGTTGAATGCTTCAAATGTCCAGATAGTAGAGTGATACAAAATCTATATCTGTTGAGAAGGGCATCGTTGATATAGTGAAGCAGAAAAACAATTGTTTGCCTATTTTTCTGTTGAAGTCTGAAATAATTCTGATTTTGATTTACATTTAATGGATATTTCTGATTTTTATTTGATGAACTTGTTTTTGCCAAATTAAAAATAAAAGTTATTTTTTTGTTTTGTTTGAATATAGTTTCTAAGTTTATTTTTTAATATTGGAGGAAGGGAAAAAATATGTCGTTTGTGCTCATGTCTTTGAATCAATTTTTGCACACACACACACACAAAATGAAATTAAATTACTTGGTCACCAGTGGCGACCTGTCGACTGTATTTGTCAAGCACTGGTTACAATAATGGATTTATATCAGCAATAATTCCTTTAGAATATTATTTCACATGGTAGGCTTATTATTTGGCAGTTATTTTATGCATGATAATTTTCACCAGTTTAACCATAAATTTTAGAGTCATGTCAAAACCTGATAAAAATATTCTTTCAACAGATAAAAATTAATTCATACAATGTGTTTTTAATTCACTACATAAAAGCTTTAAATTAGGATAGGTAATGGTAGTTTCTTGCCTGCCTTATGGTATTCTAAAAGAAGATGGGTAGATAAACATAATTTTTCAAAACTTCATTCAATCATACCATATAACATTACTTTTTCATGCCTAAAGTAAATTTAATTAATAACATATTAAAATTTAATCTTAGATGCCATTTATATAAAGCCTAATGCTTATTTTAATGTGAAGAAAAAGACAGAAATTAGAAATACCTCATTTTTTACTAATTGTGATAACCATTCATTGATATTTAATATCAATGCATATTGTTATAATTAGAATTTATGGTGCTTTTGTATTAGCTCCATGCCAGCAGTTAATCATAAAAGATTTCATGTCCCATATGTTTATTCATTAGTGGGGGATCCTCTGTGGGTATAGTAATAATGCACCACATATCCACCAAGGATTAAACTTCAAAACATTTTAGTTAAAACATTCACTAAAATATTTTTTTCAGGAAATATCTATTGCTAAATTTTCAAATAAGATTGAATGTAACTAAAAATTTAACTGCTACATAAGTAGGGTTGATAAAAATCATGATTTAAAAAAAAAAAAGAAAAAAAAATCGGATTTATTTGATTTAAATCAGATTTTTTTTATTTAAATCGGATTTTTTTTATTAATATTATTTGTGTCCTGTACATTGTATTTATTTATTTTCTCTGTATAAATTTGCACATTTCTATTAATTTCATTACGATTCCTAGATAAAAATTCCAAAATATTTAAATAAAAATAAAAAAATTCTTGCAAACAAATTCAGATGATTTACTTAAAACTTAGAATCATATTATTTTACTATATTAAATTGTTTGTGTGTATATAAATTTCTAGTTTAATTTAAGTTATTAAATTGTTCATTAATGTATTACTCCAATAATATATATAACCAGGGCTTTACAATTTTGATAAAATCTGGTAACCAGCAATGATAAAACTCCAGTCGTCAGTAAAATATATTTGCAACGCAGTACCCAGACACTTTTCTTCAAACTAGGGTGGCATCGATCTATTTTGCACTATGTGCAGTACCATGATAATAAAGCCGCCGAGAATTTTAAAAGAGGTAAAAATATTTAAAAAATATATATTATTCTTTAATATAACTAAAATTAATTATTCTTTAAATTTTAATTAAGTTTTATAGACCTACTTTAAATGAATTATTTATAATCACCTATTAATCTTTAATATGGATGTGATAAAGTAATCAGTTTTAATTCTGGACACAAAAATCTGATCTAAAACATGACATGTATAATTTTAGATGCCACAGAGTCTGAATTGACAATATTTCTCACTGTTTTATTGAAACATACCCTCTTTATCCCCACATTCTAGTCACATAACATGCTAGCTGGCTAGAGCAGAAAAGCATGGAGTTTTCTGTGCACAAGCTTGAAAATGCCTTTTAAACTTGGTTCTTTCAATAAAAGTATTAAGAAGAGGAAGATTAGCTGCTTGCATCGCACAAGTAAGGGTTGGGGAGAGAAAGCATGTCGTTTGTGCTATTTCTTAGGTCAATTTTTGTACAAAAAAACCCAGCGAGATTAAATAACTTAGTCGCCAATGACGATTTGCCGATTGCATTTATCAAGCCCTGTATATAACTTATAATCACTTAATAAATGCAGCAAAGAATGCTAAATGTATATATGCATTTCAACTGATTCAGATTCAATAATGTCATCGTCTTTATCACAGAGATTGGAAGTTTCTTTGTGTTTTTTTATTTTTGCCACAATCGCCATTATTTCTATAATACATGGTTTTCATATTACTTTCACACTTTTCTAAAAAAAGTTTTTTTCTCTGTAAAATAAAGTCACATTGGATCTTTCTTTCTGCCAGTCATTTTTCAGATGTATCAATGTATCCAAAAGCTCCCTGTACTGTACCTAGTGTTATTAAATGATGTTGTCACAACTTGTGCTTCACACTATACTATATTAATGATTACAAAACAGTTACAAGATATGCAAGGTAATCGCGTCGCTAAAAATACGAAGCTATAAATTGTCAGTGATATCCAGCCCTCAGCCATTGACAATTTCAGCAATCAATCCTGTTTACTTTACAGTAGAAATGACTACTTAGATTAGAAAAAAGGTACATATCTTATATTTTCCATTACAGTAAGCATTGAATTCTAGGAAAGGAAAGGAAAAGGGATCAGTCACACAGATTAAATTATTTTCAGTTATATAGAAACATGAAATTGGAATTCTATAATTCTATGTTAGACAAACTGTCCAAATATTTATTATGTTACAATTAGTCCATGTATTGATCATATATTATGAATTAATATATGATCAACCCCCAACGTATGGGATATTGTAATTGCATGTCTAAGCAACTAAACATAAAGCAAACTTGTGAATCAAGTATAATCTACTTTAGAGGAAGTAACTGCTCAGTGAAAATACTTTTGTATTAAATAGATTTAACTATAGCTTCAGCATTTATTTAACTTGCGATAATGATCATTTAGAAAAGAAAAAAGTTTAAAAATGAGCGATCATTTATCAGTATTTATTTTGGGATGCAGTGTTCCATTTACTTTCATAAAAATAGTATTTTCAATTTATAAAAGTTTTATTTAACATTATTAAAAGGTAATATTTAATCTGACATGAATTACATTTACATTTACTTTAACACAAATGATTAATTTCATCTTTATTCAGCTTATAAATATCAATATTAAAAATATTGATTTAAATCAAAGATTTTTTAAAAAAAATCATTTGATTTAAATCATGATTTAAATCGCGATTTAAATCAAACAACCCTGTACATAAGATAATTCTAAGAAAAATTAGAAGGAGTATTTCGCTTGGTGCTGTTATGTGATGTGATATTGAAGGGCTGCCATTGGTAACTATTTTTTAATTCCATCTCGCACCACTGTCTATAAACAAAAATCTTTCACATCCATTTATGCAACATGTGCAAGACGAATATACTACAATTTATTTGGCTTTATTGGATTTCCAAGCATTACGGATTTTTTTCTGCTTTTTGGTGAAAATTGTGACATTATGATTGCATGAGGACTAACTTTCTCCATTCGGATTCAGAATCTAATTGTTATTTTGTGCTTGTTTATTAAGAATAATGGAAGGAGATCACCATATGTAAGGGATATTTGGCAGAATCCTAGAATATGGCCGAATTGAGCATTTGGCGACTTTTTTTATGCATGCCAGGGGAATTTCCTTCCTCGGACCACACCTGAATTCAACAATGCCTACTTGTCAAATATACCTGCCTCCGGCTGGGGTATACATCCTGACCATTAACCAAAAACATGTCCAGAAATTTTACTTAATAAATTGTATTAAATAAGTACTACAAAGATTCAACACAATTTATTAAATATTTTTCCGGGTTCAAAATGTGTTTATTTACTACAGAAAATATTGGTACAATGCTCTGGAAAATATCCCTATTTTGTCAGCTGTATGTGTGGATGACATTGATTTTATTTTCTTCTTTATTTCTTGAGTTAAATTTCTCTAGTTTATTAAAGTACAGAATTCATTTTCTGTTGAACTTTTGGCTCTTCTAACAGACACTTCCGAACATTTTCTCTTGTAAGAAACCATCTTTTGTTTATGTGCAGTGGCGTAGCCAGGGTGGGGGTCCAGATGCTCTTGATACCACTAATTTTGTGCAGTTTTCTTTGCCTTAAGCAATTGAATAACTTTCTGCCATAATCAAGGCGAAGAAAACTTTACAATTTTATTGGTATCCAGAGCGTTTGGACCCCCTCCCTGGCTACGCCACTGTTATGTGGTTGAACGATTGTATGGTTCAGTATTTTAACCATGTAAGGAGTAAGTTTAATTCATGTAAACTGCAGACGAATTTAAATTTTACATTAAAAAATAAAGCATAGATTTTTTGCTATTTTCGAAACGATATTTGTCAATCAGATACAAAATTTTAGAGAAAAGTAAATACTTCGCCAAAATGCAAGCCACTGATTTCCCTCTATGCGAAAAATCCCTGCCTAAGTTTCCACGTGTCACATCAGAAGTAATGTTAAAATAAAACTAATTAAAAAGTTAATTTATTAAAGAAAGCTCATCTAAATAGGGAGTATGCACATGACGTCACGCGTCGTCTGCTACAGAGTTCGACGTACAAACAAACGCTTTGCACCACTTATCTAGTACAGTACTTGAGATTAAAGTTAATGTAATCATGGTAATGTGTGCCGTTTTTGGTTGCGGAAAGCGAACAGTTAGAGATATAGGTATATCGTTTTATCGATTTCCTAGAATAGTTACTAATAAAGGATCTAAAATTGAAGAAAAAACAAAAAGACGACTGAATGTATGGTTAGCACGGATAAACAGAGCTGATCTCACCGAAGCTAAACTTAAACACAGCAGAGTGTGCAATCTACATTTTATTAAAGGTAAGCAAAAGGTTTATTTATCAATTTTTTTAGTACTATATGTTCTGTGTATTATTTAATAGAAGGCGTTAAAATTATAAATAATAAATGTATGTCCGTGGCTTGTTTGCAATTATTTGACATGTTAGGCTTACTTCAACTTCTTGTGTAATATTGCATAAAAATATACATTTTAAAATCGAGTATTTCTTTTTATATATAATATTAGTGCCATAAATTGAATAAATGTGTGTTTTTGTAGAAAATTAGAGAAAGAAGATTTTTTTTATGAAACTAATATATATATATATGTTCAATTTCTTGTAAAAAACATGTGTTACATTATACTTGGCACAGTTTTTCTTTTTGATTTTTCAGCTACAAAACATTTTTCCCCAAATTTCATATATATCTAATTTTTTTTTTTCAAATGACTAACCAAATCTTCATTTTGTACCCCCTCCGCCTTCTGTTCTGGCACCTGGGGCATATGCCCCCTCTGCCTCCACCTAGTTTTGGCCCTGCACACCCAAAAGTATCCCAGGAAAACTCCAGGCTCAATCTTACTCATAAGTATTTTGGAATTGCTTTTGAAAATTTTAAAAATGTACTTTTTCTTCTTTTAATTAATAACTTTAACATATTTGCTATAATTCCTATATCTTAATCTGTTATTATTTTCAAAATATAATTTGTTTTTTTCTGTATGGTTTTTGTTTGAAAATATTACTTACAAATTTGTATTATTATGTTATCAGGGGTCGATTCAGGAAATTTTTGAGGCCTAGGACCCCTTCACAAAAATCTATTTAATAAAATAAAGAGAAAATAATTTTTCTAAAAATGGAAAAAATTAAAGTTTAAGCTGTCATAAAATACTTTTTTTTTTCAAAGTTTTAACCCCCACGGACATACAAAAAGAAGTTATATTCCCCCTTAAAGAATTCTTGTCCTTCATATTCAACAATAAAAAAGTGGGCTGTTGAATTCAAACAGGGTATGAAATCAAATAGGAGAAAGGTATTCCCGACAATGAACGCTCAGGATGTCCAAAAACTGCTACGTTGAAAAATAAAATGAAATATTGTCAAAAATCTTGTATTTCTTTGTCAGGTCGAGAACTTTTCGAATCATCCTCATATAGGATTGCACTAAAGAATTCACACACAAGAATGTCTTAAATGAGTTGCAAGGGGACTGACTACATTGGAAAATATGAAATTTTGTCAAAAATCTTGTGCTCTCACTTTCAGGCCGAGAACTTATTAATCCAGGCAAATTTTTCTAAATTGAAGCAAATATTATAAAAACAAGTAATTTACTTTGTTCTTTAGACTTATAACACAGGACTATTCTTATCTGCCATATCATTTTATTTTATTTTTGTATTACTAATAACTAAATAATTGTATGTAGTAGGATGATCATTTTCTCGGGGAATCTATGTATGGACATTTTTAATGTAATAGAACATATAAGATTTTAAAATTGTTTTAAATAAGCATTCTAATTTTTCTGTTTCTTGCAGGTAAACCTGCAGCCTGGGATGATGAAGCTGATCCAGATTGGGCACCTACTTTGGCACTTGGTCATGCCAAAGTAAAATTAAATAGCCATTCTGCAGCTGAGAGACATAAAAGGTATGTATATCAAAGAGTACAAATAATAATTACGATACTGTGAACTCTCTTTAATTCAAAATCCAGGGGACAGCAATAACATTTCAATTAATCAAAATGTTTTTTTAACTGAATTATTAATATTTTTTAATAACTTCCAGTTTTCATAAAAATATAATTATGTGAATTTTTCAAAATGACAGTAAACTAATTTTAAATGAAAAGAATAAAATATACTTAAGAAAGAAAATTTTAGTTTGATCAAAATTGTGAATGATAAAAAAAATGCCCCACCTGAAAGTGATAATTATATATGCACAACCCTTACCTGTTCTTACATATATTTTACTAGTAAGAGATGAATTTTCAAGGTAGTTATAAGGACACGGGTAACAATGAATAGGCAATCTCATATTATTGAGAGTGAGGTAAAAGCTTTCTACAAACCTAATAAAGACTTGTTTTTCCTCCAAATATTGTTAAATCCTCCAAAAGGTAGATAAACTAAATTTTTTTCTGTTTGGTATCATCAAGTGCAGAATCTTTTAGACTCTGTAAAATTTTACATAAATACAATCAATGCATCAAACATAAACTTATATTCGAATTTGATAGACCTACTGTACTAAAAACTGTTTATGAATATTATATTTAAAAATTGTTTACATTTATTTATTTGTCGGTTTTCAGATCACTGAAAAGAACAGCTACTAAAGAGCCGAAGGAAGATGATAATACAGATCCTGTAGCAGTGTCAAATTTAGCTAATGAAGATGTAGTGTATAATTCTTCACAGTCCTGTGTCTCAGTACAAACCGACTTAACAACTAAAGACATTGTGGATTTGAAAGAAGAATTGAATTTGGCAAGAAGTAAACTGTATGCAGCAGAAGAAAAAGTCTCGTTCATTACAATGACAGAGGATTCTTTTAAAGATAAAGATGAAAGAGTAAAATTTTTTACTGGACTGCCTAATTTTTCTGTGTTAATGGTTGTTTTCCATTTTATATTGAATGAGATTACTGTAACTGAAAGAAATGTATTGTCCCCATTTCAAGAATTTATGATCTTTTTTATGCGATTGAGGTTAAATCTTCTTGAACAAGATTTGGCATACCGCTTTAATATATCGCAATCTACTGCATCAAGAATTTTTGCAAAATGGTTAGATGCAGCTTATATTTGCATGAAAAATACAATCATTTGGCCTGAAAGGAAAAACCTAATTAAAACAATGCCACTTAGTTTTAAGAAACATTTTGGAACTAGTGTTGCGGTAATTTTAGATTGCTTTGAAGTATTCATAGACAAACCAACTTCATTAATAACTAGGGCTGCCACATGGTCAAACTATAAACATCATAACACGATAAAATTTTTAATTGGGATTACTCCACAAGGAGTTATATCTTTTATTTCTGATGCATGTGGCGGTAGAGTTAGTGATAAGGCAATGGTTGAAAAGTGTGGACTTTTAGATAAGTTATTACCTGGGGATAAAGTTATGGCAGACCGAGGTTTTAATATCAGTGAAAGCGTAGGATTTTATTGTGCTGAATTAATTATACCTGCTTTCACAAGAGGTAAAACACAGCTGTCTCCACTTGATATACACAAGACAAGAAAAATTGCTAATTTACGAATTCATGTTGAACGGGTAATTGGCAATATAAGACAAAAATATAATATACTGAGAGATCAGATTCCAGTTGAGTTATTAACAAAAAAAGTAGGTGATGAAGTGCCCCCAATTGACAAAATTGCATGCGTTTGTTGTGCATTTACAAACTTATCACCTTCAGTTGTAAATTTACAATAAAAATATGCAGATTTATTTTTTAAATTCAATAGTTAAGATATAAACTTATTGTATCCCTAAAATAATAGAAATCCAACCAAGGTTGATAAATCTTTTTTTTATCATCAAAAAATTGAATTTTAAATTCAAAAGAAAAATAATTAAAATACAGTAGAAGATCTTTATAACTGATAAACCTAATACTTTAAATAAAACTGAAAACAACAGTGCTCCCTTAATGAATAGAAAATATTATATAATGATTAATTCTTGAAATATGGATTTTCATTCACGGGTGTTGAATATTTAACTCATACATGGGAGAAAGAGAGGGGGGTGGTGGGTGTTAAAGATAAGTAGGGGGTACTCCGAAATGAAAAGCCATAGGGTACATGAGCAAGGGGTACATGAAAGAAAAAAGGTTGGGAAGCGCTGCTCTAGAGGACTAAATTTGATACATTAGTTCAACTTTATCTCCTTAATTTAGAGATACTTTAATGTATTTTCAGAGTTGCCAAGTCTCCGGCTTTTTGAACACCAGTATTTTTTTTGAGAAAAGGTTGTTCTTTTAAATCGCAAAATGCTCCGATTCAACAAAACAACATTTTCTGTACTAAATTACTGGTATCCAAAAAGCCGGAGACTTGGCACGTCTGTATTTTGGTATGTTTCACACATATTTGGCCATGTTTTACAAGCTAAATTTAATGATGTGTGAAATGTGATCTATATAACCCAAAATTCTATATAATGTACAACCTCGTGTTTTAAGGTTTGCGTTATAAAGATCTTCTACTATATGTTGTTCATATATATATATTTTTTTTAATTAATGTTTATATCTTTGTAACATTTCAGTCTTGTGACAAAAATAGTAACATAATTTATAGCTTCAGATCATTTTTGTCACTTTTAATTCTATCAAATGCTCCCTGAAAATTTTAACTACAATTTTATAAAACATTTGCACACCCTGATTTTGTTTTCTCCTGTAACAATCTTCATTGTCTTAATATTTTATAACTAGTAAATCTGCAGATCAGGTGCCTCAATGTCAGCTCTGAAAGTCATTGTTTTTTAATCTCACTTTTCATATTATTTAACATCTTACAATTTGTAATTTAATTTTTTTATATTGTATACATATTTATGGGCATATATAATACTTCATTGGTTTCAAAAATTAGAAGCGTTACATTAAACACCGTTCATGAATGATATTCTGAAATTCTTATTCTTGTAATCTTTTAGATAAATAGCAAACGTGATTTGGCGCTATAAAGTATTTTCCGTGATACCTTTTATGTTCACAATTTCCAGTAATTGTAATATTTCAGGATCTTTTTACCACTCTTACTTTCTTTAGATTAACCACCTTGTTGTACCAGTGATTTTATCCTATTTTTAAAATTATATTAACTTTTCAATGACGAAACATCCACATCTGTTCCAGAAAATGAATATCTTATGTAAGAAATATACATATAAAAATGTAAATTCATACTACAAGACTTGAATCCATATTACACGTTCAATGTTTTTATAATTTTCGTTTTGAAAAAAATATTTCGGTAATCATTCTATAATAGTAATGGCAACTTGTATCAAAATACATTCTTTGTTATGTCAATAGATTACGAAAATCTCCTGAAAATAATACATTTTGCTAATATAGTATTACAGCAAAATAGTGCGAGTTACTTCAATTTTATTATTTTGATATTCTTTGAAATAAGGTTGCTAAGCAACTGATAAATTAAAGAGAAAAGTAAAAAGAAATGTATTTTAAAATTTGTACAAAATATGAAAATAAAAGTTTTATATTTCCCGAACAGATGAAAATTTTTCCAATAATTTAAGCAATTAATTTCTAAATTCTAATAAATGTATCGGCAAATTTTCAAAGTTATTGGATATATTTAAAACCTCCATATCGAAAATCTAGCATCCATAATTTTACGTCTCCACAGTGAGCCTTCACTGACGTTTCGGCTATTACCTCTTTATAATTTAGTTTTTGTATTCATGTTGCAGTTGTGCCTGTAATTGTATCACATTTTGTTATTACATCTTTTGTATAAATTTTCAATATTTTGTTCTTTTATAGCTTTATATATGAATTTTTAAATGTTATATTGTATTCATTTAATAAATAAAGGAAACTTTAATATTTTTAAATGTCTCTATGATAGAGAAATTACATTTTTTACACTCTGTAATAATTCTAAAAGAACAATGCAGAATAAATTTCATAACACACTTTTTTTATTGATTACTCAAAGACTTGCAACTGTGTGAAGAAATATGAATTTAAAAATTTACCATAAAATTCCGAAAATAATTGCCCTCCCCCTGCCATGAAAACAAGAAATAGTTGCAAAAGTGGAGAGGGGGCTTATAAATGGAAATTTCTTGTAAATTTTCCCAATACTTTTTCTAGCACCATAGCAAGAGAAAGGGGAATGTGTTGTCATGTGTCACAAATTGCTTATAAATCTAAGTAATTTATTTTTTACTTTTTTTGACACATTTTTAAACATAAAGGCATAAAATTGCCAGGTCTGACTATTATAGCGATTCGGAATCAAATGGTATTTTTCATGTTTCGATAAATTACTTATCGATTTATAAGTGATTTTTGTCTTGTGGCAACAAATGTTTCTCTTTCCCCGTACTTACATCTGGAAATTCAGTTCAAAACTCCAACTTTGAAAACCTTTTCTGAAAGATCTTTTTGTTTTTAAATAAGAACACCTGTTAATTTCATGTGTTTCCAAACAAAAATGAATCAGAAATTAGCTTCTTTGAATTTGAGAACAGCCTTTAAATACTGTGATGATTGTAAAGCTTGCCCCATTCTTTTCTCCTATTTAAGGGAAGACAAACTATTCAAATTATATTCCTTTACATATAAAAAAGACTTTGTTAATATTAAGGAGTGTGGGGGGGGGGGATGAATTATTGAGTTGAAAACATAATAATTTATTAACTTTTCTTTTAAGTACTGGGAGGTCGAAATGGAACATTATCAAAAATCATGATCAGCTTTTGATGGAATGGGTAATATTTTGTTATGCAGAAAGAAGCCATACAGAGATTTTTTATTATTATTTTTGCTATATAAAATTTTTCTAGCATTAAGATGACATATAAATGGATTAGTGTCAAATCAGTTACCGTACAAAAATACTAAAAATAGTCACCTTTAAATTTTTTTAAAGTTTCAAAAATCAACTTATTTTGAAGTGACTTATGTCCCTAAATTTCAGAACATAATACTTAAATTAAATTGAAATGAGAGACATTTATAATCACAAATTTTGACCACATAGAAATTTATACAAAACTTTTTCTAATAATAACAATATATATTTATGTAAATTATTGAATTTTAAGAAAGTTATATCTCTCTTTCTTAGTTGAAAGAAAAATAACAATAGAGTTGTGAAAAAATGATATTAATATTAAAATACATTTTTAAAAATGTGCGGTAACGGATTTGACACTAATCCATTTATACTGATTTATGTCTTAACGATTTTTATTGATTTTTTAAAATATTTAATGCTAGAAATATTTAATACAGTCTTTATATAATGCATAGCTCAAATTAAACATTAAAAACTAATGCATTTTTGAATTTTCTTCTTTTTCCTCTGGGACAGCATATGTGAATTTTGAAAATGGCCCATAATTTAATGCTGAAGAATGATTTAGTTGTAATATACAAGATTAGAAAATGGAAACATATATTACACAGTGAATAATACTGCTCAAGCATCGATGGTTTGGAAGAGATTTATCTTTACTGCAAATAAAATAAAATTCTAAGGTTTACAAAAGCAAAGTTGATGATTTCGGACATTCTAAAAAAATAAATAAAATGAGTTTACTGTATTTTTTTTATATGCTGCATAGAGATGGGAATGCTCGGAAAAAAAAACAGAAACTTTGGGGAAAAAACTGGTTTTTTTTTTCAATTTTTCCGAATTTGAAAAATTGAAATTTAATTTATAAAATAATATATTCAAAATGTTATTTTGGCTGCATTCTGATATTTTTTCATGTTCAGTGTCTCCCATGAAAATGTTAACTGTTTTACTAAAATGTTACCAAATAAAATGGAATTTGTCTGGATACTTCAAACATTCATATGCACTGGCTACATTCAAGAAAAATAAAATCGTCAACCTAACCAGGTTTTACTGTCTTTTTCTGAAAATTTGGCTATAATGTTTCATAAAATAATTATAATGGATCAAACTGTATTGCATGATATTCTTGAGTAAATTATCTTTACAGTGGTATATAGCTTTTACGGTTTTACTAAGAAATATTGGGTGTTATGAGCCATCAAACTTCAAAAAAGCCTTTTTTCTAGAAAGTTTCCACAATTTTGGCCACTACTGTATTTATGAAGGACCTTATTAAAAATATCTAAATAAGAACCTAAATATAACAATAATTTCTAATTCACAAAAGTTTAATTATATTTTTTATGGCAATTTTATATGATTTCTTTTAATAAGGCAATATTTTTTAGACAAAATGCTCACAAAAACAAGTTTGATTTTTAATGTAAAAATCACTTCAAAACCTAAGAATTATGATTTGTCAATATATATTACAATATTGCCATCTCTAGTTACGATCATATAAAAAATTACCAATCACTCTTATCGAAGCACAATACTCTAAACATACTAAGAAATTAGAAATACCCGATATGGAATTTTGGTACTTTTCGGTTAGCCGGGCGCCAGTGATATATATACATGTATATATACACACACATATATATACACATACATGTATATACATACATATATATTATACACATATATGTATGAATATAGATATATATATTTATATACATATATATTTATATATGTACATATATCACTGGCGCCCGGCTAACCGAAAAGTACCGGAATTTTTTATGGAAATTAGAACTGAACATTCATCAAGCTGATTTTTTTATGTGTTTTATTATGTATAAAATTTTTATTTCTGCATTTTCCTTCCAAAACCAACTGAAAGTAAAAACAAATAAATCCATATATTATTACAAAAAAGTAAAGAACAAAACATTTTTTAAATAAGTTGGTTTATTTTACATAAAAACTATAAAAAATAATTTTTAAATTTTTTGATTTTTGGTAAACCATTTACCAGCCATTTCAGGCAAGATGACGTACAAGTAAAAGTTTCTTGCTTTTTCTAGAACGTCTTCCCAAAAATCAATGTTGGGCAATATCCTTTCTACATACAAACCTTTTTCGGTCCAAACAACAAAATCACAATAATCAGCATTCGACACAAACATTTGTGTTTGGATTTGAAAAAAATATTTATGTGCAGTTGATAAGTTTATATTATATAAATCATCTATTTTTAAAAAAGGATGGTCATGTCCAACCTGGTTTGGGTCACATTTTCGCAGAGTGTGTGGGCATTTCACCTCACAAATCCCTCTCCCACAACAGTTACACGAAACTATGCTGTCTGGAGTAGCTCCAATAAAAGGAAAATCCTTATTAATTATTAAGCCATTTTTTTTCATCATGAAATTGTTGTGCTCACTTTTCATTTTTTGAAGGTACTGTTTTAGACCCATTTTTTCATATGTTTTGCCCCATCTTGTAGGAATAGATACAAATTTTGTTTCTTCAGGGTAACATATTTTCGTTATAACGGAAATAGATGGCTCAGCCAATTTTGTGGAGCAGACAGATTTCATATTTGAAGCAGTAATTCTGCCTGCTCTATGACTGAACCATAATTTGCATTCCGCTTGTTGTCTCGTCATTTTTTCTAGCAAGGATATCTCTTGCTCAGAAATAATAATTTTATTGTGAAAAATATCCTTGCATAGTGTCAACAAATCAATCCATGATAACTTTTCATTTTCAGAATGATATAATTTTTCCAATGAATCAGGGAGAGATATAGTTTTAAATTTTTCACAGAATGGGCTCACAATTCTTAGAATTGCGGAATCTGTGCCCGTGGCAGCAATATCTGAAAAAAAATTACTAATAGTATCATCTGAGATAGATTTTTGTTTTTTTTTAACAGGTTGAACATCTTCAATAGTAAAATCTGCAAGTAATTTTTGTTGTTTTTTACTTGCAGAGGAGAAGTCTAAATCGCTTACACGGTTGAATGGCACACTTTTTACGTGTGCTGGTAGCCAGGTGTTAGCTTGGCTAGTGCATGAAATTTCGTTCACAATTCTGACACCTGTTTCAATTGCAAAAAGCAGGGCACCTACATGTGAACATGCACCACCTAAACCAGCCATGCACGTACAGTTTGCAGAGAGAACTTCTCCATCTACCTTTGTTAAGATCCACACTTGTAGAGGCTTTGCTCGTAAGCTTTGTGAATGGTTAACCTAAAAAGAATAAAATTTAATATCAATAACAAGTGATTTTTAAGTAAAAAATAAAACAGACTTTAAGAAATTGTTTTTACACTCTTAACTCAACCTGGTTTTTGTATGTAAAATGAGGAATTTTGCAATTTTTAACCTACTTTCTGATAAGCTAGAATTATAAAAAAATTATGTACAGAGATGTGTTTCCAACGACAATACAACATTTTAATATTTTTTACAACTTAATTATTAATTAATATATTAAATCACTAAATATTCTCTGTAACTTGTACAGATGTTTGCGAGTTGAAACAACAATGGATTTAATTATCGCCAATAAACATTCAGTACTTTTGTGTTATAACGGCCCCCACATTTATGATTATGCCAAGGTTGCAGTATATACGTCATTATATACATATTAATTACACCTTATATGTCATTTAACTTGTCTTATATGTCATGTGTACATCATATACACATGTCAAATATATGCATCATATATGACTATAACTTTACCATATGCGTCTTGAAATGTTATATAAATCATATATTATGTTTATTTCATATATATGCTCTGTAATTTAGGCGAGAAATCTGAGTTGCCTGGCAGTTTATTTTTGGGAGCCACAAAACTTCCAACGTTTTTTAAAATATGCCAAAGTGCTGTAAAACTGCAACAATGAAACATTTCATAAAGATTCAGAAGTAGATGAAATATTTTAAAGAAGTTTATACACTACATATATATATATAATTTTTTCAGTTTCTCTTGAATTTCTAAAAAAGTACTGAACTAATTTTGAGAATATCCTCGCCGGAATTAAAAAAAAATAAATCACATAAATTGGTCACATAGTTTTGGAGTAACCGGTGAATATACAAAAAAAAAAAAAAAAAAAAAAAAATGTTGAATTGAAAACTTCCTCTTTTTTAAGACCAATTTGTACTTTATTTTTTATTTTTTTATGTTCTATATTTAACTTTTGATTGAATAGTACATTATTTGTTTTGTTGTTGGTTACCATCTATTACATTTTATGATGCAATTTGATACATTCCTTGTGCTTCAGTATTACAGCACAGTAATTGCTTTAGAGAAATAAGGGCTTAGATGCTTTACACTCACGCTAAAAAAATAAATAAAAATTAATCGGTTAAAAAAAAGAAAAAAGTCGCCAAATTTAGGGGATTTTTTCCTTTAATGGCAACCTAGCCATTGTATTAAGTTATTCGTTTGGCGCAGTCTTGGAAATCGCGCCAACCAAACAGTCGCCAATCTTTTGTTTACATTTTAGCGTGAGTGTAACACATCTGTTCCGAAATAAGTAATATTTAATATATATCTTATGACCTTTTTATTGCAGTAAATTAGAAATATTTATTAAAAGAGACCAATATAATTTTAAAGTATTGTAATAATCTATTACTTTAATTCAGCAGAGAAAATTCCTGCTACTAGTGAAGTGGTAAACTGTATTTTGAAATTTGGTGAGCATATTATAAAAATTTAGGGATATGCCAATACACAAGTTGAACAAAAAATAATATTCTTTATTAAAAAATTGAGTACTTTTATGTTAAAAGAGCACCAGTGATATGTATGTTTATATCATACACACACACATACATATATATATATATGTATATATACAAGGGTCGATCCAGGCAAAATATGGGGCCTATTTAGGGCCTCTTTGATAAAATGGGCTTCATAAAATTCTATTTAATAAAACAGGCCTTTCACAAAATTCCTTTTACTAAAAGAGGCCCTTTTACAAAGTTTAATTCCATAATAAATTATTATTTATTAATTATTTTCAGATGTTTTAAAATGTGTAATTTGTAAACAAACAAGTTCACCAGAGAGGAAAACTTCAGCAAAAAGTTTTTGTTTATAAATGCTTAGCTCAAATTTGAGTAAATGGATTTCAACTTTCCTTACAAAAATATAATAAATTTCACAAAAATAGCTTTTACTTTTCACAAAATGGGTCCCAAGAAAAAAAAACCTGCATCGATCAAGAAGTATACATATATGTATATACCACTGGCACCCGGCTGACATAAAAGGGAACAGATGCTTTACACTCATGCAGCAATGTTGGTCGACTTTTTGGTTGGCAGGATTTTCAAGCCCGCGCCAAACCAAGAACTTAATATAATAGCTAGATTGCCATTAAAGGAAAAAATCCCCTAAATGTGGCGACTTTTTCCCTTTTTATAACCGATTAAAAAATAAAAAACTGTGCATGAGTGTATAGCTGTGTTTAGTTTATGATTCATGAGTTTGGTAATCAACAATGTTTAAGTTGACATTTTAGATGACTGACATTTATTGAACCATTACCAATGAAAAGTTAACTGGATTATCAAAAGTTTATGTTACTATCAGGACTATAAATTAATACATATTTTTTACTACTTTATAAATATATTAAACACTATAACATTACTGTATGAATTTGTATCCTTTACTGCTTAAAACAAGGAGTAATTAGATTACGAATCTAAGTAATAGCTTAAGAACACAAAAAGCAATTAACATTATTTCTCAACATCCATAAACATATTTTACATATTATTCTTACATTCATTTCTGGTAATTTTGAAGCATGTTTCTTCTTAGTAAGCTCTTTTTGAAAGATGGCACCAAACATTATATGCAGTTTTTCATGTATAAAACATAACATAAATTTTGTAGTCAGGTAATCTTTATTTTGTTTAATTCCATCATTATTATTATTTTAAACATTTATTAACAAGGTTCATATCGAGAAAGATTTTGAACACAGCATTCTCATTTTTATCTTTATATCATTTATATTTTATAACACATTTCCAATGCGTTTATATAATATATGTTATACACTAAAAAGTGTGATTTTGTTAATAATATATTAGCAAATTTATAAAACTAAAAATATCAGAGTATAGAAATCAACAGATTTAAAAATAACTTTTTTATTGATACAAGTAACTTACTTCACCAAGCAGAAGCACTCTTTCGGTATCAACTGCTTTCAAGTATATTTCCTGCTTGACAAAACCACTAGTAAAAAAGTTATGGGCTTCCATAGATTTAAAAGCTTTCATTTGCTGCAGGGTTGCAGAACTTGTGGAAAACACCAAGTAATTCACAATATCTCCATGCTGAATATTCGGAAATAAATTCCAGTCTGCTTCACAAGTTTCATATGGTATTTCATATGGATCTATTCCAGCACAATCATCTATTTTTGATTTATAAATCGCACGATTAGATTCATCCAAAGAATCGGCGTAATTACTTCCACGCAACATTGTGATACAAAAATATTTAATAAATTAAAGAAAACGTAACAATAATAAAGATTAATCAAACAATAACACATAAAATACATAAACCGTCGGGAAAAAAAAATAGGGAATAATCGGAAATTCACAAATTTAATTAGTAGAAGTAGCGTTAAACATGGAACGAAAGCAGCAAATGCTGTTTGTTTGTACGTCGCCGGCTCACGTGATCACAAATCGTGACGTCAGTGCATACTCCCAATTTACTTCTAATAAATGCCACGACGAATATTCGAATGCTATGCTATCACCTTTTCTGTCGTGAACGACATGGATTTTTCGAAATTTATGCGAAAGATTATTTATATTTTGGTTTCTGTTTTGCTAATAACTAATATCAATTCTAGTAATAATATGATTGGCAGTTTTGTTAGCTATAATGTCCTTAGACTCACGCATCGTTTTTTTAAAAATCGGTTATAAAAGGAAAAAAGTCGCCAAGCTTTGGGGATTTTTTCCTTTAATGGCTTATGCTTGTGTTAAGCTATTGGTTTTGCGCGGGCATGAAAAGTGTGTCAAACAAAAAGTCGCCGGCTATGATGTTTTACACTCACGCACCGTTTTTTTTTTTTTAATCCGTTATAAAAAGGAAAAAAGTCGCTAAATTTTGAGGATTATTTTATTTAATGGTAACCTGGCTATTGTACTAAGTTATTGGTTTTGGCGCCAATCAAAAAGTCGTCAAACATCTGTGCGTGAGAGTAACACATCTGTTCCAAGTCGCCAAACATTTGTGCATGAGTGTAACACATCTATTTTAAAAATTCTCTGTTTTTAACCTATGTGGATTTATGATGAAGATTAGCGAGATCAAAAGATTAAAATAATAATAATTTAGATGTGATGTTGAAAAGTATATATATATAGTATTTTATAAATTAAATATACATTTGAAATAAATGTAGAGAAACGTATTTAATACAAACACAGTGTATTTTCTTTTAATTTCTACGCAAGCTTCTTATTATAATCATTGTTATTTTTCTTGAGGAAAATTCTATAAGTGGATAGGATGCCAATTAGCATATTTTACAAAGCGTGGCTTGGCACAAATTTAATTTCACATTGTTGTAACCTACTTTGATTTTCAGACAATTATTATGTAATAAAATTGAAAATATCTATTCTTTTAAGTTCTCAATGTATTTTAGTTGGTTAGTTCGGAAATATATTTACGTTGTGCATTATGATATGCTATTTCACAGTTTACTGTGAGATATGAAAAAATAAATCAAAAAAATTGGTACAGATGTCACAGATCGGGTTACCTATTTGGTGTCAAAATGGTGGGGTTTTTTTGCCTGACATGGTAACTAAAGGTGAAAATAAGGAATTTTGCTTAGTAGCCACTGGCCGGTAGGTTGATTTTTTTTTAGTAGCCAGTTAGCGGCGAGTGAGAATAATTTCTTTAGTAGCCAGTAAGTACATTTATGTCACTGAAGATTTAATTAAAAAGTATACATAATAAGTTTACAGTAAAGCAATTTATGTACTAAATAAAAATATTTTAATTTATATTACTTTGAATAAACTTGAGATTCTAATTTCCAATCTATTTTAAATTTTAAAATAAGTTAACAGCAAAGTTATACACAACATGATTATGTAGCTAGCTACATAAGTCTCACTAAGCTTAGGTACTTGTGTAGCTAACTAAATAAGTACCTTTTTTAAAAAAAAATATATTTGTCTAGAATTAAGATCTGACAATAATAAAATAGGTATGTTTATACACCAAATAATAACCCACAACTTGATATGCATTATACACACACAAACTGTGGTCTGCGGACCAAAAGTGGTGAACATCTTCAGAAATTAAGAAAATGTGTATTATGTCAATTAGCCGGGAAAAAATTCTAAATTTTGTCATTCAGGAGAGTAAAAATCATGAATTTCCATCATTCCAAAGCGTAAAAATCATGAATTTCCGTCATTATCCGAAGCATAAAAAGCATGAATTTCCGTCATTCAGGAGCGTAAAAATCATGAATTTCGTTGATCGCGTACAGAAGATCATGAATTTCGTCATCGGCTGCATAAAAATCGCGAATTTCGTCGATCGGACATGAAAAAATCATAAATTTTGTCGATCAAACGCGGAAAAATCATAAATTTTGCCAATCAGGTGCGGAAAAAGCATAAATTTCGTCAATTGAACACGGAAAAATCCTGAATTTGATTTATCAGATGCAGAAAAATCATAAATTTTGGCGATCGGGTGCGTAAAAATCAAATTTTGTAGATCAAAAGCATAAAAATCATAAATTTTGGCGATCGGGTGCGTAAAAATCAAATTTTGTAGATCAAAAGCATAAAAATCATGAATTTCGTCGATCGGACACAGAAAAATCATAAATTTTGGCGATCAGGTGCAGAAGATCATGAATTTCGTCGATCGGACACAGAAAAATCATAAATTTTGGCGATCAGGTGCAGAAGATCATGAATTTCGTCGATCGGACACAGAAAAATCATAAATTTTGGCTATCAGGTGCAGAAGATCATGAATTTCGTTGATCAAACACGGAAAATCATAAATTTCGGTGATCGGATGCAGAAAATCATGAATTTCGTTAATCGGAAGCAGAAAAATTACAAATTTCGGCGATCAGGTGTGGAAAAAGCATAAATTTCGTCAGCCAAACACGGAAAAATTCTGAATTTGATCGATCAGATGCAGAAAAATCATAAATTTTGGCGATCGGTGCATAAAAATGATAAATTTCATCAATCAGGAGTGTAAAAATCATGAATTTCGTCGATCAGACATAG
This sequence comes from Maratus michaelseni, assembly GCA_963931845.1. Classification (NCBI taxonomy): domain Eukaryota; kingdom Metazoa; phylum Arthropoda; class Arachnida; order Araneae; family Salticidae; genus Maratus; species Maratus michaelseni. Next base: position 263,815,670 of record OZ007598.1, read on the forward strand.
AAAAATCATAAATTTTGGTGATGGGGTGCAAAAAAATCTTGAATTTCAGCGATCAGGTGCTGAAAAATCATGAATTTTGTCTATCAAATGTGGAAAAAACATAAATTTCGGCAAACAAACGCGGAAAATCATAAATTTCATCCATCGGAAGCAGAAAAATCATAAATTTCGGTGATCAGGTGTGGAAAAAACATAAATTTCGTCATTTGGACACGGAAAAATCCTGAATTTGATCAATTGGATGCAGAAAAGTCATAAATTTCGGCAATCGGGTGAAGAAAAATCATGAATTTTGTCCATCTGGTTCTGAAAAATCATAAATTTTGGTGATCAGGTGCGGAAAAATCATGAATTTTGGCTATCGGGTGCAGAAAAATCATGAATTTCGGCAATATGCCACGAATAAATCATCCATTTCGGTGATCGGGTACGGAAAAATCATGAATTTCGGTGATCAGACGCAGATAGTTCATAAATTTCAGCAATTGGGTGCAGAAAAATCCTGAATTTCGTTAATCAGGTTCAGGTGTGGAAAAATCCTGAATTTCGTCAATCAGATGTGGAAAAATCATACATTTTACCAATCGAGTGCTAGAAAATCAGGAATTTCGGCGATCGGGTGCAGAAAAATCCTGAATTTCGGTGATCGGGTATTGAAAATTCCTAAATTTCGGTGATCGGGTATTGAAAATTCCTAAATTTCGGCGATCGGGTATTGAAAATTCCTGAATTTTGTCGATCGGACATGGAAAAGTCCTGAATTTCATCCATCGGGCACTGAAAAATCATACATTTTGGTGATCGGGTGCTGAAAAATCAGGTATTTCGGCGATCGGGTGCGGAAAAATCATGAATTTCTACAATCCGACTCGAAAAAAATCACGAATTTCGGCGATCGGGCACGGAAAAATCACAAATTTCGTCGAACAAGTGCGAAAAAATCATTAACTTCGGCAATCGGGTACGGGAAAATGGCGAATTTTAGGCAAAATGGAAATTGGAAAATCCTGTATTTGTCCGGTTCTTTCCATATTTTTAATCACCAGTTTTTCAAGTTTATTCGACGAGTGGCGACTGGCGAGTGCTTATTTTCACCTTTAATGATAACCGGGTAATTTTTGTGAAGTTTCGCCTCATATAGCAACCTAGCTGGTAGATCATACTAAGTTATCTAGTATTATTAGATTGATCAGTAGTATTCTTGACCTTGTTTGTGCAATATCTCGCACGTAGATGTATTTAGATTATATTATTTTCAGCACAAGTTCAGGTAGTGTTAATTTTTTACATTTGTTTTGCTGATTATTGCTTTATTCAATTTTTACTGTAGGGCCATTCCATGAAAATGGAGACATGGGTCATGAAATTTCAAACTTATTAAAATGCTTAGTGTTATATGTCATTTTAATCAAAAAACCTTCAACTGTTCAGCTACAGACAGTATTAAGTGATATGATCTCTAAAATTAAAAATATACGGCAATATATATGTTGTTGTCATTAACGATTGAAAGCACCTAATACACACATATTTGCTTAAACAATCTGATCAACTTTTTATTATCTACATGTTTTATAGTTATATTAATTGTCACCTTTGGACTGTTTTCTTAGATTTTACAGGACATTTTTAATGTGGGTGATATATATTTTTTAAACTTAATGTTTTTATTTAACTAAGTTTCAGATGTTACCAAAAACTACTAAAAAGTATTCTTACTAATTGGCTGTTTGCATTAGACACTAGATATTTTTTCTTCAAAGCCAGTTTTGAGTGTAAATTGAAGAAAAAACACCACAGCATCCAAGTTAAATAATTTCATGCTTAAAACATGGTAATGGAATGACAAGGCTACAAACAATATGCACTGATAGTCAAAATAATAATTATTAAAATCAAAGAGTATTAATGCCAACTGAAGTTATATCTAGTTTAAACAAATTAAATGTTAATTCTTATGTTTTCATATATTTTACAAAAGGGAAAGAAAAATGAATTTTATGTTGGACAAGTTTTGATGTTGAAACATTTCCTTTCATTCCAATCAATATCATTCTCATTCAATTATTATTTTATTTTACTTTTGTATTATAACTGTAGCCATAAATAAAAACATTCTGTTTAATAACCCTAACTGGTTTAAGCATTATTTGTATTATGCCAGAGCACATGGTTTGGGTTTTACTCACATGGTCACACTTTTTACTGCATATATATGGCATGGAAATGGAAGAGAACAAGGCTATATGTCATTGTAAGTGATGATACCAATCATGAAAAAGTTTCTGTGTATGTTTTTTATAAAACATTAGTTTCTGCTTTTATCGCTGCCCATCCACAAATTGAAGAGGTAGGATTTTTTAGTGATAGTGCGTCAAGCCAATTTAAGCAGCGCTATTTGTTTACAAATTTGACCTTCATGTTTCAAAAACATAAAATCTTTGTCACTTGGAATATTTTTGCTACAAGCCATGGTAAAGAGGTTATAGACTATAGACGGTATCGGAGACTCAGTAAAATGCTCAGTGTGGCATCAAATATTAGCAGGAAAACTTGTAACAAATTCTGAAGAATTTGCCGAAACTGCTGCAAAACATTGGCCACATCTTAAAATAAAGTTTATCTCATCATCTACAGTAAATGAATATGTTTAAGAGCTCACAGAAAGGTGGGAAGGAATTTTTCCACTTCCAGATACACATAGCACACACAATTTGAAGCCTATAGATAAATATGTACTTGAATATGGAAAATAGGGTTGCACCGAATAGTGATTTTGGCCGAATACTGAATACCGAATATTCGGCCCACAGGTATACCGAATATTCGGCTAGCCGAATAGTAACAGTGAGACCAAATACCGAATATTCGGCCAACCGAATAATAACTATTCGGCCGAATATTATTATATTTCAGAGTTTAAAAGTTAAATTATAAAACTATTTTACATAATATTTAACACATATACTACCATTTTATAAACTAGACCTTTTTAAGAAACCTTTACACAAAAAAAATCTGTACTTTGAGTTATAACTTAAAAAAAAGGATAGTCTTAAAACTTTTTTTATTATAAAAGTATAATAATTATGTAGTTTCTTCTGTATATTGAAATGGTGGCAAATCAGCAAGAACTTTCCTGCTCCTTTTGATTTGGCAAAGAAGTTTTTAAATGAACCAGAGAGCAGGTGTCTGGAATGGGCGATCATATTCAGGTTGTAAACATACAGGGTGTTCATACATCTTGAAACAAACTTTCTGAGTGGATAATGTGGTCAAAGTAAACATTTTTTGAGGAAGAAACATTATCTCAATCCACTTCTACTTATTTCATCAAAAATACAATACATTCAGTGAAAAACACAGGGTATGTCACCACAAGCTGAAACTGAATTTTCATTCACAACTTTAACAACAATGAAGATATTTTAGTGAGATTTGCATCGCATTAAATTTGCTTGTAGCAAATATGGTATTATTTGAAGCTGCTGAATTTTGGCCAGTGACACAGTATATAAGTAGTACTGTCAGCGGCACTCTGAATAAGGGAATATCTAGCTCAGTGTTGTTTAGATATGAATGGTAGCAATTTCCAGTACTTCCTGTGATTCACAGAAATCAACCTAATTATGTTGAAAATATAGTTATAATAGCCTTAATATTATTAAAATAACAAACAAAAATTCAAATTTGACCTGGAGTGAGATGCACTTTATTTTCGATTCAATGAGTATGTTGCGATCCTGGTTTCCTAGACAAAAATTGTCTGCCTTGATGTCTATTATCACTTGTGAAAGTTTTTTTTTCGTTTTGTTTAGAAACATGATGTTTGTGAAAAAACAAGAAACAGATTATTTACCAAGACAATATTCAAAAACTTATTTCTACATCATTAATTCCTATGAAGGTCATCATATTCATAATGGTTAATTTTCTTAAGTAACACTTTTCAAACAGCAAATAAATAATGTAAAAGCATTCTCTTTTATTGAAATAAGATTCTATTTCTAATTATTTTTAATATCTTTATTAACTGACAGTTAAAGTACAAATTGTGGGTTTTTTTAAATATTTAATTTTTTTTTTTTTTTTTTTTAGTATTCGGTTTGGCTGAATATTTTGATATTCGGCCAAACCGAATATTCGGTAGGCCAAATAGTTTGATACTTGGTCTTAACCGAATATTTGGTGCAACCCTAATGGAAAATACTCGTTTTCTGAAGAAAAAAAAATCCTTCAACTTCAGAGAAGGTAAAGTTCACACACATCACTGAAAAGCAAGCTTATAAGAATGTTGTATTAGAATCAAGCATTGACTTACAGGACACAAAATTTTACAATGTTTGAGACTATATATTGATTCAATGGCTGGGGGAAAAATCTGTTTGTCATTATGTTGCAGAGATTATTTCTGTGGAAGATGACACCTATGAAGTATCATGTATGAGAAAACAGGATGGTATAGGTCTAATTTACTCATTTCCAGAAAAAGAGGATAAATGCTAGGTAGATAAGAACCAAATAATTCAGAAATTGAAAAAGCCATCAATTATAACTAATAGGTCATGCACTCGTATACAAAACAGATTTGTATTTGACATCTGTATAGCTGCAGAATAATGTGTAATCAGTTTACAATAATTTATGTATTAATTTCAATAATTAAAAAAAAAAAATTCTTGTTAAAAAGAAGCTTACAAACTATATGGAACTTTTTGTCATTCCGTTGCCAGAGTAACATTTGCATTGCTCTGTAACTATTTATTGATTTAAAAATTCGAAAACCTAAGAATATTTCATAATTAGTACCCTGTTAGTTCTGTCATTTTCATACAAGCTTTATTATTTACCATTTGGCTGAATTTTACATTATAAGCTCACGGAGAAATACTAGTGTAGAAAACACGTCATTCCGTTACCATGAATAAAGTTTGTTATTGTTATTCTTAATCACTTAAATCTTAACTAGTAAATATATTTAAGGAAAGTTAATGGTGGAGTTTAAAGTTCAGATAAAACAAAATTTCTAATTCCAATATTTTTTTATTCTAGGATTAAAACAACATCTACTTATTACTTAAACTGTCATTCTGTTACCCTGGAATGGCCCTGTAGCTGGATTTTCTGTTTATAATCTTTCGCTTTATTGATTATTATTAGATTTTTAAATATGGCTGGATTTGCTGTTTATAATCTTCTGTCTACGACAGATGTCAGTTGAAAAATATCAGTCTAGTATTTTAGATATTATCAGATGTTGTTTTTCTGCAGATAGGCATACTGTTGGTGTTATAAAAACAGAAATTGCGAGGGAAAGGAAAAATTCTGTTTTAGAAAGGGTCACCTGTCTTTGCAGGCATGTTGTACATTATAAATGCTTTGTATTCTTTTCTCTGGGGACATGAAATTTTCCATGATTCTGCTATAGACAGATTTAATCTTCATAGTATCAAAAATTTTTTGCAATATTACAAAAAAAAAAAAAAAATGCATCCAGTTAAGAGTTTTGAAGGAAAATAGATGATTTATCATTGTTGTGCAATAACTTTGTTATCGTATCCTCCGGCTTACTCAGTTTATGTTAGCATCAAACCCAGAAACTTTGGCTCCCAAGCTCTTCATATCTATAATCAACATAATCACCAATAAGAGAAAACTTCTCAGAAAAATGCTTTTTTTTATCTGCAAGTGTGTTTATGAAAATATAAATACATTCAACCATAGGAGCCAACTTTGGTCCCATAGCTGGGTCTGCGACAAGGGCAGGTTTGAGTGGGTTGGGAAACACACGATTTGTCGAGGTAGACAGCGAGCGAAACGACCCCAATGAATTAGGGGGTCTGGGGGGAGCGTTCTGAGCTCGGAGCTGATGCAATTTGAGCATTTTAATGCAAATTCAGAACATTTTAGACCACTTACCACTTTTAGATAACTTTTTAATTAACCCTGCTTTTGGTTCGAGTCTATTTCAGACTGAGTGTAGATTCCTGCAAATTGGGTTCAAGTTAACCCGATTTTTCAAAAATTAGTTCAGTATATTGTTTCAGATTAAAAACTTTACCTGTATTAACAAGCATAGAACTTTGTGTTTGTGCTGTTTTCGAAAGGAATGCTGCAGCTTTTCTGCGACTATTTCACAAAATTCACTTTTTTTTTCTTGGGCCTTCGACGAAATTCGCATTTTTTTTGTGTTCCTTTGACGAAATTTGTCGTTTTTTCGAGATCCTTCGACGAAATTTGCCGTTTTTGCGAGATCCTTCGACGAAATTTGCCGTTTTTGCGAGATCCTTCAACGAAATTTGCCGTTTTTGCGAGATCTTTCGACAAAGTTTGTCGTTTTTGCGAGATACTTCGACGAAATTTGCCGTTTTTGCAAGATACTTTGACGAAATTTGCCGTTTTTGTGAGATCTTTCGACAAAATTTGCCGTTTTTGCGAGATACTTCGACAGAATTTACCGTTTTTGCGAGATACTTCGACAAAATTTGCCGTTTTTGCGAGATACTTCAACGAAATTAGACGTTTTTGCGAGATACTTCGACGAAATTAGACGTTTTTGCGAGATACTTCGACGAAATTAGACGTTTTTGCGAGATACTTCGACGAAATTAGACGTTTTTGCGAGATACTTCGACGAAATTAGACGTTTTTGCGAGACACTTCGACGAAATGTGCCGCTTTTTGGTGATTCTTCGACAAAATTTGTCGTGATCCTTCGGCAGAATTGGCTGTTTTTTCACGATCGTACAATGAAATTTACCGTTTCTTGATATTTTAAACACATTTTGCAGGGTCTGCCGAGATATTGCAAGGTCTGCAGATACTTTTCAGGGTCTGCACCGCAGACCCAAATGTCGGCGCCACTGCATTCAACTTCCTCAAATCTGCAACTCTGTCCGCAAACGCCTATAATCTGCCGGCTGTTTCAGATATAAGCAGTAAAAATTTGGTTACTGTTAACTTTGCCAAAGAAATTCGAAATGGTGGCAATTTGATCTATGGTCAGTGTTCTTTTTTTATTGCCCTTAAATTTTTGCATTTCAATGAAGTAAAATTTTATTTTCAAATAAATAAAAAAAAAGTAAAAATTCAGGAAACTTTTTTCTTGCCTATTATACATTGCAACAATCAAAAAGCATGCGTCATTCAGCAAAGTTTTACAGAATCGTTTGAAAAACATTTCGTAAAGGAAGCCTGCGTGCATTGTACAGAGCTCTGTTTACCTGTAAACTGTAAAATATTATTGCTCTTAGATAATTGTGCTGCACATCCAAAAATATTACAAAAAGACAACTTCTCTATGTTACTTTTACCTCCGAGTACAACTTCTCTTATTCAGCCAATGGATCAGGGAATTATTCGTAGCATGAAATGACAATACAAAATAGAATTTATGTGCAGAATTATAACTTCTGATTTATCAGCTAACACAGAGAAGTATAGAGGGCAGTTTACAATTAAGGACTATATTTTTCTCTTGGCTGATGCATGGGACTCTGTATGCAAAGACACTTTAGTAGGTGCAAGGCATAATTTGTTGCCAACATCTTTATTTATAGACAGTCGTGATGATGATGTTGACTTTGGTGGCTTCAGTGTGGATAGTGCCAAACAGAAATCTGCAGAACTTTATGTTTTGCAAAAAATTTACTGGCTTTTGTGCCTGATTTCTTGAATAGAGAAAATATAATTGAATGAATGTCCTCTTAAGATGAAGCTCCAGTTACAGAGAGTTTCACAGATGATGGCGTTATAAGTACACCACTCTGTTAAACTGTACTGAAAATCAGGATAATTCTGACACAGTCTGATGATGAAAGTGGAAAAAGTAACTCTTGAGCACAGGGTTTTGCTATGCATTATAAATATCTGAATTTTCTTCAGAAACAGAGATTTGTTTCAGAACAAGAAATAGTGACTATACATAGACTGTAAGAAAAAATACTAGACCAAAAGTCAAAAGTTCTCAAACAAATGACAGTTGATACTATGTTTGAAAGTTATAAAAACAAACAAAGTAAATTTTAAAATAATATTAAAATAATTTTCCCTTAAATATGTGTCTTTTAATTAAATAAACTTATGTGTTACAATATCTTTCTTATTTACATATTACTTTATGTATTACAGTACAGGACCCATTATCTGGCATCATGAGAATCGATCCAATACCGGTTTTCGGAATTTTCTGGATTTCAGATCCATGCCAAAAACATAAATATTGCATCTGCAAAAGTCCTACCCCCTCTTCTCCTCCTGTACTTTAATTTTTTTCCCCTATGATTTAGCTTTTTAGGTAGACAGACACATATTAGAGAAAATAAATTGTTAAAATAATTACTATTCTTGAAAGAAATTTCTAAAACAATAATAACTTTAAATTTTCAAAAATCTTGTTTTTTGTCCATTATTGCAAAGATATTGCTAATCTTTTTTTGTTTCAAATAGTTTGAATGTTCTTATAATAATGTTTCTTGTATCTTATATACAGATAAAATGTCATGTTCTCTAAAAAAAGATTTTTGTTCCATTCCGCAGATAAATTCTTTCATTAATTCACTACAACATTCTATGAAAAGTCTTAGAGCTATTCTTTTTCTTTTTTTTTTCCCTCATGTGAATTGCTTTTCTTACTGAGTCTGAGTCTCTTAGACATGGTAAATTGAAAAATGAAATTGGACAGACGTAAGAATAAACAAACACAAGATTACACTTTCTGAAGACAAGAGTTTATTTTCTCTCTCCTGGAATGAATGAATGACCTACTAACATTCTGCCCTTCGACCTTGAAGCAGGAGAGTATAATCATGCTTTTTATCTTGTCCATTCTTTCAACAAACTCAGAACGCTGTAGAAAAAAAAAAATTAAACTTCTTTCAGGTTATGTTTCGTTGATTATGGATTTTTTTCTTTCTTTAATAGTAAGATGTGGCTAAAGGATTATTACTTTTTCCTGATAATCAGATTGGGCTAAAATATAGAAGAAAAGACCAAATTCTAAGCCCAAAATATTTTTTTAATTAATTTTTTTAAATCTACGATGGGATTGTAAAAAATGCCAGATAAGAAGTCCGATACTGTATAATAATTTATTTACTGTAAAGTTACAGTAGAAAAAATGTAAACTAAGTAATGACCAATAATCTGCAAAATTCTATAATTAGCACAACCTTTGGTCCCAAGCTATGTGGATCTGACCATTCGTATTTGAGGAAGTTGATTGTATTCTATAAGTAACTTCACTTAAATGGGCAAAGACAGCCGTGGACAAGGGCGGGGAAATGCTCACCCTTGCAAAATGAAAATAAAAACATGCAAATAATAAAAAAGGGCTAGAAATCCTATATTTTACTTATTTGCATTTGGTACAACCAAAATCATCTTTAATAAAAAGCTATGCATTGCTGACGACTGGGTTTATCGCTAATCGTTGCCACAGATTAATCTCGGAAAATGAAACATTTGAAGTTGCTGAAAAAATTTATAGCTCAAAAAGTATTTGTCACAAAATTGTTAGACAAACTGCGTTAGAAATGTAAAAAATTGTATTTTTCTTGATATAAATTTCAAATCTAATGATTGTGCCGTTTTTCAAATATTGAATTTCAAAAATTGACAAATTTTACAATGGAGTACCATAGCGAAACCTTCACGCGTAAAAAGATAATGATAACGACCATGTGTCTTGACGTATGTATACTGGCTAATAGCACAAGTCACAAATTATAGTAGCCTCATTATTCTGTTAAAATATAAAAGTGAATTATGATGTCACGAATGCATGATTTTTATTTAATTCTTGAAAAATAACATTTTAGTCCACCTCAGTGAGGCATATCAATTTCATTATATTTGAAGTATTGTAACTTCATTAAAATCCAACAGAAATGATTTTTCCCCATAGACAACATAATGTAAACCCCATAGACACCATAATATAACACAATTATTCATTTTTTTAAAAGTTGACGTATTCCATAATCAAGTCTACAGACAATTGGCATAATTTAGAATGAAGTTTTTCGGATGCCTTTTGGTACTTTTCCGTTATACCAACATCATGCCAAAATGTATGCTAATGTGCCATTTATTTCAACTCTGAATGTGCAAATAGTTTTTGTTTGAAACCGTGCATATTGTTCTACTTCGCTTAGTTATAGATTTATGGGGGAAAGTTTTATAATCAGATGAACCCGAGTTTGAAAGCTTAGCCTTTTAAAAATATTCTGCCAAATGGATTTTGACTTAACCTTCACTGTTAGTTAGGTGAATTTTCAAGGATGGTTATAGTATATAGCATATCGTTTTATCGTTCTTTACCATATTTTACTGTAATTGGTCAACGAAAAGAGTTTGTCCTTAACAGCCCAAATTTTGTCTGACACATTAAAAATGTAATACCGCAATGGCGTTCGTATCGTTTTCAGAAATGCAGATGGACATTCCAAGTACAGGTCCATATTGTTTTAAAACAAAAGATCAAATTCAAGGTCAATATTTCGTTTGATTAAAGGTTTGTTAAGAGAAATTGACCAGCGTAGCTTGCTAGTAGTTAAAATAATAGTCTTATTGTCAGGGCGGGATTCATGTCCAAAATTTTGATATCCCACCCAAAAAAAATGTCACAAGTGGGAGAAATTTTACAAATTTTTGGAAAATTTGCTTTTTTAGAACAATGATCAAGTAGGAAATGCAGTACAGTACAGTCTCTAAAATCCGGAATCGTTCCGGACATGGCTTTTCCGGATTTTCGATAATTCCGGATTTTAGAGATCCTGAAATCCGGACAATAACAACTTAAAATTATGAGCAAAAATTATAAATAATAATCACAAAAAATCATAATACTTATAAAAAATCCTAAATAACATATTAAATGATTCAAAAACAAAATCAAACTTATATTAATCTTATAAAATTAAATATACACAGAACATTTTTACAATTAAGATTTTTTTTAAATATGTCTGTCAGTTTTTGTTGTCTTAGTTTAGGCTTATTGGCCATTACCTTCTCTCTAATCTTATATAAGGACATTAATTCATTTTCTGTTATAAAATTCCTCTGTTCTAATCCTATTATTGTTGTGTCTAAACTATTTATTAGTTCTTCTGTACTTTTATTTTTTTTCTTCATTTACTAAATCATCGGGGTCATTTTCCGATCATCGGCAGCTTTTAGCAACGAAATTTTATTCGCTATTGACAGAGAAATATGTTATCTTTTTTTACTAATTGCATAATTTACATAATTGAATGCACTAGGATGAACTAATAGGAATTTCATATATATTAAAAAACCTTAAGCTTAATCTGACTGAACGACCGCTGATCGTATAAAATCATGAATAAAAAATACTTGTCCCTAAAAAAACTGGTACGGCCATCTATCGGCGAAATTCCGATGATAAACTAGAATGGCAAAAATTTAAGGAAATTGTTCGGTGCTGCCATCTATGAACAAAGTCGGCGAAATGCCGAACATAAACTAAAATGGCAAAAAATTAACAAAATTGTTCTGTGCTGCCATCTATGAACGAAATAAGAAAACAAAACTAACAAAGATGTGTAAAATTAGGTTAACATTTATGTAGTCCGGATTTTGGAGGTTTCCGGATTTAAGATGTCCGGATTTTAGAGACTGGACTGTACAACAATGACCAGTATGAGATTACATCAAGAAATATACTGAATGAGACCTAATTATTAGGTGCACATAACATTTATAAAATTTAAACATAAATTTTCTGAATTGATGACACATATTCTTTCAATGATGTTTTGTTTAATTTAAATAAAATATTAAAAATGCAGTGTTAAAGACAATTTTCTATCACTCCCAAACATTTCTGCTCTCCATCAATTATAAATGATAAGGAGATTCCCCTGCTAGAAAAAAAATAATTTCAGGCCCTGAATGTGTATAAGTAAAAATATAGTGTAAGATTCAATAGCATAGACGCCAGTGGCGTACCCAGGATTTTATTTCGGGGGGGGGGGGGGGGGCTGACTTAAATTTTCATAATGTTCTGAATATTACAAAACACGTTGAATTGTGTTGTAAGCTACAATAATTTTTGACAATACGGAAGTAGCAAGAGGAAGGGAAAAGTGGGATGGGGGTGATTCTGTTCCAAATTTTCCGAAAATTTAAAAAAATCGATCATCAGTCTGAAAATTCAGACTTAAAAATATATCGCTATTTTTGAAAAATGGCTGCCGAAAAAAATCAATTTCGTCAATCCTTCGCAGAAAAATCTCCAATTTCATTAAAGGATCATAGAACAATCTAAATTCTGCCAAAGGATCGCGGATAAAATGCGACTTTCATCAAAGAGCCGCGGATAAAACGAATTTTACCAAATAGCTGCAAAAAAACGCGAAGTTTGTTAAAGAATCACGGAAAAAAGGTCAAATTTCCTCAAATGATCGCAGAGAAAACGCAAATGCCGTGAAATAATCGAGGAGAAAATCCGAATTTCGTCAAATGATCACGGAGGAAATGCGAATTTCGTCTAATGACCGCTGAAAAAATGCTAATTTCGTCGAAAGGCGGCAGAAAAAGTGCAAATTTCATCAGAGGGCCGTGGAAAATGCAAATTTCGAGAAAAGATCGCGAAAAAACACTTATTTCGTCAAAGAGCCGTGGTAAAAACCAATTTCGCCAAAAAGACGCGGAAAAAATGCAAATTTGGACAAAGGATCGTGAAAAAAAAATTTCAAATTTCATCTAATGATCGTGTAGAAAACGCGAATTTCATCAAATGATCGCAAAGGAAACGCAGATTTCGTCAAAGAGCTGCAGAAAAAACACGAATTCCGTCAAAGGGCCGAGGAAAAACACGACTTGCCTGAAAGGATCGCAAAAAAAAAAAAACACAAATTTCATCAAAGAGCCACAGAAAAACCGCAAATTCCTTCAAAGGGCCATGGTAAAAAAGCAAATTTTGTCAAAAGACCGGAAAAACGCAAATTTTGACAAAGGATAGTGAAAAAAATGCTAATTTCACCAAAAAGTCGCGAAAAAAACACAAATTTTAACAAAGGCTCGCAGAAAAAATGCAAATTTCGTCAAAAAGTGGCGGAAAAAAAACGCAAATTTCGACAATGGTTTACAAAAAAAAAAAAATAAAAGTTATACCTTCAAATGGTCACAGAAAAATGTGAATTTTGTCAAAGGAACACAAAAAATGCAAATTTCGTCAAAGGGCCACAGAAGAACGCGACTTCCCTCAAAGGATCGCAAAAAAAACCCCGCAAATTTCGTCAAAGGGCCATGGTAAAAAAGCGAATTTTGTCAAAAAGACCGAAAAAACGCAAATTTCGACAAAAGATAGTGAAAAAAACGCAATTTTGCCGCAAAGCCGCAAATTTCAACAATAATTTCAATATCAAACAGCGGCAGAAAAAACACAAATTTCAACAATGGTTTACAAAAAAAAAAAACTTATCCGTCAAACGATCGCAGAAAAACGTTAATTTTGTCAAAGGATCACAAAAAGCGCAAATTTCTTCAAAAAGCCGTGGGAAAAACGCAAATTTCAACAAAGGATTGCAAAAAAAAAAAAAAAAAAAAAAAAAACATTCCATCAAAGGGCCGCGAAAAAAACGAATTTTGTCAAAGCATCACAAGAAAACGCGAATTTCATCAAAGAGCCATGGAAAAACGCGAATTTTGGCAAAGTGTGCGGAAAAACGTGAATTTTTTCAAAGGGCCGTGAAAAAAATGTGAATTTTGTCAAAGGGCAGTTTGAAAAAAGCAAATTTAGTCAAAGGATCGCAGAAAAATGCGAATTTCATCAAACGGCAGTGATAAAAACTTGAATTTCATCAAAGGGTTGTTAGTGAAAAAAAAAAAAACCCACAGCAGTCTCTTTAAAAAAACAGCACACATACAATCTATGTTTATAGGTATAGTTTTTAAACTGAAATAATATACTGAACTAACTTTTTAAAAATCTGGTTAAAAGGCCCTTCCAAAACCGAAAATCAATAATGAATGGCAAATCTTACTTGACATTGCCATTCACAAAAAAATTTCAGTACGTGCATTTGCTGATTTTGTGAAATTGTTTTAACATGTTCAGTTTAACAATAAGTATTGCACACACAGAGAAATATATACAGAGCTAAAATTTAAAGAATGTGTGATAGATTCTTAAACTAGATTCCGTTTGAAAAAGAGAATATACATTTTTTAAAGGGCAAGGAAACTATCATTTAGCCCTTATCTACAAAATGTTGGCCTGTGTCAATGTGTACTAATATGGGACTAACAAAACAGACAAGTGCTATACGTGACATTATATATATATATATATATATATATATATATATATCACGGAGAAAGAACCTGGAGGGGAAACTAGAATACGCGAGGATATTGAAAATGCAAGTCATATTTTTTAAACGAAAGAGGGCGCTGTAAAATTTGGCGGCTGCCTTTTAACAGAATGTCATTAGATTACATGTTAAATTCTGAAAGTATTTTACTCGGTTATTTTTAATTATAGCAATTATATGTCATAAATTTAAGATGGGGTATAAATGTTTTATTCCGGGATGTAGATCGGGCTATGATGATGAGATAAACAAAAGAAAAATCGAAGGAAAAAAAATTAAGTATGTTTAGAGCTCCAAAGGTGAATGCTTTTTATTATACTTTAAAGTTATATGCATGTAATCATTTTTAAACTAAGAAATTTTTTTCTAGTATATCGATTTTAGTGTATATGTTTTTAATTTATTTGAGTAAAAGTATTTTGGGGCTTCACTTAAAAGTGCAAGTGTAAGAACTTATTTTTAAAAAAAAATGCCCCCTCCCCCCTTTCCGTCCCATCATATCTAGAGTAATTAAGGATTTATTTTAACAGTTAAATTTACTGAAACTACTTGACATATTACTTGTTGTAAAAAGTAAGTGAAAAATGTAGTCTGCAGATTTACTAATTTCATTCGACTATAAATCTAATTAATATTTCAGTAGTTTTTATCTACAGAGTTGAATAATGAAATATTTAAATCAAATATTTAAACTATATTAAAAACAATAGATTTTAACAATTTGTGTCGCTTAAAAAAATGTCTTTATTTGAATGGGGAATGCTTGAGCCCCATAAGCCCCTCCTTTGTATATCTAGAGTAATTAGGGATTTATTTTAAAAGTTAATTTTACTGAAACTACTTAATATATTACTTGTAGTAATTAGTAAGTAAAAAATGTTAGCTGCAGATTTTCTAATCTTGTTCTTATTAGATTCATGTAAGTGCAATTTAAAAATTTAATTTATTTAGTTAAATGTTCAGTTCAATCAAAAGATTTAATTTTAAATAGATAAAAGGGCAGTTACAACAGAAAAATTATAAAACTACATTTAAAACTGAATTCTATTAGTTAAAGGTATTTTTAAGGAGTTAAATATCTATAATTTTATTTATTTATTTTTGTGTATGGAAAGAGGAGAAGGGGGGGGGGTCCAAAAAATTTCACCTTAATCAAAGAAAAAATGCTTAAAATGTGCTCCTTATTTTGATAAAACTGTGTTAAAATAAATAAATAAATAAAGTGTCTGGATCAGTTTTGGGTCCTGTGACATCAGAATCATTATTTTATCCATCAATGTAATTCATTTGTAAACTAAAAAGTATTTTGGGGCTTCATTCAGAAGTGCAAGTGCAAGAACTCATTTTAAAATATATATAGTATATATATATATATTTGCCTCTCTCATAAGTGCAATTTAAAAATTTAATTTGATTACTTAGCTGTTCAATTAAATCAAAAGATTTTATTGATTGTAAATTAGGAAAAATAACTCATTTAAATAACAAATTTAATATTCACAAAGAAAAAAATATTTATGTATATATGGTTTTTAATAACGGTATAATTTTCAAATTGTAAGGTAAGCATGTTACCTTTTCTATCTGCAGCAGTGTTTATGAAAGAGGAAGCATTTATGTATGATAAAAAAATGAGAGTTTTTGGACCATTCATAACTAACATTATATTAAAGTCACAATTTACGATTCTTGCAAAAGATAGTTAATAGACACTATTATTTATTCAAGTTTTATTTCCCAAATAATTAAGATAAAAATTTGTTTTTAAATGTATATATTATTAATTGCATAGATATAAAAAGTTATGAGTTATTAAATTATTCAAAGGTTATCAATATATGCGCAAGATTAAAACTTATTCCAGAAAATTTGAATAATACTTTTAATCTCTAAAAATTATACGCCCATTCCGTATTTCTTCGCAGTACAATATCCTTGATATTTATTTTTAAATGACTATTCAGATGTTTTTGTCAGGATGAACTCTTATTTAAAGAGTTATAAAAAGCAATCGAAATGCCAAATATCTATTAAAATATATGCATGGTGTGAAGAAAACTTTATTTAATGAAATTTCTACTTGTTTGACTTTTTTAAAGTTCAAATTTTTAATCAAAAACATTTAAAAAATGAATGCTTTTCGCATTGAAAAGCATTGCAGAAGCAGGCTAAGATCGCCGTCAGTTTACCATAGCGCCATCTATGAGGAGAAAAACTGTATTGTAAAATTTCAACGTTACTTTCCCTTCCATCTATCTTACTCCGTGATATATATATATATATATATATATATATATATATACAAATTGATCTAAGAAGTAAGGAACAAAATCAGCCCTTCTTTTACCATTTTACTGTGACCATTTCGGCAGGGGAAAGAGGCTTTGTCCCTTAAACCTCCCACACATTTCGGTATGGCATGGAGATGTGTCTGAAAAATGAAAGTTAATAAGCTACTTTTACAGTCAACTCTTCCGCACCTGATTTCTGATTTAGCCGAAATCGACTTGAGATTAGCTGTGGTGTTACTGTGCATTAACATACTTCCGCATTGACAATCTTTGCGAATGCCTGTGGGAGAGATTAAAAAACTCCTTAAACTGCATCTAAATTCGTCGAACTTACTTACAGGTCTCTTGAATTGAGCATAATATGTATTCATTTTTCCAGTAAAACAGGGACGAAGCTATTTTTCAGTCATTTGAAAATAGATTTTGTGTTCTCAAGTAAATTAGATCGCAGGACTGGGGAAAATAGTGTTTTAACGAGAAAGACAAATTCGTTGCATGCCAGAAAATAAAACAAATTTATCTCAAAAAGAGAGAAACAATATCAGCCCTTTTTTCATTTCACTGTGATTTCTTTGGACGGGTTATAGAGCTGTAACCTCAAAAACACCATCCCCATCGCCTTCTTTGGGTATTATATGCTGGCGCATCACTGTGCACTAATATATGGGACTAACTAAAATGGCTGTATAACAGAAAAAATTAAAAATTTATCTAGAAAAAAAAAATCATGTTTTTATCATTTTATTTTTGATTATTTCAGGAGGGGGAGCTGTAACCCAATCAGCCCCATCCCCTTCAATGGAATCAATTTGGACTATTATGGATTATTTGGAGTAACGAGAATGGCTAATCCGCTGTATGACAGAAAACTAAATTACAAATTTAGGGGGAGGGGGATTACAAATTTCTCTCAAACAAAAAAGTTAACAAATCAGCACTTTTTTTATGTTATTTTTGACAATTTTGGAAGGGAGAGGGCTAACCCCATCAGTCTTCTTCCCCTTCTTTGAGTATGCTGTAGTGTCAATGTGGACAAATATGGGACTAACGAGAATGGCTAATCCTCTGTATAATAGAAAACTAAATTACAAATTAATCTTTAAAAAAAAATCAGCACCTTTCTCATTTTATTTTCGACTATTTCAGGAGAAGAGCTGTATCCCCATTGCACCCTTCAACCTCTTTCGGCAGATGTGCACTGATATTGGACTAAAGAGAAGAGCATGACTAGTCCATTGAATGATAGGAGGAGAAAAATTACAAATTTCTCTCAAACAGAAAGGGGGGAAAATCAGTGTTTTTTTTCCATGTCATTTTTTACTATTTCAGAAAGGAGTGGTGGGATGTAACTCCATCAATTTCTTTCCCTTTCTTTGAGTATGCAGTGGTATCTATGTGGACTGATATGGGACTAACGAGAATGGCTAATCCGCGGTAAAACAGAAAACTAAATTACGACATTATCTCCAACAGAAAGAAAAAAAAATCAGCACCATTTTCATTTCGGAAGGGGGCTTTTAACCCCATCAGCCCCCTTCCCCTCGTTGGGTATACTGTGGTGTAACTGTGCGCTGATATGAGACTAAACAGCATGGGTAGTTTGTTGGATTGCAGAAAACAAAGTTACAAATTTATCTCAAACAAAAAGAACAAAATCAACATATTTTTCATTTAATTTTTGACTATTTTGGGAGGGGGCTGTAACCCCAAAACTCCCTTTCCAAGCAATGTGGTATCACTGTGCACTAATGTGGAACTAAAGCGAAAGGAACGGCTAGTCTGTTGAATGATATGGGAAAAAATACAAATTTATCTCAAACAGAAAGAAAAAAACACACCATTTTTTCATTTCATTTTCGATTATTTCGGATGGAGGGAGCTGTAATCAAATCAGCTCCCTCCGCTTCTTTCGATACACTGTGGTGTCAATGTGGAATAACATGGGGCTAACGAGAATAGCTATTTCGCTGTATCACAGAAGAAAAAATATAGATTTATCTAAGAAAGTAAGGATTGCAGAAAACAAAATTACAAATTTATCTCAAACAAACAAAAAGAAAAAAATCAGCATCTTTTTCATTTCATTTTCGACTATTTTGGGAGGGGGCTGTTACTCCATTAGCCCCTTTCACCGCTTTGGCTATAATCTGGTGTAACTGTGACTGTGCACTAATATGAAAAAGGAACTAAAGCGAAGGGAGCGGCTAGTCTGTTAAATGATAGGGGGAGGAATGTAAATTTATATCAAACAAAGAAAAAAAATCAGCACTGTTTTTTCATTTCATTTTCGACTATTTCGATAGGAGGTGGCTATAATTTTATCAGCCTCCTCCCCATCTTTGGGTATACTGTGATGTCAATGTGGACTAATATGGGGTTAACAAAAATGTCTATTTCGCCTACTTCTGTCATAAGAAGAAAAAAAATTACAGATTTGTCTAAAAAAGTAAGGAAAAAACACTTTTTTCATTTAATTTCAGACTATTTCGGAAGAAGGGGGCTGTAACCCCATCAGCCCCCTTTCTCTTCTTTTGTGTCAATGCGGACTAATGTGGGACTAATAAGAATGGCTAGTCCGCTGTATGATAAAAAAAGAATTTTAATTTTTCCCAAAAAAGAAAGAACAACATCAGCACTTTTTTCATATCACTTTCGAAAATTTCGGCGGGGGGGGGGGGCTGTAGTCCCATAAGCCCACTCTCCATCTTTGGGTATGCTGTGATGTCAATGTGGACTAATATGGGGTTAACGAGGATGGCTATTTCGCTGTATAACAGAAGAAAAAATTATAGATTTGTCTAAAAATGTAATGAAAAAAACACTTTTTTCATTAAATTTCCAACTATTTCAGAAGGAGGGGGCTGTAACCCCATCAGCCCCCTTTCTCTTCTTTTGTGTCAATGCGGACTAAGGCTGTAACCCCATCAGCCCCCTTTCTCTTCTTTTGTGTCAATGCGGACTGAATGTCGGACTAATAAGAATGGCTAGTCTGCTGTATGATACAAAAAAATTATTTTTTTCCAAAAAAGAAAGAAAAACATCAGCACTTTTTTCATATCACTTTCGAAAATTTCGGGGGGAGCTGTAGCCCCATCAGCCTCCCTCCTTGGGTACGCCCATGATAGACGCAATCATTATGTTTTACTTTTTATATGGATATAAACAAATGTAGCACTGTTGGATATTGAATAGCCAAACTATGTGTAATCATTTAATCACTTACATTCTAAGTTTTTAATTGTCTTTCTTAAAATTGTTATTCTTTCAGGTAGAGTAAACATCCCCTAATCCAGCATCCTAAGGTCTGGCATGCTGGATAATCTGGCATGACATTCGGGGGAAAAAAATAGTATTCCTTGTTTAATCACTACTGATGTTTCTAATAATCTGGAATTTAAGAATCAGAAATTATGTAACAATCCATTACAAATGGTTGAAAATTGAGAATTTATAAATAGCTCAGTCACCTGTCGACAAGGGGGTGGGAGAGAAAAAACATTTCTGTGGATAAATTACGAAATCAAACTGTTGAAAGGAAAAATAAATTGCTATCAGTATTTAATACTTGTACTTTTTTCATTTCAGAAAAGAATGTTCAACTTGAAATGGAAATTGATGAGAGTCATTAAATAATAAATAATGAATGTAGATCATTAGATTCAAATGTTTATTTTATTTCTGTGAAAAATAAACAAAATAATTTTAAGGAATTTTCCGAGTACATAAAATTTGATATACATTTTCATTTTATAGTCATGTACATATGTTGTACTTTATATTATTGAGTATTTTTTTTATTCTATTCATGATCTTTAAAGAATAAAAAACATGCTTTACTGTCATTTTTTGTTTAATTTCTTGTAATCCGTAAAATTTCGTAATTCAGCATGCTTCAAGTCCTGAACATGCCAGATTAAAGGATGTTTACTGTATAAGTAAACTTTCAAACATAATTTAAGTGAATTTAAACACAGTTGAAATGGTTTCAGGACTTTGAAAATGGTGTCCATCTTTTCAAAAGATCCTCCTGCTCCACTGATCACTTTGATATGTAGGTACTTTTCGGTTAGCTGGGTGCTAGTGAAATATGTACATGTATAAATATATATTTATATATATATATATATTCACACATATATGTGTATATATGTGTCTATGTGTAAACATATGTATATATGTGTGTGTGTGTATACATGTATATATATCACTGGTGCCCGGCTAACCCAAAAGTACCGATATGTATTGTTAGATCACACATAAAAGTCCTCCCCCGCAAAAAAAAAAAAAAAAAAAAAAAAAAAAAAAAAAAAAAATGTGATGAGGCCTTGTATGTATTTTTAACCAGTCAGTTTTTTGTTCTGTTGCAAAACTGTCACTTTTTTTTCTTTTACAGATGATAAATTACATAATCCATCCATTGTTAGCCTACACATCTATGATATGGAGCATGGTGACCTTAATGCACAAGATCTTGAAAGAACTCTTTATCATCATGTTGAAAGACGATCTCTACTTAGTCCTGCTGAAAAAGCCTCTGCCTCATTAGTAAAGAAATTATCTCCCAAAGACACTGCAATGCTTTTTCCGGACAAAGCTAAGTATGATATTAAAAACTTGAATACTGACAGCACCAGCACAATAACATACAACTCCACAGTCCTCAATTCATTGACTGTAGAAACGTATATTGACAGTGATGCCCAACATGTGACAACAACCAGTGTTTCGGTGCCCATATCTAACACAACCATAACATCTAACATAAGATCAGAGTCTACTTTGCCAGTTGTGCCTGTTTCTTCTTCTATAAGCAGTTCCACAGTTGGATCTAATAAAACTTCTCTTTTTTCTGATGTCCTGCCAACAAAGCCATCCGATATTACTAACACCACGGTAAACTTTTTAAAAATCTTACATTAAAATATCAGTGATTAGATATACAGGGTTGCCACAATTAGTGTTCACTATAGAAATAAAAAGAGTTTTATTCAAGCAGAAAATGGGCATTAGTTCAATAGAGAAAAATATTATTTCAGCGCAAAATGTATTCTTGTGTTTAGTAATAAATATATAATTATATTATTAGATATGATAAATAAAGTAATTAAAATTAAATTACAATGTAATTAAATATTCTAATGTATTTTTCCAAAAGATATGAGAAAATGTATATATTTTTTAAGTTCTCAGGAACATAGACTTAGAAATACTGTGGTATGGGAAAAAATTTACGAAAGATATATGAGTGAAACTAATTAGATGTATTTTGCAGATTTTAAAAAGGGCAGGATGCTATGCTCTCAAAATTTGTCCTTTCAGGAACACAACCATAGGTAATTTAATGATTACTATTTACAACTATTTTCAGTCCAAAGTGATTATGCTCACTTTTTAAAGCTTAAAGCACTGAAAAAGTGATTATATTTATAATCAAGACAGATATATTTTTTTTAATTTCTTACAAAATCTTTTATTGAAAATTTCAAAAAAATATCTGAAATACAGCTAAAAATAGCTCTCACCAGTCGCCAGTAGGCGATTAAAAATTTTGACAGCGCAGCCAAATCGTTTTTTTTTTCAAATAATTTTCATTTTATTGTTAGATTCAAATAAAAACAATTTTAAGTAACTTCTATATGTTGTTTTTTCAGTTTTCAAATCATGTATGTTTTTCCTATCAATGGAAGTATTTTCACACTCGCCAGTAAATGGCTACTAAGTAATAAGTAGCTATTGGCTAAAAACTAGTGACTAAAAAAACACACATCTAATGGCCAGTGACTACTACCCAAAGATTCTTATTTTCAGCTTTAATCTAAAAGTGATTTAATTTTTGCTAATTTCACATTTCAAGTTTTGCTTGTGAACAAGATTTTTCTTTACATCTAATCATATTAGTTTTAGCTACATTTATTATATATCTGTAATATTATTTCTAACTATTTCACTAGAATATTAAAGTGAGTAAAACTGTTTTGCACTTTTATATTTTTATATGCTATTACTTTTGTAGTTGTTTTTGAGGTTTAAATTTCTATTTAGGCAACTATTTTAGTCATTTTCAGCTCCTAAAGCAACTATTTTTGTTGCTATTGTTCTTTTGCAACCCTGTGTGTATTGATTTGATTCTGATGTGTTTAAAAAATAATTCTTTGTTTCAGAAGTTTTTTCTTCAATGCTTGTGTTCACATTAACAGAATGAATATTGACATTGAAATATAAATTCATAAAACTTAAAAGATAATTGACATAATGTTTAAAAGATTGTAAATCCATTTTAAGTTATTTTAATAAGTCTGTTAAAAAAGGGATATTAAATTAAGAAATACAGATCTTATTATTTACAGTAATCCATTAGTACTAGAATTTAATGTATAATTTTTAATATAACTTTGTTTTTATATTTTTATCAATGCTGGAGAAATAAGACATTATTAGCAGGAAAATACAAATTTTTCAGAAATATATAGAGTGACTAAGATAAAAAGAGGCCCGGTATACAGAAGTACAAATACTTACTAATTTTTATTTAAAAATACAGAATATTATGAATAACAACACCTTTTGTGAACTATTGAATGGTCAGTATATTGTTATTCAGAATATTCTGTATTCCCTACTTTTAAATAAAAATTAGTAAGTATTTGTACTTCTGTATACCAAGTCTCTTTTATCTTGGCCACTCTGTAGAACAAAATAGGCAAAGATTTGTTGAGACAATGCTCACAGGTTTCTCTGTGAGAAATCTGATTTCATAATGAGACTTCTCTCACTAGTTTTTGTGCAAATGTGAAATTTTTTTCTATAATTGTAGAAAATCTAATCATAATTTTGTAACTAAAGAAATGTGAGTTACATTCAGGTTTCTGTTTAAACATTTCAACAAAGTTCTGTTTTAATGAACAAATATGTATAAAGGATTTAAAATTTCCCCCTATAATTTTACAGATATATTATATTATTACTTAAATCAGATTTGTGTAGATTGGTACTTGGAGAAAAACAGTTCTTCGGACATTGCAGTATACTGTGATGTAAAATAAACATATAATAAACATACATGTTTATTTTATGCATATTTCAGAAGAATCAACTCACAAAGAAAAATAAACACAAACAGCATAATACATTAAATTTTTACCTTGATAGTAACAATCAGACAGCTAGAACACTAAAAAATATAAAAATAATACTCCCAAAAACAGACATCAAAAGTTTCAAATAGCTTTCTACTCATAAGAATGTTAAAGCTAGAGAAAAGACAGGAAATAAATTTCAACAGCAAGATCTCCAGTAATCTCAATTGCACAGTAAACAACTACAATTAGCTAAACTGTCATTCACAATTCATTAGCCATACTTCTCCTACGACAACTGTAATTGTCTTTTTATATCCAATTACAAACTTATGATAATTTTCTAGCAATGCTTTTTCAACAGAAACACTCCCTGCACAAGCAGGGATGTTCTAAAGGGCCCAATGCTGCCGGTAGGAAGTCTGAAATTACTGGAAATTTCCAGATTAACCAATGTTGTACTAATACCTCCACTTTTACAAGTCTTTTAGTCAGAGATAGGATAAGGATAGTTATAGGATTTCTAAGCTCATATTTCTTCTTGGACAGTGAGCAGTACTGCAAATTTCAGGGCTTTCTACACCAAGTGCCAGCATTTCCATGCAGATTTCCTTTGTCATGGTGTGTTTCAAAGTCATATCCTTGTAGTCATCATATCCATCTAGCTATCTGGATTTTAATATTTAAAAGCCAGGATAATGAAGCATGATCAGTTTGGAGCAGATATCGATGGAAGTGTTTTATGACCTTAATGATTGTGGGTAATTCTTTCTGGGTGTTAGTGTAATTTTACCCAGGCTTGGATAAGTATTTACGAGTAAGCGATAATGTGATCTGGTCATCGATATCTTGGGATAAAATAGCATCGACACTTGCATTATTTGCATGTGTGTCCAAAATGAACAGTTTGTTCTTTGTTGGGCTGAGGATAATGACAAGACACTGATGTTAACGACTCTTTCAGCTTCTTAACCTTCTTAGCATCGTGAACTGATATATTCATTCAATAAATTGTTGGTTTCACTGCCATAGAAACATTATTTAAATTAATATAATTCTACAGATATAATGCAGTTTTTAAAAATTGAACAATGATTAATACTCTCAAGGATTATATTCATATATGTAATTAAATTTTTTATATCATGTTGGAAAAATCTTTTTTTTTAGAATTTTTAAAAAATTACAGCGAAAACATTACAATTTTGCCTTTTTTTGTGGCAGTCAGAGGGTTTAAAGGCATCTTCACACTCATCTGTTCTCATCAACTTTTGATTAGTTGCTTTCAATTTGTGAAGATGTCTAGCATTGCTTGAAAAACATTTCACAAATCTTTTGTGGTAAGTGAATAATTCTAGGACACAACATAAAAGGTAACCATCGTCAGGCCAATTCCTTTTCACAACTGCATTTCAGCTAGTTTTTCTTTGATCTCTTCTCTGCTATTTATATAAATTTTTCTATTAAGATTTACCTCTATTTTTTCCATTTTTCTCTGGAAAATTTCCTTTATTCTTTGGTCACATTTTTCTTGTACTTTCTTCTTCAGATTTTCTCCCAATTTAGAGCCAATTTTTCTTCGATTTTTTTTACACAAGAATTTTTTCTATTGTGCCCATTTTATCTTTACCTTGGAAATTCTATCTTCCATTTTCTGCTCAAAGTTTTGCTCAATTTTATTAACTTTATCTTCTATCATTTCAAATTTTTCTAGCATAACCTCAATTTTATGAATTTTCCTTCTATACCATTTATGCTGCTTTCCATAGATCTTAACTTCTTTACAATTATACAATATACGTTTCATAAATACAAAAGCTTCCTTAAGTTCTTTTTTAATCTTTTTTAGCCTGCTGCAATATTTTTCTTAAGTGCTTTCATTTCTACTTGATTAGCAACCGCATTTTCTTTAAAATAGCTTTCATTTCCTCTTGGCTATATTATATTTCTTTAGCCAAATGGTCTTGTCCACCTTTTATTTTTTCTTGACTTATTTTTTTTTTCATTTCTTCCTGCTGAACTGTCAGTTTGTATGGGATGGGTTTTGAATCATTATTATTTTAATTACAGTAGACTCCCTTAAATCTGCATAACTTAAAACCAGAAGTTGTGCAGATTTTAGAATTTTGTGGATTTCTTGGTCACTGTTTTATTTACATTTTTTAAACAATAATTTGAATATAATAATGCACTTGAAATTGTAATGAATGCTTATAATAAAATAAAATAATGATAAGTAAAAAAAATTAAAAACATTTAAAATATTAACAGTGTTCAAGTAAATAATTAATAATGCATAACTAAATAGGCATAATGATGATGATGAGATAATTTTTTTTAATTAATTAGTGAAAATTGCCTTATAAATGTACACTACTAACACACATCAAAATCTTAAAATAATAAAATTTTATTTCATGTTTAGCCACAATTTTAAAAAAAAGCTTGATTCACATACATAAATTATTTGGTAAAAATATCGCGAATGCCACTGTAATTAGCACTATCTTAAATTTTTGAAGAAATAAATTTATATTTCCTTCATGAGAAAACATGAGAACCAGAATTATATATTAAAATGTGTGCATAATGACATAAAATTTTTTAAAAACTTGAATTTTACACCTACATCCTAACTGTAAGTTTCATTGTTTACATCAGAAACAATGTGTGGAGTTTAGGTATTTGCAGATTTTAGTGTGGCGGATTTGAGGGAGTCTACTGTATTTCTTTAGCCAATTGGTCTTGTCCAACTTTAATTTTTTCTTGACATTTATTTTTATTCATTTCTTCCTGCTTAACAGTCAATTTGTCTGGGATGGGATATTTTAAATCATTATTGCTGAACAATTTAATTGCTTTATAATTATATGAAAGATTTTTTCTTCCCCCCATTCCTCGCTAAATATGTAATGTGTAATAGAGATGACAACAGCTAAAAAAGTGGAACAATTTTTGATTTATCCCCCATGTTTAGAAGTACTCTACTTTTTTTTCTAGGGATGCGGAAATTTCAGGGGTTGAATTTAGATGATTAATGCTATACAAAATAATAAATAAGGCAGACTTTTCCCCTTTAAATCAAGCCTTAAACTACTAGTAACAGCAGCAGCAATAGGAGTAATATATAAAAATGATCTGTGTTCGTACACAAAAGATTGAAAAATGTTAACAACAATGTGTTTACTGCAGTACTATATGAATACATTAGAAAGCATACATCACAGAATACCTCCAGAATCTTCATTCCATAGACCATAATAGAAAATTTTAAACATTGAAAAACACATAGACACAACGGCAACAGTTCCTACCCATACAACCACATCAATCTCTGAATGTCCTATGGTTGTCGTACAGATCTTGTAGTTCTCATAAATTGCTAGAAATCTAGCTACTAGATAAGCCAATTGGATGGATTGCTTCCAATTGGGCTCACTTCTAAGGAAGCCCTGGGTTAGAGTGTTAACTATTCTCGGTTTGTTAAGTATACACCAACACATTGCAATATATAATTTTTATAACACCACATTTAATGTCTTATGAAGACCAACAGTGGTTATTATAATAAAATTACACTATACAAATTTTTGAGATATTAAGTTATTTTCTGAATTGGATTGTATTTTAAGCTAATAAAGAATTATTAAAAACACGTTGCATTATAGATTTTGTATAAATGTTTCAAGTAATTCTTTACATATGGGCGGGATGTCGAAGTGCCTTATCGGATTGGTACATCACAGGAAAATATACCTCCTATTGGTAGATATTAGTTGCCTAGTGCCTTTCAGTACGTGCAGTAAAGGATATTGCACTTGGCTAAATTTTGCTGGAGTTGAATCATTTAATGCATCTGTGTTTGGCACAAGAAGTGTCTTAAAGGTGAGGTTTTTCTGCAACTCTGTAAAGCGATTTTAGCTGGTAGTTTATTAGGTTGTGCGGACGAATGCACTGGTGTCATTTTGACTTAAAGCTCATCTAATTGTAGTTGTTTATCGATATGATTGAGATATCTTAATATCTTGCTTTTAGATTTTCTTTTCCTGCTATTACTAAAAATTTCTATTTATGAGTACAAAGCTGTTTGTTTGAGGCTTCTGTGAGTGCGATAATGTTGTTTTGAGATTTTGAAGTCTGTTTTGGACTAACAATCTGATAATTTCTAGTGTCCTGCATTGTCTGATTGTAACTACTAAGATGGACTTTTACTACGTTTGGCTGTTGTGTTTATTTATGTATGTGAATTATTGATTCCTTTGGAATATCTGTAAAGTAAACATAGTATGACGTCTAAAGAAACACCAGAATAATGGAAAATATGGTCACTTCCAATTTTTAGCCATTTTCCTGCTTTCCACTATATATCTGAAAATTTTGTCAGTTTTGCTTCCCGTTATTGCATAAAACTGAACCAGTCCATATTTGCAAAAGACTTTGTGAAACACTTCTCTGTGATTGGTGAGTGGGTTTGACATTACATCATATGTGATTGTAGTTTAAAACATTACAATCCAGCTCCTCATTGAGCATGAAGCGCCATGTGTTTCTGCAGGTAATAGAGATAATGTTTACTACAGTTTACTGTTACCTTGAAGTTATCAAGCGGTATTAAGTTTTAGAATTTCGTGACTGATTAAATTTTTAACTGTTTTTATAACTGTTTTTATTTCAGTAGGATCTTTAAAAATAATCTTTCATTTCATCTGTTAACTTTTTGATTCTTCTTAAAGTTTTGTCTGAAAGAAACCCTATCAGATTTTCTTCTGTTGGACTTTTCAGTTGGTATAATTCTATTACGTGATTTTCTATTGCTTTTCTGTCATAAAATGTCACATAAGACTTATATCTTTTGTCTTATGTTCACGGACAACACTTTTTGTTACTTTTAAGACAGATTTTTTTTTTTTTTTTTTGGCAAGTGACACGGATTTTCTGGGATTATCATCAATGGTTTATTGAGATTGCTGGATAAATTCAGGTTTTAAAGCTACAGTTACAGCACACCTTTTCATTTCTTGAGTAAGCTGAGTGTCTGTCATCATTATTTTACCAATCAACAAATAAATTGAGCTTAATATAATGCAATAACAGCTAGAGAAAGCTGTGTCCTCAAATACCCTGTTCTATGTCCCTATATAATATTAATTGTTTTGTGTAAATATTTATTCTACAGTAACATTTTGAATGTGTTCTGATTTTCAGGTAGACCACCATGTCTATTACAACTCAACATTTTATTTAAATCCTGAGCAAGCCATGTCTTATTGGGTCAACTTCGATACCCTCCCACAGGACAAAGTGGTTATGCACAGAATGTTGTCAGATTCCCATCGAAGGGCAGCGGTAAGTGTCTGCTGTAAAATAAGATGAATGAAGAGTGCATGTGCAAGGATTAATGCTGTTTTTTCTTTTTCTCCCTCTCTCTCTCTCTCGAGTTGCAAAAACCTCAATTTTGTAAAAAAAAAACTAGTCGTTGGGAGCCACTGTAATACTTACCCATCATGGAAATGCATAATATAAAATATGAAAATAAAACATGTGTAAACTATTTATAAAATGCATTGCAATTCCAAAATATCTGCTGTGCTCTATCAGCAAAGATTCAAAGTCTTTTTTTAAATATCGTCTGCTGCTATTTTTAAAATACTCTGTGTATTTAAACTACGATTACTGAAATTTAATAGGCTTTGTTGCACTATTACATTCTAAGTACATACCAAATTTCAAGTCTCTATCTCAATTTGTTCCGTAGATAGAGTGTTTAAAATCGTGGCTTGATGACGTCATAAACTTTAATTGCTGTATTACTGATTTGCGTAAAAGAAACATCCTTATAACTCCAAAAATGATAATCATATTAACTAACAGTTTACTGTATCAGATTAAACGTCTCATTTCCAAGTAAAATATATCTTTGAATTGAAATTTGAATGAAATATAGGTTTTTTTTTTCTAAAAATATGTTTTTCAGAATCTCCAGTATCTGAAACATATAAATCCATCAAATTTTTTTTTCAATTTTTAAAACGATTACAAGACTTACCCTATACTACGTATGATAGGTAAGTAAAAAACATGTCACAAAAGATTAAATTCAGTTACTTGAATTCAAAACAAACATTTATTATTAACTTCTTGCTACAGATTTCTTCTCTCCCCCTTTCTTCTTATGTTGGAGACATTTTGTGTGTTCATGTACAAAATATATGTTTTATCCATTGAAAAATGTTACAATATCTCAGCATGTATTCAAACGGTCCTTCATGTTTTCAGACAATGACATTGTCTTTTGACTTTCCGTTCTACGGTCATCTCCTGAGAAATATTACCATAGCAACAGGAGGTAAGTTGTATCTTTTTATTACCTAGCATAAAATAATTTTAATTATGTTTAAATTTAATAAAATTAATATCAGTTAAGATTTCTATTCAAATCACACACAGGCCATAACAAGTAATTTTTAAGGAAAAAAAAAAGCTTCAAGGAATTGTTTCTTATCTTATATTCCTCAGTCCTGGTGTCGCCTGTAGATAAGTCCTGCATGGATCAGGTTGCACCCAACCTAAACCTGACAATTCCATATGAAGTCAACCTGCAACCTGACCAAAACCTGCAAAAATAACTTTTAGTGACCTGCAACCTGACCCAAGACTAGTGCGGCCTGCTAAAGCGTGGCTCCCGTCCAATACTGGACATTGCCGGCCTTATCAACTTCTGACTGATCGTGGGAGCAATAGTAATGTGCTTTACCGCGTCGAGCATGCAACGAAGTGATGCCACCCTAGTTCACTATCGCTGTACGTGTCGCTAGAGAACACATTCTCTAGCAGGATGACTCACCGACTAATCGCCGCCTCCCCTGTACACGGGTAGTCCCAACATACCCTTAAATAAATCCCTAAAGTCTGATTAGACTTGACACAATAAACTTCACAAAAGATGAAACAACTTTTATTCATAAACAACTTCATATTACAAGTACAGTAAGGGAGGTGGTGTCCACACGAGAGCAGACTTTAATTACAACTTTACTTATTAAATGGGCTTTACATAGGATTAAACAATATAAGATTGTAATAATAATAATCATAATAATAAAAAGACTAAACTAAATAAGATGCCACACAAAAAGATGAAAAATTTATTTATTTACATATTTACAACGCAAGGTGAATGCACCTTCTTTTTCTTGAAAATCTTCTCTTCTTCCATGAAACAGGAAAGTGAGTTGAAAGTAGTGGCTTTCTAGAACAGGAGCTCAAAGAAGGAGACACCATTAATGTTACACCCAAAGATGGGGTTCCATTGCTTTGAGAAAGGCTAGTAGGCGCTTTCTCATGTTCGATTCCCGAAAGTAGGAACGAACTGAGGCTGCATTCAGCCTCGGGCAAAACCTTTCTCTGAGCTGCTTCGTACCTGCACACTCTACCAGGAGATGCTCACTGGTGGCTGGAATTGGCGTACAGCAGAACTGACAAGCACGGCGTATTGGTCTGACATGGAAGCGTCGGTAATATGCGGGGAAAGGCCCATGTCCCGTCATAGCCCAGTTTATCATAGGAGAAGTACAGGCACGTCTCTCCGATACCCTTGGGAATATCTGGAAGACGCTTCGGCCAGTAGTCTCCCCTTCCCAACGAGCTTGCCAGAATCGGAGAAACTCTGCTGGAATGAGACTCTTAACAGCTCGCCGGGAGTACTGGACTGGGACTGAAATAACTCCTGAGGCCGCACCCAGCTTCGCCAATTTATCGGCTGCCTCATTTCCAGTGATTCCAATGTGAGCCTTCACCCAAAACCAACTGATATCCATGCCCTCCCTCAACGCATGTACCTGCGCAACCCGAAATACTTCAATCTGCAACCGACCCAACCTGAACCCACAATGAAAGGACAATAAATCCTGTTTTAATGCTGTTATGAAAAGCAATCTACAATTATATCTCTAATACCAATTTTATATTTTATATAGAAAAGGGGACAAATCTATATTCTTTATTATTTAAATATAATAAAACCTCTGAATAGCAGACACCTCAGGATTGTTGAATAGATTCCTGCATCAGGTGGGGATGTTTCTAATTTTGTTTTGGGTTGGGATGACTCCAAGTTTCTTTCTGTGTGTCAAGTTTACCCTTAGAATAAATAATTCTTGCAGGTCATATTTAGTTTTTTTTTGCAAGTCAGATTATTGAGATTTTCTCAAAAAGATAAAAATAAATACCTATCTGAATAGGAATTAGTATATATTCAATTTACTGCTTGAGAAAAAATAAAATGTATATAGGAAATGCGATCACAGATTATTCCTTCTTTACGATGCAGTTAAGAACCATTTTTTTCTTTTCTCGGAATATGAAAAACATTACCAACATTTTGTTTATGATACACACAAAAACACACATATTGTATTTGTGATACTTTATGTACACATGTTACATGTGTGTAGATTGGGCAATGCAAATTATTCAAAGGTATAAGTGTTAGGAATTGAAAAAATGTTCGCCAAATAGATGTGTCTGCTTTTCGGGATCCATTATGGAGGTCTTATAGTATATATATTTTTGAACTGAAAAAATATTTTGGACATTCTTTTGAAAAAGCTAGTCAACCTGAACCCGACACACAAGAGTCAAAACCCAACCAGAAATAATGAAAGTCAACCCAACCCACAGCAAAAATATAGAAATTAACCCAAACCACAACTAAAAAATATAGTACCAACCCAAGCCAACCGACCTGAACATCATGTCGGGTAAAAGCAGATAACCGACCCGATGCAGGACTCTACCTGTAAGAGATATTAAAAACGTTTTAAGATAATTTGAATGCTTCTAGATTTGTCAAAATTACTTCTACACCTTTTCAATAGATGTGGACATATCATAAGAATGGATTTATCTACTAAAACATGTTTGGAGCTGTTTTACAGACATTAGAAAATAACTTTTGTGGTCACAGGTAACATTGGTGTTTGGACTTGATTACATGTCAGTTGGTGTATGAGAGTAGTTTGGTGCAACAGGGTGTTCTTTATTGTTATCCTCCTTCCTGTAAGCATCATTGTTTCCAATATCACTCATCTTGATACAAAGTATACAGTTATTTATTAAAAGTTTTGACATGTCCCTATGAAAAAACTATACATGATATGACTATTTAAAAACGTAAAGTAGTAATTTACAGGTGTTTTTGATCCAACTGTGCATATTTGTTTACATTGTAGTTTAAGAAATCAAATATTACTAGTTGGCCATTTACTGATATGAAAATATCTTAGGCATGAAACATTTATTTCTCATGCACCAAAAATATGATTTGTCAAGTAATTTGCTGTAATAATAATTTTAAAAAAAAATCTCAAATTTTATGATTTTATTTGAATTTGGCACATGGCTAGTATGATCCCTGAATGATTTATTACAATATTAATCTTAATATATTTGGATATTTAGTTTTTTCTGTTATAAATTACAAGTAGTTATTACAATAAGTGTGAAATGTTGTTGTCTTTCAGGATTTTTGTACATGGGAGACTACATGCATAGCTGGCTTGCTGCAACACAGTACATTGCACCTTTGATGGCCAATTTTGATACAAGCCTCAGTGAAGAGTCGACTGTCAGATATTTTGATAATGGTACTTTTTTTCCCCTAGATGCTTCTATTTAATTTCTCTTGGTTGATGTATGTAAAAATGGAATTTTGTAATTCTTTTTTTTACCCAAATCCTGATATGCTAGAGTTCTAGAAAATGTATACAGCTGTGCTTCCTGTTGTCAATACAATGCTCTCATATTTTCATAACTTAATTATCAGTTAATTGATTAATATTAATTAAATCATGAGTATACATTGAGAAAATAATTTTTTAATACTAATGTAAAAATTAAGTGCCAGTGGGCCAATTGCTACCACTAAATATTTAGTATCCTTCACATAATAATAATACGTATAATTTAGGTGAAGAATACTAATAAAATCTAGTGGTGACAATCGGCCTATTGGCGTCCAATTTTTACACCCTGCTTTCCGGTCTAGGACCCTTGGTGAGAGATTGATGTTTGGTAATACAGTAGAGCGCCACAAATCCGCCAGCGTCCGAAAACCGCACAAGCTTGCAGATGTAAACATTAAACATCTTTCTTCCGTGATGCTAAAAGAACGAAGTTAAAGAAATGATGACATCATTCCAAAGCGAATGATCGATTCAGAATATTTTCATCGATGACGGAAACCAGACAGATTTTCTCCTGATTAGCGAAACGAGTTTGAAAAATCAGATTCCTGTGTTTTTGGGCAATTTTCGCTGTTTGCAAAAATACAGCCTTCTGATTAGTCATCTTCTTTCGCTAATGAGCGAAGAGTCTGCCTGGATCCCGGCGTATTTTTACAAAGAACGCAGCAAAAGTTGGAGCTGAAGTGAAGAGAAGACGATTAGATATGCACATGCATTTCTGTTGCTGTTTTTAATCACTTGCGAGATCTTGTATTTTAATCATTATTTAATTTATTTTACGATATTTTTTTTTTCCTGTGAAGTTTCTAAAATATGGAAAAGCGAAAGCATATTGCACTTACGGTGCTACAAAAAGTAGAAATCATTAAAAAATTGAGTGATGGAGCAACGCCCAAGTATATAGCCGATACGTACGGCATTGCTATCAGAACAGTTTACGATATTCGTAAACAGAAAATAAAAATTTTGGAATTCTACACGAAAAGTAATACTAATGCTGGAATCATGAATCGAAAATCTTTGCATGATTCGAAATCGAAAGATTTAGATTCTATTGTTTATGAATGGTTCAAGCAACGGCGTAGTGATGAAGTACCAATTTCAGGACCACTACTTAGAGCAAGAGCAAAAAAATTTCATGCCGATTTGAATATTAAGGTACCATGTGATTTTTCCTCAGGTTGGTTAAAACATTTTAAAAAAAGGCATGGTATTCGTTATATTAAAGCATGTGGAGAATGCTGAAAAAGTTTCTGAGGAAAACTTATCTCTGGGCCAAATCTTCAATATGGACGAAACAGGCCTTTTTTGGAGATGTCTTCCAAGGAAGACTTTTGTTACAAGTGAGGAGAGTGCTCCATCTGGAGTGAAAGAAGCCAAGGAGAGAATAACAGTTTTGCTCTGTAGTAATGCAGCAGGAACTTTAAAATGTAAACCTTTGGTTGTGAGTAAAAGTGCAAGGCCACGTTGTTTTCCTATTCTTGATAAATCTCCACGTATTTTTAGCAGTTCCCAGTCATTTATACGAACAACCGAAATTCATGGGTTACCCAAGATATCATTACTGATTGGTTTTCAACAATTTTGCTAAAGAAGCACGAAAACATTGTAATGGTATTGGATTAGCATCTGACTACAAAATTCTGTTACTCTTAGACAATTGTAAAGCCCATCCAGATGCTGATGTGTTGCAGACTGATAACTTAGAAGCCCACTTTTTACCTCCAAACACAACTTCCTTGATCCAACCTATGGATCAGGGTGTTATAAAAAGTTTCAAGTCTTACTACAAAACTGAATTTATGAAAAAAATTCTTGATGTAGATCCATGTCTGAAGTTAGCAGAATATAAAAAACATTTCAATCTCATGGACTGTGTTAATCTGCTGGCTGAATCATGGAATCTTGTTTCTCAATCAACATTAACTAATGCATGGCATAATATATGGCCAAACTCCCTGTTTATTCATAATGAAATTGACAAGGAATTTGCTGGATTTAATCTCGATCCAATAAAA
Organism: Maratus michaelseni; assembly: GCA_963931845.1. NCBI lineage: Eukaryota > Metazoa > Arthropoda > Arachnida > Araneae > Salticidae > Maratus > Maratus michaelseni. The sequence goes on from OZ007598.1 coordinate 263,851,140, forward strand.
GAAAAAGAACTGTTGTTTTCAAAAGCTGTTACAAAAAATGACAACATATTTGATGAAAATGAGATTATAGACTGCATGTCTAATTCGGATGAACTTAAAGAACAGTATCAAATGACTGATGATGAAATAGTTGACAGTGTTTTAAATCCACCAAAAAGCAATTCTGATGATGAAGATGAGTTGGATAATTCTGAAAAAGTTCAATTTGAAGAGGGTTTGAATTTGGGGGGGGGGGGGGAATATCTTAATTTCTTAAAACAACAAAAATGTGTTACTGAACAGGAATTGACTATTTATAACTTGCAAAAAAAACTTAAATTAGAACAATCTAAAATTTTGAAACAGACAACTATTGATCAAATGTTTTCAAAGTTCAAAAAATAAGTTGTTTTGTTTATATTGTTTTCAATTTTTTTTTCATTCATAATAAAATAACTTAATAATCTAATACTTTATTGCTATTAATGTTTTTATTTATTTATTTATTTTTAATCTTTATTATTATTATTATTATTATTATTATTTTCAATGGCCTAAAATTCGCAAATCCCGAAAACCGCACAATGTCCTCTCCCAAACAGTGCGGATTTCTGGCCCTCTACTGTATATTTTCTGCAACCTATTCTCTGTTTCTTTCACAGAAGCAATTATTTTAATATTTATACGATTTATTTAATACAAAGAAGCCATTTATCTATTTTTATATGCAAACAGAAATAAACTGTAGAAAAAATATGTATATATATGCACAAATAAAATATTTATAGATATATAAATACATATATAAACAAGTATAAAAGTTCATTAGGTCTGTTTTCTTAGCTATTTATATCATTTGGCAATGAATCTCACTCTCTGAAGCCAGAATTCTACCAAACTTTAACAAAAAAAAAAAAAAAAAAAAAGCCATATCCCCTATACTGGAAAAATCCCCTAAATGGTTTAAATATTTTCAAGCATGATTGTTTTAAAATCTATTTCTACCTGGCTAAACAATAAAATACGCATGTATATCATAAAATGAGAAAGAAATTTTCTCTCATCTCATTTAGCCCTTTCATTGTCTGAGGATTTTTATAAGTATGCTTGTAAATTGCAGGATGCATACATATTTTTAATCACAGTTTGATCTCCAATGTTCCAAGAGCTCATGTGAAACTGTTAATCTAAAATAGTCATATTACAGCGAATGTAATCTGACAGCAAAACTAATCTTTGTTTTATGGCGATTCTTCATAAAATCGGATCTGATGCCAGTTAAGAATAACAATTTATTGATTAGACATATTGATAAAAACATTAGTATCAATAAAATCGAGTTGACCATAAAATTGATAAAAGCTATCGACATTGCCCATCACTAGGATATCCCCATCCTCTGCCTGTAGCATATACCCTCTGGGTTTTTTATGACTACACCATTTATCAGGTTTTGTTAAACCAATTTTACTTCACTGAGCTTTTGTTGGAAGTCAGGCTATTAATTGGTTTAGTTTGGACCAGTCTTGGGTTAGATTTTGGTTCTTATGTGTGTGCTGAATTTTTTTTCAAATGTAAGTTCAGATGCAAAACTATAACTTAATATGAATGGTATGTATATATTCAAAGATAAAATAAAATTTCAAGATATGACTGTAGACCTGAATTTCATTACAATATCATACAGTAAAACTTACTAAGATGGAATTACAGTTTAAAAAGGTTTACATCTTGGCAGGTGCACTGTCTGTTGTATTGTATTTTTTTACTGGAACTATAAATTTTTTCTGTTACAGGCAGGTTCCATTTTCACAGGTTTTACTGTATTAATTTTGCTTCATTTCAGGTTTCTGGTCAGGTCATACATAACCTGTGCAGGATTCTAAATGGTGATTGCGCCATCAGTCATTAGCATCTAAGTAGAAAAGCATATATATATATATTTGTATAAAATAAAGTTTCTACAGCACTGATTTTAAAATTCAATTTTAACATTTGAATTTTTTTTATATATATAAAATCACACAAAAGTTATTCGAAGATTTAAAATAACTTTTTGAATTAATTTTAGTTTAAAATTTTAATTTCACCATGCAGACATACATGGTTAGAAGAAAAAAAATGCTTCCAAAATCATAATGTAAAGAGCCCATTGCAGATGTTTTAAGGTGAGAAATCCTGTTAGAGAGATGATAATATAATGACACATTTTTTATACCAAGTTACAGAAGGCAGTAGTGCAAGCTATCTTACATCCAATAAGTTGATTGTTTTTTATGCCCCAGCATATTGAATGAGCAATGCTTTTTCAAATAAAGTTTTACCACTGTTGGGTTATCCCATGTCATCTGTGGAATGGAAATTTAAACAGTTTTTAAGAAGGGACTAGTTGTTTAACCCATTCTATGCATGGGAGTTCATGAATTTAATTCTAAAACCAAAATTTAAAAATAAAAATGACAACAAACAACTTTAAAATATCTAAATAAGAAATAAGAATTCCCTTGTTAAAGTGTTGAGTTGTTCAACTATTCGATTTAGAAAAATATTTTTCTACTACTGTGCAATTTTTTTTTATGAAATTTAATTTATAATGTTGCTATGACAGCAGACAATAAAACGATATCTTTGTAATATGGGAATAAATAGAATAAAAAGTTTTGTTGATGTTTGTGATAAAATGTTTTCCATTATTTTTAATAAAAGGTAATTATTAAGCACAATTAAATAATCTCTAATTATTTGTATGCAAGGTAAAAGAATGATCATAATACCTGCTACAGCTTCTTAGTATGCAGCGTGGCTTATGTAATATGTATATCTCACTTTGCAGTAAACATTTAGAACTGGTTAGAACTTGCGTGATTGCGGGCTGAACATAAAAAAAGGCAAAAATTTGTCAAAAACATAAAATTGAAAAAAATCTATTTAAAATTTTCAAATATTTTGCCCCATTTGTTCATAGACCACCTACCAGCAACCCATGTGCCAAATTTCGTAGCTCTGTGCCCTGTGGTTTCTGAGTGTTTGAGGTTACATAAGATAGATATGCGCACGGATTTTAATAGGGTAGATCGATTAGGAGAAGACAATTGATAAAGGTGGCGAAAAGACCAAGATGCAATACTGCCAATGTAATAAGTTTATTTTTTAACCATTGTTTTATGTAGTTTTGTAAATATTTTTTCTTTTTTTTAAGGAACTGCTTTTGTTATTGAATGGCATGCAGTTACTTTACAAGATGGAGAGAAAGGTACACTTATGTAAATAATTCTCTGTATTTTTATATTGATATATGAGTAATTAGTGTTAACTGTATATTTGTGTTTCAGGTGGCAACTTCACATTTCAAACCACTTTGTTAAACAATGGAAACATTATTTTTGTATATAAAACGGTAAGTAAATACAAAATTGCTTCATCTGTTCATATAAAGATAGTCTCCCTTAATGTGCAGACCTTATAATTTGCAAAAGCTTTAATCCACAGTGCATTTTACGATGCAAACAATTAAATTTATAGTTAATATTTTTAAAAAATCAGTAGCAACAACATATATATATATATATATATATATATATATATATATATATATATATATATATATATATATAATAGAAAGTTGTTTTTCTCCCTTGTTTTATTCCATTACAGTTCACTCCTTGTTTCTCTCTGAACTAAAAATTAAACAATAATTAAATTAAGTTTTTAAAAATTATATTAACTTTTTATTAATTTTTTTTCTGAATAGAAAATTACATTTTTACATAACTTGTAGGATAAAATTTCGAAGCTTAAATCCAAAGTATTGAAGCAAACAACAATTACATCAATGTTTTAAAAACTAATCAGTGATGAATGCACATTTAGACTTATATATTTAAATATATATACCTATTGTATTGCTATGTATTATTTGATTATATTTACATTATTTACTTATTGCGAAAAAATGATAATGGAGTCACCAAATGGAGGTTATCTGAGAGTCAAAAGAAGTTATAATGTGGTTGTTTCTTTTATAATGAATTTGTATTTTTGGCAATGATTTTTTTTTTCATTTTGTGATATTGTTTCTAGATACCATTGTCTGTAACGGAGATAGGAGATGATGCACACCTTGTCAAAGTTGGCTTATCAGATGCTTATGTTATTGACAAAAACATCTATTGTGAGTTTCACTTTGTATTTTCCTTGTTAAACCCAGTTATGAAATTTAGGATAGAGTGGTCAACCTATGCACTAATCAAAAGCAACTTGTCTTTTTTTACTGCTAGTTACAGATTATTATTATTAAACTATTTTCATTAATGGGCAATTCCATAAATGTGTCAAGTTTAATCAAAAAATTTTGTTTAATTTTTATAAATTAAATTAAAAAATACATTGAGATATATTCCAAGTTTTCAAATTAATGTTTTATATTTAAAATGTTTAGGTTATAGCTGAAGAGTAATATTGGCAGTTTTGTACAAATAGTATTCTTGAAAAAAAAACTGTAAAAAAGAATGTAATTGTTGTATATTTTGTATTTTCTTAATAAATGAATTCATATAGTAAAATATTCAAGTTTTGCACAGTCTTAAAGCCATATACTTGATAATAAGCATGCAAAATAAAATAGGTAATCATGCTCTATATCTTTTTGAAAAAGCTGTCACATATGAATAATTTTATAATGCAATTTCTTATGATCATTCTGGATAATAAAAACATTATAAAATTTGTTAGTTTAGTCGATTTTCTTTTAATAAATGTTTAAGAAACTTTTGTTCATTCCATCACGTCAAATGACAGTTAATAACTTCATCCTTGAGACAGGTAGGTTGATTTAAATTATAATTTTATATTGCTTATACATCATATTTAAGATATGTATGTATTAGTTTAAAAACTAAATGATTTCTTAATTCATGAAAATTTCCAGTTTTAAATACCAGGTTAGAGTCATGGTAGCAAAAATGTCATTCCGTCACACAAAAAGAAATTACTCAAAAAGGAAAGAATAAAATAGTAGTTAAAAATTGTTTCATCTTTTTTTTTTTTTTAATCTTATAATCAATAATAGTCATGTGCAAACTGAAAAGTCAATTTTCATTTGAAAATAGCTTCAGGGTAATTACTTTTAACTTAATGCTACAACTCAAAATGTCATTCTGTCACATATGGAATTGCCCTAATCATAATTGTAATGATGTGTAAAAAAATTATAGTTAATGTAATTTTCATTGATTGTTACACTTTTAAATAATTATTATATTTTAAAGGTTTAAGGACATTTTAATAATATCTAATTGGTACACAGATATGTTAGCTATCAACCTGTCAATAAATAAATGTTGAACGGCAAAAAAAAAAAAAAAAATCAAAGCTACTAAGACAAAAGTAAGATTTGTGATCAGGTTGTTCACTCATTAAAAAAAGTTTTTTTTTTTTTTTTTTTTTTTTTGGCCTGAAAAAAGTTTGTTCTTGCAGAATGCAAAACTTTTCCAGTAACTTCTGTTCTTTAGTGGGTATTCTTAAAATTACTGATGCATGTATATTTGTCTATTCTGTATAATATCTGTTTTTTCATTTATTCATTTGTTCATTAATTATTTATCTATATATAGGTTGCCCAAATTAAAGTGGCACCACAGTCGATTTGAGAAATAGTTTAATGGTATTAATATAAATTAGTATACAAAAGAAAGAAGTAATATAGATGTTATTTCTTGGGTGATAATTCGCCGATTGATTCTCATGAGACGGTCCACATCTGCAACTGCTTCCTTGGTGATAACCACATGAGTTTGACCAGGTTATGACCTGTCGTCAGTACTGCTTCTTCCACTACGAAAATCCCTACACCATCAGAATACCAATCTACGTGACATACACTCCGTGCCATACACATTTTGCATTCAACGATAGATATCACTAACACTCACATTTTCCACTGTTAAAAGTTGCACGACCGTGCGTTGACACCGTTTGGAGGCATCCATGATGTGAACGATGCTTTTTAACATGCTTCCACGCTATCACACACGCATCTGGCGGGATCTGATGATATCACATGCATACCTAGCACTCTGCACCCTCTATTGGAGCATGTGCAGTCATCTTTCTCTTCAAATGGCGGAGTTATTACAGCAATACTACTTTCATTTGGGCAACCCTTATATTTATCCGGAATTAACTCTGTTACAATTGTTACTGCAATTGTACAAAACTAGTTATCACAGGTAAATTCATACCACAGACAGAACCTTTTTTATTTATTTTGAATTAACAGGGCCATTCAGCAATGAGCCAAATGTATAAATAAATCAAAGTTTGCAAAAGGGATATTCATTTTGGCAAAACATTTGGTGAATCGCATTGTCTGCACTGATCTCCACAGTGGTTCATTGTTGAAATATAATGAAAACTGCTATAAGAAACTTGACAGTAAAAAAAGAAAAATCTCAGCAATTTTATTCTTATCTATAGGGAAGGTGTGTGTGATATTTATGTTTTGATGCAGCTTTTATTAATTAATGTAGCTATTTTAACTGATGTTTAGCAGGATTAAATATAACTAGGGAGCTCCACTTCCTGCTTGCCAATTCCCATGAATTACAATGCAATTCATATTCGGACAGTTATGCAGTTCCAGTTTGCTTCGTTCACTTGGCACTTTTTGCAGCAACTCTAGCCAGATGAGTACTGTCATAAATCATTTTAACATTTATACAGTGTCACCTCGGTTTTCGTCGATAATCCATCCGAAAACAATTGGCGAAATCCAAAACTGATGAAAACCAAATTAATTATATCCATATGAATCTATGTAAATCCAATTAATTTGTTCTAAATACTCCAAAATACATATCAAAAACACATTTTATAGAGAATAAGTGTAGCGTTTAATACTAAAAACAATAAGAAATTAATATGCTGTTCTTAACGTATGGTATCAAGGCACTGTATCTGGGTCACTTCCCTTTTTGGTCTTTTGGCAGTAGGACTAGCTTTAGAATCAGAGGACCTATGTCACTCAAAAAAGCTGCCCAAAGTGATCTGTTTTTGCCACCTCTTTAAGATTTGCCTAAAATGGGGCAAGACCATTAAACAAGTTACTTATAAGAAACTTTCTTTGGTTCCATGATGGAGCACTCACAATGAATAAAAATACACAGGAAATAAACAAAATCTGAAGCAAATAACGAAAACCGAAACCCATTTTTCGGGAAAAAAATCGACGATAACTGAAAGCAACAAAAGCCGAGGTATTACTGTAATTTACAAAGATTTTTAATATAAAGTATTGAAAACTTTCTTAAAAACATATTTAAAAATGCATTTAGTTGGTGCTACCAATGGGCATAAATTATTTTAACATTATGAAATTTACAAATTTTTGAAATGTAAAATAATTAACTAAAAAATTACCTTGGAAATACAATTCAAAACTCATTGTGCCTATAATATTGTACAGTACAGCTTAAATTTATTTTGAAAAAAACTACATGATAGCAAGATTGAAAATGCATCTTTTGTTTTCCTAATGACGTCATATTTTATTCATCGGAAACATTTCGATGTTACTTTGATAGATTATTTACTGTTATTTTATTTACACAGATTGCTTAATATTATTTCACAGTAAAAAATCTGTGTTCTCCTCTGCAGTGATTAGCGCATAATTAAATACAATCATTTTAATATGTTTACATTTTATGAAAACCAGAAAGTTTTTCTTTTAAATATGACACAAGTTTCAGTGGTAAAATCACACTTCTGATTGGTATAATCTATAATGTTAATAAGGCAAATTAATTTTATGTTACTGTGGTTGTTGCCAAACAGCAAGCTACAAATTCAGACTTTTTGTACCATGCAAGAGAAATATATATATATATTAGATAGTTTCTTCTTTTTATTAAAAATACTTTTCATAAAAAGAAGAAAATTAATTAATTTCTATAGTTGTAGATATTTGTTTAATTTATATTGTAAGTTTGTTTTAAAACTTAATTATGATCTACTTTTGATTATAATGAACACAATTTACAAAAATTAGTGTAAAAATTGAAGAATGTGACCCATACAGTAATGGTAGTTTTGACTAATAATTTTCCTAGCCTGAATTACCTGATTCATCTGCTTTCTGTTGCAATGTTCTGCCAATTTTAATGCCAGATCACTTTTGTTTTATTGAAAGGTTCATCTGCATTCATGGCTACTTTTATTTTTGTCATGTGCTTTGTGATATTTTCAGCTAATTTAGCCAGGCTGAATTTTGAGCTTCTAAATTTGTTGTTATAGGATTTTCTACAATTTTATTTTGTTTAAATTGCATCTATACAGATGACATACAAGTTTATAATTATTAAAATTTATAATTATTTTTAAAGTGTTTATTTCAGTCATTATTAACAAACACACGCTAATGACTTAACTTGGGATTATTATTTATATGCATTTTGTGACAAGAAAAAGGCTTCAATACTAACTCATTTTGCTTCTTTATCTAGTTATTCGAATGAAAACTATCTACGAATACCATCGCATCGACATGAAGAAGGAAGAAATAGCAAACCACACAGCTATATACTTCACTGCCCTTACCAGTAAGAATGCTCTACTTTTTTGTTTTGAGATAAATAATTTTTTCCCCCTGATTTTAGTTAAGTACCATATTTTCTGGTGTATGATGGACTTTTTTACCATTAAAATTATGTTTTTCTTACTTAATAAATCTACAGATTAGCTATTCATGTATACAGTACAGAACCATTCATCCAGAATGGCTGGTGTCAGATGTATTCTGGATAACTGGTTGGGCATTAAAGCAACATCCATTTGATAAGATTTGTAGAATGTATGTGGCTATGGCATTGTTTTTGATTTCAAATTACAGTCTAGAACCATTTATCCAGAATGGTCAGGGCCAGATGTATTACGGGTTACTAGTTTTTCTAGATAACTGGTTGGACATTAAAGGAACATCCATTTGATGATATTTGTAGAATACATGTGGCTGTAACATTGTTACAGATTTCAAATTGTTAGGTTACTCTGATTAGGGCTCAGATCCTATCAAGATCAATGATTAATCAGAGTTTGAAAGAAGGCAATTTTTGGCAATACCTTGGAAACTATAATGTTGCATAAAATTCAAAATGCTCATTATCTAACTAAATATGCTTCCATTTCAAATCCACCAAGTTGTACAATGCATGTGGTATTCTATCAAGCAATGTACATGTCAAACTGGTACTACATTGCATTTTTTCTGGAAAGATTCTGAAATCAGTCAGTTGGAAATACCATTCTGGATAACTGGTTTTCCGGTTAACTGGATTCCGGATAAATGGTTCCATACTGTAATTATTAGATTACTCAGATTAAAAATTAGAGATACAAACAACATCAAAGATTAATCAAAATTTGAAAGAAGGCAATTTATGGAAATACCTTGGAACTATAAAGTCTTCTGTAGAAAAATTAAAACGTCCAATATCTAACTAAATATGCTTCCATTTCAAATCCTAGATGTTGCATCAAGTTATACCATGCATGATGTAATGTCTCAAACAATGCACATGCCAAACTTCCCATGGGCACTGTTTTCTGGAAAGATTCTGAAATGTATCAGTTTTGGAAACTGGTTTTAGGATAAATGGTTCCATACCGTAATATTCTTATGCAGGATTATTTTTATAGAATGAAGATACTGTTCAAAATCTGTTGCACTATTTTACTGTAGTACACTCAAAGATCCACACAGCTTGGCATCAAGGCCTTTGCAAATTTAAGACTTTCACTTTGTTTATATTTTAAAATCTCATCAGAATAGTTATATCTTTAAGATACAAACTATGTGTTATATGCTGATAAAAAAGTGTCTAATAAAAATGCAAATAATTGATTAAGAAACATATTTATTTAATGAATAATATTGATAAATTATAATCACTATTACAAATTATAACTTAAACTTGTTAAATTTTTTTATCAACAATAGTTTAATTAAGAACATTCCTTTTATGAAAATAAAAGTACACACAACAACATGGGATTCCATTACCTAAAAGATGATTAAAACTTTATTTAGATCTTAAAACATTAAAATAAAATAAATCAAGCCCTTTCGGCTGTGATCCCAACCTTCATCAGGATTTATAATTAAAATCTGGTGTTAGAACAAACGTCCATATCGCATTCTTCTAACAGTATGTCTCTGTACTCTCTCTGAGTACTTTCTAAAACACACTTATCTGCTCCAAAAAGAATCTGTAATTGGAGGTTTCACTGCAGGTCAAATAGGGACATTACGAAATTTTAATGAGGAACCTGTAAACTTGCTGACAAATGTTTCCTGATCTATTGGCAGACTTGTATAAAACCAAAAACTTTCTGCGCACATAAATATTGAGTCAAAAACTTTCTGCAAATTAATTTACTGTTTAATAAAATTACGTGTTGTATTATTTTGACGATATAAATTAAAAACAGTAGTTTAAAATAATTATCATTTAAAATTAATTAATATTAATTAAAGAATATTTATTTTGGTTAAAAATAATAATAAAAATAAAAAATCTATGATAGGAAGAGCTGAATTCTTATCAATTATTTTGTCAATGCATTTAGAAACAACCCAATCCTTAATATTTTGACCTCTTCGCAAGCGTCTGTAATGTCACAACAATGTTTTGCATCTTTAAATTTTGAATTGTGTACAAACAGTAAATAAATCCGGCATAAAATTGGGGAATATTTTTCATTTTTTGGTATTAAATTATTATTATTATTATTATTTTTGCAAAGTTCCGAATTTTGCAGAAAATTTTCCACGCACGGCATGCGCACGTGCGTCTATATTATACAACACTGTCTATTGGTAAAAGTGAGTTTAGAAAAAAATGTACATATCCACCTTATTTTTTTTCTATGATTGAATAGATTGTATCCAGAACATATAATGGGGTTTCATTGTATAGTCCATTAGTACCAGCGTTACAAAATTATTACCAAACCAAGCACGATTTTTTTATATTGCAATGTAGGTCAAATAGTGACATTGCAGAATTTTAATGAGAAACTTATTACTTGGTGACAAATGTTTCCTGATCGATTAGTAAAAGTGAATTTAGAAAAAATGTACATAACCAGAGCTTTACAAATTTGATAAAATTTGGTAACCAGCAAAAAATTTTAGTCGACAGTAAAAAATATTACTCCACCACCATTAAATTTCAAAGAGCACAAATGTTTTTATGAATTAAGAAAAAACTATAACAAGTCTAGTTTTAAATTATTAGTTACATACTTTATAATAGTACATAATTAAGAAAGATAATATAAACTAAGTTTACTAATGAAACTTATCAAAATTATATATCTCTGAAAATAAAAAAATACTCTGGCTGAACTAACCGACATGTTCAGCTGATTGACAAATGCTTCAAATGTCCAGATAGTTTAATGCTCACAAAATTTATATCTGATGAGGATGGGGGGTCGGTGGGGGGGGGGAGCATCAATAAAATAGTGAAGCAGGAATTATTAGTTACATACTTTAGAATAGTACATAATTTAGAAAGATAATTTAAACTAAGTTTAATAATGAAACTTATCAAAATTATATATCTTTGAAAAACAGTGCTTTTACTTTTGTTAATTGCTAGGTAAGCTGTCCAGCTAGTGTGGTTCTATTTACTTTTGTATATGTAAAAATTTATTTATCTTTTTAGACTATTATGGTACTTATTTTTTACTTATTAATAACTAATAATTTTTTGCCTATTTTCCTATCAAAGTCAGTCAAATAATTCTGATTTTATTATTTAAAAATTTGCATTGGTCACCAGATAAAAAAAAACTTGGTCACCAGTGGCGACCTGATGACCACACTTGTCTACCCCTGTATATAACCTTTTTCTTTTAATGTTTGAATGTATTGTATCCAGAACATATAATAGGGTTTCATTCTCTAATCTATTAGTACCAGCTTTATAGGATATTACCAAACTAAGGTTACTTTTTTTTTTATCCCCCAAAAAATTAAACTAGATATATAACAAGTTATTACCAAAATGAATCTGCTTTAATTTTCCTTGTTATTCAAAGTAATATTATTCATTTATTATGATTCTGTTTTTAGCTTGCTTGAGCTATGATTTCTGTGATGCATGCATGGGCGCCGATATCGCTTTCGACTGTGTCTGGTGTGAGTCTGCAAAGAGGTGCTCTGATGGACTTGACAGGTTCAGACATGACTGGCTGCAGTCGAAGTGTGACATTCAGGTGAGTTGAAATATCTAAATTCAAAGTATTTGAGTGCAATGTTCTCTTCAGAATCATTTTGTTAGATGTTAGGTAAGCCGCCCAGCTAGTGTGCTTCTATTTACTTTGTATATGTAAAAATTTATTTATCTTCTTAGACCATTCTGCTGAACTGTACTTGCTCAAGTTTAACTCACCTTATTTATTATCTATGAAAATAAGAATTTTCATATTTTCTTATTTTTATTTTCTCTTATCTAACATGCAAGAAAATTAGAAAAAAAATCAAACTTAGAAAATATGATAAATTCTAATATCATTAATTCAAAAATTCAAATTTAGTTCGAAAGTTATGCATGAACATACATTACCTTAAAAAAACATTGTCAAATTGTATTCTCTTTCTTTAAAGTCATTAAAAAATATATTAACATTGCTTATAAAACTGTTTCTTCTTTTGACAAAACAATTATAAACTCATGTGTGGCCTATTTTTATTGTACATAATTTATGTCCCATAGCATATCTACAATAATTACTCAATTAAATTCTTAATTAAATGTAAAGAAAATTAAATCTCCATTATCTGTCAGTCTCAGACAATCACCATGACATTTGAGAGAATAGACAGATAATAGAAATGCCTCCCTCCTTCTCAAAAATATGACAGATATTAGTGATAATAGTGTCTATGTTTGGCACTGTACCGTAAAATCCCGAAAGTAAGCCCCCCTTGAATGTAAGCCCCCCTCCCACTTTTAAGCAATTTTGGTTTTCTTTTCCTTTCCCGAATATAACCTCCTCCCTCCCAAAAAAAAGATATATATATATATATATATATATATATATATATATATATATATCTGTAAAATCTCGAAAGCAAGCCCTCCTCCCACTTTTAAGCAATTTTGATTTTCTTTTCCATTCCCAAATATAAGCCCAAAAATTCCACTTCCCCCTCTGTCTTCTGACCCAGCAAATAGTTTAAAATCTCTATTATTATTTATTTTTTTTATTTTTTTTAATGTTGATCTATTTCTTATTTTGTAGTAAGGCAACTCATCTCATTTACATAATCTCATATAAGTATCACTCATCTAAAATCATCATTTCGTTTGAAATTTTTTCTCTGTCCTATTCTCCCAAAGAAGAGGAATGGATTTCTAAATATGTGTGAGGAAAGCAAAAATGTTCATCTTTTTTGTAGTTTGGCTGTTCTTTCCCTGAATCACTTGTATGTTTTATGTTTTGAAATAAATATGTTCTCTAAATTAACTCCCAATCCATTAACAAAATATCAGCTGTGAGAACAGCCAAACTACAAAAAGACAAATCTTCTCTTTGCCCTTCCCCCCCCCTCCCCCCTCCATGTCTAGAAATTCATCCCTTTTTCTGGGGATGGAGAATGGAACTTTAAAGGGAGAATTAGATGATCATTTATTTATTGTTGCTACAAAGTGACAATACCATATAAAATCTTAAAAAAAAAAATAGTTTTAAAGATTTTTAAGTTTGTGAGCTGAGGGGAGGGGGGGAGCAAATTTTTAGAGGTATGTGTGGGGGGGGAGAAGCAATTTAGATAATTATTTAATTATAGTTGCAAGAAAGTTCTAAATAGATTTAAAAAAAAATTAAAGACTTTAAAGTAAGTACTGGGGGGGGGAGGGGGGCAAAGGAAATAAAGAGGACTTTTTGGAAGGAAGGAGGGTATAATGTAGATCGTTATCTAAATATTGCTGAGAAAAAATCACAAATACAGCGGAAAAAATTAAGAAGAAAACTATGCATTTTTGGTACCAGATGGGGGGGAGGGGGTGGCAATGGTAAATTTGAGAGCAGATTTAGATTATTGATTATTTATTGTTATACAATAAAATAAGAAATTTAAAAAATGATTTTAAATTTATTTTATTTTATTTATTATTATTATTTTTTTTTTTTTGGGGGGGGGGCAGGATTTTAGGGTTGGGAATTTATTTATTTTTTTTTTAATCTGCCGAAATACGGAAGATTCTCGCCCCTTTTTTTAAATTTTACGAGATGCATTTGTAGGGGGAGGATCTTCATGAGATAAGGGTGGAGGGCAGGGGGGGAGAAGCAGGGATTTTAGGAGGATGGATTAATTTAGGTGGTAGGTTGGAGTTATTTATTTTTAATTTAGAGTATTTAATAAGTCTGAAAATAAGTTTTAAATTAAAATGTTATAAAGGTTAAACTATGCATTTTTGGTACCAGAGGGGGGGGGGCAAAGGTAATTTTGAGAGCAGATTTAGATTATTGATTATTTATTGTTATACAATAAAATAAGATATTTAAAAAATGATTTTAATTTAATTTAATTTAATTTTATTTATTTTATTTTTTTCGGGGGGGTGGAGGGGCAGGATTTTAGGGTTGGGAATTTTTTTTTTTAATCTACCGAAATACGGAAGATTCTCGCCCCCTTTTTTTTAATTTTACGAGATGCATTTGTAGGGGGAGGATCTTCATGAGATAAGGGTGGGGGGCAGGGATTTTAGGAGGATGGGTTAAGTTAGGTGGTAGGTTGGAGTTATTTATTTTTAATTTAGAGTATTTAATAAGTCTGAAAATAAGTTTAAAATTAAAATGTTATAAAGGTTAAACTATGCATTTTTGGTACCAGAGGAGGAAGAGGGGCAAAGGGGGAAACAGTAATTTTGAGAGCAGATTTATACGATTGATTATTTGTTGTTACAATAAAATAAAAAATAAAGAAAATATAAAAAGATTTTTAAATTTTTCTTTCTTTTTTTTGAGGGGGGGGGGGCAAGATTTTAGGGTTGAATTTATTTTTATTTTATTTTATTTATTTATTTATTTATCTGCCGAAATATGGAAGACTCTCGCTCTTTTTTTTTATTATTTTACAATTTTACAGATTTTTAATTTTATGCGATGCGTTTGGAGGGGGAGGATCTTCATGAGATAAGGTTTTGGGGGGGGCAAGAGGAGAGAAGCAGATATTTTAGGAGGTGGGGTTAATTTAGGTGCGATTCGATTTATTTATTTTAATATAGAGTATTTAAGTCTGAAAAGACGTTTAAAATTAAAAAGTATAAAGGTTAAACTATGCATTTTTGGTACCAGAGATGATGGGGCAAAGGGGGGGGCAGTAATTTTAAGAGCAGATTTAGATTGATTTTAGATACATAGTATTTATTGTTACAATAAAATAAGAAATAAAGAAAAATATTTTTAAAAAAAAATTATTTTTTTTTTGGGGGGGGGGGGGCAGGATTTTAGGGTTGGGAATTTATTTTTATTTTATTTTATTATTATTATTATTATTTTAATCTGCCGAAATACGGAAGATTCTCGCCCCTTTTTTACTTCTAAATTAATGATAAAAACAGGTTTTTAAATGATTTTTAGAAAAAATCCTGATTATAAGCCCCCTCCCAAATTTAACCTTTTTTGATTTTGAAAAAGGGGGGCTTACAATCGGGATTTAACGGTATTTTAAACAGGTAGTAATCAATAGAAGTACAATATAGTATTTGATATACTCAATACTGTACTTAATTTGATCTAATATGAAGCGAGAAAAACGTTATTTTAAATTTATTATGTTTGTTTTTTGTGTCCAATTTTATTCTTTTACTTGTTAGTTCACTGACAGTTAAAAGGATGATGGTTAACTGAGACTTCACTGTATATAGAATTTTTATTAATATCTAATTTTAATAGGGTTTTTTTTTTCAGAAAAGCAGCGTAAACTGCAGAGCCCTTCCATCTAACAATGTACCCTATGTACAGCTTATGACAGGTACAAAATCTTTTATTCTTTATTTCACTTATACATATGATTTGAAATGGTAAGCTTTTTCATTTTTTACAATGGTTTAGCCAATGCACAATGCTTGTGCTGATGCCAAAAAGCAGAAACATTTTTTTCACTATGTTAATGTATAATTTGCTTGCACAAAGAATAATTTTAAAACTTTTTTATTTATTTTATTTTAGTGGACAAGGGTTTTATTTTTCAGTGTGCTGTGTCAGTTTTATTTAGATCCATTCTCCTAACGCTTTACATCTTTTGTATGGAGATCTGGTGAATAAATTATTTCATGTAGTTTGAAATATTTAAACAAGTGGCTAAGTGGGATTGAAGATCACACAAAGAGTTTTGTTCAACATTCCTTTCAAAACACTTTATCCTTTAATTAATAAATCTGATTTACTAATTTATAATTATCTTTAATATTTATCAATACACTTTATCAATAAGAACATAGATGACAGCATCATTAAATTTTTATGATAATATTATAAGAAGAATCTGTTTTTTAAATCCAATTAAAAATATTCAAGAACTGCTTTTCAGACAATTGTAACAGCATATGTTCATATATCTGAAAAGGATATTTAATTACATGTTTCATTTTAGCTTTAAAAAAAATACTCAAAATGGCAAAATATATGAAAGTTTTTTTAATCCATCAGACAATGAAATGTAAAACTCGAAAATTTCAACTCCTGTCATCAGGAATAGAACCCGGGACCTTTGGGATAGGAGGAAAACACACTATCACTGGATCATCTAGCCTACGCAAAAAGAACTGAAATTAAGGTTCTGTTTTAAACTCTAAGAAAATTGTAGAAATGATCAGATGTCATTAAATTAATTCATTTAATTAAAATAATATGACTTTTTCAAAGTTTTATGATTTTTCATGTGATGAGGTATTCAGCTATAAGTATGCAAAACTTCAAGTCTCTAAGTTATACAGTTTCTGAGCACGAACTCTGTGACAGACAGAAGAGTGAGACAAATAGGTTTTTGTCAGATGTATGAAACCCTAAAAACAAATTGTCTTGCTTATCTGAAATAAGTATGAGATAACTTGTCAGTATGCCAAAGGTTTAAAAGTATACTGGGCATTACTACACAGTTTGCTTCAAAGTGGTATGAATGCTATACCAATTATGGATGTTACCCCAACTGTGATTGTAGTCATCCGTAATTAGTTTATATTTTGATAGTTCTCAAAATTTTGTTTTCATTTAAAGTTATTTACATGAATAAATTTCTATTTTGCTCTGTGAAATGAACTATGAAAAAAAAAAATAGCCATATCTTTGTTTAAAAATTGTTTATTATCCAAAGGAAAAAGCACTGAAATTAAATTGTTAAAAGATTTCATTTTGTTATTACTAAATTGTATTGAATAGTAAATACTAATCAATAACAGTATATACAGGTTGCTTTGTGGTCTAATACATTTTTATTGCCACAAGTTCCCCATTGGGACAGGCTGCATCAAAAAAAGTTTCAATTATTTAAAAGATTATGAAGTACAAAGATAAGTATTTAAATATATAAAATATATACAGAAAATATTTTTAAAAATATATATGACTTTGAAATCGCAGTGCAAGCATGTTTTCATCACTTAAAAAAAATTCATTTTAATTGTCTGATTTACTGAGATTTTAGAAAAATAATAAAATTAAATCTCTCAATTCTTTTAGTGAGAATAAATATTATTGATAAAACATAATTCTCAGATGCACTGAAAATTATGTTTTGCAGCAAAGACAAAGCAAATTCTTTCAATATTAGCATACACAGAGCTGCCAACTGCTACGAAAAAATCGTAGTTGCTACGATTTTGAGCCACAAACTACGATGCTACGAAAATCTGTCTAAAACTACGATTTTCTGGGGGGGAAAAAAAAAAGCGCAAATTTGGTCACAGGATCACTCGAAATATCACGAATTTCGTCACAGGATCGCGCGAAAAATCACTAATTTCGTCACAGGATCGCGCGAAAAATCACTAATTTCGTCACAGGATCGAGCTAAGAAATGCGAATTTCGTTACAGGATCGCTGAAAAAACGCGAATTTCGTCAAAAAATTGGCGGGAAAAAGCAAGTTTCATTCAACTGATTGCTGAAAAATGCGAATTTCGTCAAAAGATCGTTCAGGGGTGATTTTGGTCCGAATTTTCCAAAAAATTAAGGCAATGATTTCCGGAAAAAAAAATATCGGTCATAAATCCGAAAATTCAGACATTAAATGTATCGGTATTTCGGCAAATAATCGCCGAAAAAAATCAATCTCGTCTTTCGTTCGAAAAAAAGTCGCCAATTTTGTCAACAGATCGCGGGAAAAACGTGACTTTTGTCAGAAAATCATGTTGCGGAAAACGACAAATTTCGTCAAAAGATCGCGAAAAACGGCAAATTTCGTCATAAACATTGTGAAAAACGGCAAATTTCGTCAACAGATCACGAAAAAACGACAAATTTTTGCCAACTGATCGCGGGAAAAACATGATTTTCGTTAGAAAATCGCGAAAAAACGGCAAATTTCGTCGAAAGATCGTGAAAAAACGACAAATTTCGTCAAAAGATCGCGAAAAATGGCAAATTTCGTCATAAACATTGCGAAAAAACGGCAAATTTCGTCGAAAGATCGCGAAAAAATGGCAAATTTCGTTGAAAAATTGCGAAAAAACGACAAATTTCGTCAAAACATCGGGAAAAACGGCAATTTTTGTCATAAACATTGCGAAAAAAAATGACAAATTTCGTCAAAAGATTGCGAAAAAAACGACAAATTTCGTCAAAAGATCGCGAAAAAACGGCTAATTTCGTCATAAACATTGTGGAAAATGACAAATTTCATCAAAAGATCGCGAAAAAACAGCAAATTTTGTCAGAGAATCGCGTAAAAACGGCAAATTCCGTCAAAGACATTGCGAAAAACAGCAAATTCCATCAAAAACATTGCAAAAAACAGCAAATATCGAAAAAAACGCAAATTTTATCAACAGATCTCGAACACCCCCCCCCCCTCCCAACCTTGGAATCTTTCAGAAAATTCACTGTGAAATTCAGAAATTTGGCTTAGGGGTGGACAGAGTATTAATTGAATAGGAATAATTATGTTTAATCAATCCCACCCGCAACAAAAAAATTAGCAAAAACAAAAGAGTCTCCTACTTTGTGCTTATGGATATACACATGCGTTTAATTGATTCTTATTTGCTCGCTTAAAATTTACAGCGTAAAAAACAGCCACCAACCAACCAACCTTCAGATACATTTGAATTTGGTGTGCTACTATTTCTCATTTTCAAAGGTTGGCAGGTCTGCATACATGGCTTCTGTTTACATATTGCAAAAGAATTTTAAATTTTATAAAAATTTGTCGGTAAGATTTTCATTGAAAAGCAACAGAAGAAAGAATTTAGAAAAGTTAAGATATTTAAATTTTTATGAAAATGTTCGCAGGGCAATAATTACATAATATCAATTAGTAATTTTAGATTAAAGTTTTCTCAAAGTACTTCAGAGCAAGAATTGCCCCTCACCTCGTCCCTTCCAAATAAAAAATCTAAAATACATTGATAAAAGTTAAAATGATTTTTAGTCATTGATTGATTCAAAAATATCTGTACATTTTAACCCTTTTTTTGTCTCAATTACTTATTCCCAAATTAAAAATTATTAGATTGATTCAAAAATATCTGTTTATCTGTTAAATTGATCAAATATATAAAGAATCTCTGCTATTCAATGATGGTGATTAAGCTCAAACAAGGTTGTGATGCAATTTACAGTTTAAAACTATTTAATCCCCAAACATTACAATAGAAATAGTGAATAATAAAATACTTTCTAATTCAGTGTAACTCAGATTCGTATACATTTCTATTTTTTTCACATTGTCCTTTTCCTCCCATGATACATTTTTTCTCCCAACACCATGAATTAAGATGAAAGAGAGTGGTTCCTGTTTTCAATTTTTGTTTTGCATGCTTCTTTTTGTAGGTGCTTCTCACAGAACTTACACCCTATTCCCTCGCACCTCTTCTGTGCCTGAAGCCACTGAGTCCAATGTGCTTTACTTGCCTGATAAGTCTACCAGACAAAATACCGATAATGGAGGTTCGAGTGTTAAAGGTACAGAGTTGCCATTTTCATGTTTTGATTAAAAAACAAGAAATGCATTGTGTTCACAACTAAAATATTTTTCAGATTGAGAAAATTCATGACTGTTCTTCCTGTTTGTAATCTAAAAGTAAAATTTCCTGAAAAATTGAAATAGATTGCCAAAATTAAGTGTTAGTATTCCGAATTTTAAACTTTGTCTCTGTTTCAAAATAGAGATGGCCCCATAAGTTTTCTTTATTTATACAGAATTTTAGACGACAAAATTCCCAGTCGAATAATATCTCTTGCATTAGCTGCAATAATTTGGTGATAAAATAGTATAGAAGTTTACATTTTTTACTTGATCAACTGTATTGTTATATTTAGTTATACTACAGTTTACATTTTTCCTGAAGTTTACATTTCATGTCTTCATTTATTATGAAAAATGACTTTTATATGAAAATCTGTTGCTTTAAGTAGTTCAATTTATTTCGGATGCTACTGAGCTTTTTTCTAACATCATAAATTGAACAAAAAATGAATAATTCTTGCGATCTATGGACCCTTCTGATTGCAGCCTATGGTTGGTTGGTTGGTTGGTTGATTTATGATGACCGATTACATGAGGGATATAGGCCTATGGGGAGGGTTGCCCTCCGTAGTGGTCTTTCTAAGGATTCCTAACCTGTATTTATGGCAAGGTTCGAAGAAAACCATGGAAAACTTCGAATGGTTAGGTCAACGAGTGCGAAAGGGTTTTGATACCAGCACCTCCCGTCTACCCAGCGGCGTAGCCAAGGAGGGGGTCCAAATGCTCTGAAAACCAGTAATAATGTAAAGTTTTCTTTGCATTGATTATCGCAGAAAGTTCTCCAGTTAGATAAGTCAAAGAAAACTTTACAAAATTAGTGGTATCCAGAGCATCTGGACCCCCACCCTGGCTACGCCACTGCGTCTACCAGCTTTGAGAATAGAACCTCTCAGCCACTGGTGGGGCTGCAGCCTATGGATCGACGAATGCTACAAAGCATAAAATGTACTTACTGGAAAATGTTTCTTCTGAATCTTGTTTAGAATGATGATACTTTAACTAATTAAGAATGTCTGAATTAAAAATGTTATATACTGTAATAAGAATCATGGAAGAAATTATGGCCAAGCTTAACAGATTGTAGTATTGAATGAGGAAAAGCAGATGGAAATAAAATTCTTTCACTTATGAAATGTACTGCAGGCTGTGCGGAAACAAACGAAAATTCTGCAGTTCAGTAGTTGTCATATGACACTGAACATGCCTCATACAGTCCTTGGGAGGGGTTGAATGTTTTTCAATTTTAAGAAATTAAAAAAGTTCATAAAAATGCTTGAATTAGTTTAAATTTTAGTTTTCGTACTTTTATTTTCATTGATAGGTGCTTAATTTTTTTATATTCAGATGTTAAAAATAAAATAAGAAGCTGTGTCATGAAAAACAAAAACTTTTTATATTACATAATCTACAAAAATATTTGTCTTCAGATGACATAGTTTCCATCTTATAATCACTTTGGAAGTCAGAATACTGTGTGTTTGTGTTTTGCTCCTCTCCTGTCTAGGATTAAATAAAATTGTCTGTATTATTTCTATGACTCCTTCCAGAACAGGTTTTAATTATCTTAGATTGGAAAGTTAAACATTGAAGCATAAAAAAATGCTTTGTTCCTCTCCTGTGTAAGATTAAATAAAATTGTATTATTTATATGTCTCCTTCCTGAACAAGTTTCAATTATTTCAGATTAGAAAGTTAAACATTGAAGTGTAAAAAAATGTTTTATTCCCCTCCTGTCTAGGATTAAATAAAATTGTTTGTATTATTTATATGTCTCCTTCCAGAACAAGTTTTAATTAATTTAGATTAGAAAGTTAAACATTGAAGCATAAAAAAATGCTTTGCTCCTCTCCTCTCCTGTCTAGGATTAAATAAAATTGTCTGTAGGTATTATTTATGTGACTCATTCCAGAGCAAGTTTTAACTACTTTAGATTAGAAAATTAAACATTGAAGTATAAAAAAAAAAATTAAGTTTTTTTTTTGTGCAATTTTAACAGACCATTTTACATTACTCGTAGGTCATAGCATTTTTTAAGCAAACAACATCCAGGTTTTGTTGTTCATGTAAAAGTGCATTTTGTCATGATCACTGGTTTTTAGTTCTTGCAAGTAAGTGTATGTAATAGGCAAATTTGTTTTTCTTCAAGTGGTACAAAATGATTCAGCAACAGTTGGCTAATTGTGAAGTACTGAGTTAGCCAATGGTTAGAAATGTCTTTTATCTGCTAACTATTTCCCAAAACTTTTTTTTATCTACTGAGATGCCAAACAAAATTATTTTTGGTTAATCTAACTCTGCTCCAAAACTCATAAACATTTATAGGTTCATTGTTGGTAAAGCCAAATGCATTTCCCACTAATCACCAAAATGTTCTATGTTGTTCAGTTCTTGTTTATTATTATATTTATATCCCAATCGAAAAAAAAAAAAATATTCAGGTGAAAATCAAATTTCAGTTCTGCCAAAAATGAAAATAGAACTTTCTGAAATAAAATTTTAAGTTATTAATATACACAGAGTAGACTCCCTTAAATCTACATAGCTTAAAAACCAGAAGTTGTGCAGATTTTAGAATTTTGAAGATTTCTTTTGGTCACTGTTTTGTTTATATTTTTAAACAATAATTTGAATTTAATAATGCTCTTTAAATTATCATGAATGCGTACAATAAGGTAAAATAATAAAAATTAAGAAATTTATTATTTTTTTAAATATTAAAAGTAAAGGTCAAGTAGGTAATTCATAATGCATAACTAAATATGCATAATGATGAGATAATTTTTTCTTGAATTATTCAGTGAAACTCTCCTTATAAATATACACTAATAATTCATAAATCTTAAAATAACAAAGTTTTATTTCATATTTAGCCATACTTAATAATCAAAAAGTTTGATAATACATAAATGTATTTAGTAAAAAGTTATCAGCACTATCCTGAAAATTTTCAGAAATAAATTTATGCTTCTTTCATGAGAAAACATAAGTTGAATCCTATTAACAAGAATTCCATATTAAAATGTGTACAGAATGATATAAAATTTTTTTAAAAAAACATAAATTTTTCACCTACATCTTAACTGTTTCATTGTTTACATCTGAAATGATGTGCAGATTTGAAGGAGTTTATTGTACAATGTCTTCAGTTTTTGTCAACAAACATTAGGGATACATGTTTTAGTTTTATTAATAGAAAATATAATTATTGTTCTTCTTAAATGAGCTATTGTTGCCAATTCTCTTGAATTGTCAAACAATGATAGCACACATAAAAATTATCTTCATGCATTATGGACTGTACAATGTTTCTTCTAAAAGGCACCTGCCCCCCCTCTATTAGATCTGACTATGGGTTTGGTATGCACAGAAAATTTGGCTATTGTTTGCACCAAAATCTATTATTTTTCAAAAATTGCTGAGTTGGAAAACAAAGCTGAACTTTCTTTCATGCATTAAATGTATTATTTTTTTAATATAAAAAGATATACCGTGAAACTTCCATTTAATGAAGTCTCATCATTACTCTTAAACATTTCGTTATGAAGAAAATTCGTTACATAGAAATCAACTTAAATTTATGAAACTTGTAAGCACATAATACACATAAAAGTAAAAGTACACATAAAATGGAAATACTTGAAAAATATATTTTAATTCGGACAGTCATTTTTTTAAACAATGTAGACATATGAGAAAAATTTAATTAGAATAATGTCTAAAAAAGAGAAGTAAACAAACGCTGACACGTACCTTTTCTTTTTGGATTAAAATGTGATTAAATGTGTGTGTTTTGGTTAAATGATTAACATGTGTTCATTTTCATACAGTTCGCTGAAATAAATTCATATATTCATAGCAACAGCAACCTATCCGTTTGAATGCTGTACACGCACAAAAGTGGAAAAAACTTCGTTATATAGAATAAGTTTTTTGTAATATGGAGATTAATTTACATGTTAATGGTGTTCAAAATGAAGGTTCTGCAGAAAATTTCGTTAAGTAGAAAACTTCGTTAAATAGGGACTTCGTTAAAGAGATCTTCTACTGTATATAAAGACTACTTTGTTTTACTTTTAAATGTATTGCATCTGAGTAAGCATGTTTTTAACTGATTTAATTGCAGTGCCCGAACAGTTGTCTAGTACGGGTCATGGGATTGTGACTGCCATTCTCTTCACCCTGACGATTTTAATGGTGGGACTGGCATGGGTCAGTTATGCATACAAGAATCCACACACAGCATCAGGACAGCTTTTAATCAGAGTGAGTGGAATGTTTTATTTAATTTCTAAATCTGTAATGTTTAACTATAGTTCATTCAATATTAAGTAAGATACAGAGTAAACATAAAGGTTGCCAATTTGAATCTTTTTTGCACTTTTATAAAAATAAGTAATTAAATGTTTGTTTGCAATAAACATAATAATTACATTTGATACATTTATTACATAAATTAATTGTTTGGATTTTCAATTAATTTTTCATCAAAATCTGTTATTAGTTTCAGGAATGTTGTAACACCTTAGTTTTAAACACTTTTCCTCTTCAAATTTGCTAAAATGTGACAGTTTTCTTTCTTTTTTTGTGTGTGGGGGGGGGGGGGAGGACTTGATGTTTTATACTTTCTTTTTCATTTATTTTAAACAACTTAAACAAATGAATAAAATCATATTTAATACTTGGAAATTTTTTCCAGAGAAAATTTCTCACGCCTTGCATTTATAATATTCAAATTTTAATTGCTTAATAGGTGTTTATTCAATTGTCGATGCTGGATTTTCTTTGATTTCATATTTGCCCCAGGGTTAGCAGCTCACGGAAAAAATATTCCATCTTGTGCTGCTTTTGTAGCCTTGCCAACATGTTATGGTGAAAAAGTTCCAGGCTGAGTATCGTTCCCAAGTGGTTCAGTTGGTAGAACGTCAGTGCGCTAATCTGATGTCCCAGGTTCGAGTCCTGGCTTGGGTACTTTTTCACTATGTTGGCTATACGTCTATTAAGCAATTAAAATCTGAATAACTTAAACAAATACTGATCAAAATAAAAGAAAATGAATTATATTTATCTTTAGCAGAATAATGATCGTAGTTTTGGCAACAATTAATGCTTGGCTTGTTATAATACATTGATTGTAGCTGATGCATTATAAAAGCTGCCAATTTGCTCATACATATATTCATTTTATGTCTCTTAATTTTGAATAGACTGTAGAAAGGAAAGTGTGACATGCTTTCAAATGCTTGAATACACCATCTGGGAGAAAATAATTTAAACTACTCGCTGTTGATAAAGTTAATGCAAGCATATTAAACCAAGTGACAGAATTACAAAATGTAATTTGTTAATCAATTGAGTAGTTTATATTCTGATTATTATTATTGTGTTCCTGCAATGTAATTATTTAGGCCGTCAAATTCCTTGAACAAGGTTTTCTACATTTCTAAAATAAAAAAAATAAAAACTTTAAAGCAGCATCACAGATAACAGATTCACATTTTAAAGAATTGGGTAGAAAAAAATATATAACAAATAGCATATTTGTGTGTTAAAAATATTAAAGCCTTTAGATTTTTTGGTTCTTTCATGTTATAGTGGCCCCCACAATTGCAATTATGCCAAAGTTGCAGCTATGATTTCACTAAGATCTTAGAAAAGCTTATATATGCTTTATATATATGCAAAAATGTACTTAAAGCTCATATATGTGCTATATTCATCATTATATACATATTATTTATGTCTTACATGTCATATATACATCATATGTCTTATACACATGTCATATACCGTATTTACCCGCGTATACGTCGATCCCGCGTATAAGTCGACCCCCCCACTTCCCGATCAAGAAATTTGATTTTTTTAAAATCCCGCGTATAAGTCGACCCCCCACTTTTCCGATCAAGAAATTTGATTTTTAAAAAAAATACGTTATTCAAAATCATCTGGGAAAAAAAAGAAAGTACTAAATATACAATAATAAATAAACTTTATTTTTATTATTATTTTTTTTTTGTACATTTATTCGAAATTATCTGAAAAAAAAGTACTAAATATACAGTAATGAAGATAATAATATACTAGAGTAATAGACAGAACTTAACTGATTCAAGGTCCGATTCAGTATCGGACTCGCCAAACAATTCACAAAAATCCTTCGTCGTCATCGGCTCAACATGGTACACGCTTTCAATCTCTGTATCGCTACATTCTTCCTCGTCGTTATCAGTTTCGAAAATGACATCATCTTCTGTGCCGTCTAGTTCGTTGCTTATGCAGCATTTCTTGAACGATTTTTTTAATCATTTCGGAAGGAATTTGATTCCACGCATCTTTAACCCACTGGGCAATTAATGCAATGTCGGGCTTTCTAATATTACCGCCCTTTGTAAATGTTGGACAACAGGATGAAATCCACTCTGCCCGATATTTTCTAACATTTGCTTTGAAGGGCCTATTGAGGCAAACGTTTAGTGGTTGAAGGACGGATGTCAACCCTCCCGGGATTACAACTACAGTCGTTTTCAGTTCTTTCGTCACTTTATTCACGTTTTCAGAAAAGTGGCCACGAAACGAGTCGTAAACTAAAAGGGAAGGTTTCGTGAAAACAGCTCCCGGTCTTTTACTCCACACATTTTTAAGCCAGTCGACTGTTCCGTCAGCATCCATCCACCCCTTTTCATGGGCTCGAATCAGCACACCAGATGGAAATAACGTTTTTCGGCAACGTTTTTCTTTAAAAAATAATCAACGGATGAAGCTTACTACCGTCGGCCAAACAGGAAAGAACGACCATAAAACGAGTTTTTTCGTGCCCAGTCGTTTTTACCAAAATGCTTTTTTCCCCCTTGCAGTTCACTGTTTTATTTTCTGGTAGGTCGAAACAAATGGGTGTTTCGTCCATATTTCCTATATGGCAAAGTTCAAAAGAATTCATTTTTCTTTGATCGATGACATATTTTTGAAATTTCATAATCTTTGCTTCCAAGTCAGATGGTAAATTTTGTGCCAGTTTAGTGCGCTGGCGTAAAGTCAAACCCTGGCGATTCATAAATCTAGTGCACCAATGTTCTAATGCACGAAACGTGTTTGAAACACCATACTTTTCTTCTTTTGCAAGATTCATTGCTCGTAAACGTATGACAGTTCTACTGACAACAAAACCATTCTGCCGGCACTCTACAACCCAATCATGAAATACATTTTTGAGTTCTGGAAAAGGCGATTTTCCCTCCCGTAAAGCGTTTTTTGATTTTGGGATGTTTTCTAGCTTTGTCTTATTCTTGCGCCAATCAAGAATCAAACCTTTACCTCAGTGCTGATAAGGAAAATCAATTAATTCCTCTTTTTCTCTTCTGGTATGGAAATCGACAGTAAACGACGTCATTGCAATGTATTACGGAACACAGCCATCTAAATACTGCGAAAAGAGAACAATTGCCTTTCAAAAGGGCATTTTTGACTTCTGGTTAAAAAAAAAAAAAAAAAATAAGGACCCTCGCATAAGTCGAACCCCCCAATTTAAAAGTCTTTTTTTGTCCAAAATTTCTCGACTTATACGCGGGTAAATACGGTACATACATCATATATGCACCACATATGACTACAACTAGGCCATATACGTCACAAAATCTTATATACATCATAAAATTATTATAATGTCATACATGCTGTATAATTTGGCAATACATCTTGCTCGCTTGGCAATTCATCTGTGGGGGCTGCAATAACACGAAAGTACCTTTCTTTTTTTCCATAAAGTATAAGAGCACGGAATATTATTTATATTTTAATTATTTGGATTTTTTAGTTATTAAACAAAAATAACCTGATATTTAAATATATATATAAATTCAGCTCTTTTAATATCTAAAATATTTTTGCATTAAAAAAACACACGTTTCGCACTAAATGTAACTTGTAAAGTGTTAGTAATTATAATGCAATTCACACTCTGTACATAACGTTTTTTCTAAACCATCTCTTAAGATCGGTGATTCCAATTACTGTTCCTAACAGTAATTGGAATCATTTCAAAATGGACTTGGATGTTGAAATGGACTTTCCCTAGTTCCCGGATCAAGAGTTGGGTTGATTATTGACGGCCAATTATCTACACATGGGATATAGGCCCGGGGGGAGTGCCCTTCGTGGGGGTCTTTCTAAGGGAACCTAACCCGTATTTACGCATGGATAAATCCACGGCTCGAAGAAAACCACGAAAACTCCGAACGATTAGGCCGACGGGTGCGATTGGGATCGAACCCAGCACCTCCCGTCTACCAGCTTCGAGAGCACAACCTCTCAGCCACTGGTGGGGCTCCCTTATCAAGAATCAGAGATTTTGAAAGTAAGACATTGGTAATGACAGTTGTATTTTATGCCTGATGATGGCTATGTGTATAGCTAAAAATGCTTGGAGTAATTGACATTGAATAATATTCATGTAGTTTAACATGTTTTTTACTATTTTATCATCTTTTAAAGTATTAAAGCACATTAAGTGTAATTTTAATTTTTTAGACTCTTTAAATATGAATTTTAGATTCTACTCATTTATTTGCTTATCAGATTTACTTTGAGAAAAATAATTGAATTAAGAAAGTAAATGATACAAATGCACATGCAGTGTATTACGTACACCAGTAATGACTTACTAATAAAAATAATGTAAGTGAACAGAAAAAGTTGCAAACTTCAATTTTAAATATTGGAATGAACACTGAATGGTCTTTGGGATATATATGCTTTTATATATGCGGTGTGTCTAGGGACGGTGTGTCTTAACACACACCATCTTTGGGCAGAGGGTAAATCAGGTGCAAGTGTTAATAACATAAATATTGTAGAATTCACATCTGTTTATTACTGACTGGTGCACTCAGTACACCATCCATGTTTTCAAAGGTTACTAATAACCATCAGCTGCAGACTTTATCTGACTTGAAAACTGATTCACTAAGGAACACTTTCTAAAAAGGTCTTTCAGAGTTGCCAAGTCTCTGGATTTTTGCACACCAGTAATTTTTTAGAGAAAATGTTGTTCTCTTAAATTGCAAAATACTCTGATTAAATAGAACAGTATTTTCTGTTCTAAATTACTGGTATCCAAAAAGCTGGAGACGTGGCACGTCTGGTCTTTACACTGCTGCTAAGGAAAACTCTATTATTTGCAAATTTTCTTTTATTGTGAAAAGAAGGCATAAAGCTACAGAGATTCTCTAGTTTCCTGAAGCTGTAGATAAATATTTAATTGCTGACTATTTTATACTTTCTCATCATAAAAACAAAATTTGAGATTTTATAGCATCTTCTATGGCAGCAATGAATAAGTGTGTGCATTGAATTTTATTAACTAACTATCTCTGAGTTGTGTGAGAAATGTGTCAGGACTTGTCTGTAATGCCAGTAATTATTATCAATAGTCCACCAATCTGTTGTCATATTTCTCAAATTATCAGCTTGTTTTCCATCGCCAGGCTTAATTTTTAATTATTATCACAATATAAATTTTAATTTTTTCATGAAGTGATTCTTTAGTTTTTGCTTTTTTGCATTTCCTTTTCAGTACCGTCCCAATCAATGGAGGCTTCGAAGTGGAGAAGCCAGATACACGGCTGCATCCGTCCACATGTGATCACATGACTAATCAAACTTGGGACTGCAAAAAAGGAATTTTACATTCCTCCCACTTGCTTTGTGAGATAAAAGTGCACCTTAAATACACCATATGATCACAGCACAAATCTGCTTGTCATGGAAAAAAAAATATATTTTTTAAAACCTTATTTTCTGTGTATTATTAAAAATTTTAAGTATTGTATTGACAATTCATACATAACTGCTTGATATGTCTGTTAAATGTCATCAGTGGTTTAACAGAAATAGCCCTTGTTTTTTTCCTATAACTTTTAACTTTTTTTTATAACAAGATGGTGCAATGTGCAGAATATACAGGGTTATTCAAAATGAATCATCCGATTTCAAAATGGTATATTATCATAAATAAATGACACAGAATGATAAGTGACACATAACTATGAAGAAAAAAAATTTTTGAAGTTTTTTTACAAATGTTCAATATAACTTCCTTTAGTTACACATATAATGTCAAGAAGGTATGTAAATTCCTGCCAAACATGTTGTAAAGTGTCACATTGGCATGCACTGTTCTAGGCTGGTGGAAACAGTCGATTTCTTTGGGCTTTGTAGTAAAAATGTCTCACTTTTTCAACGTCTTCTACAGATAAGCCTGATCGCTCTGTACTTTTCCTTTTACAAAGACACCCAATGCTCTCAAACTGATGATACCACCTTCGAACACTTTGAGCTGTAAGTGGATTAACTTGGTACTTTTTACTAAATTCATACTGAATGGTAATTACAGATCCACATTGTGCAAACAACAGCACACAAAAAGTTTACTGCTCTGCGGACCATTATCACTTCTGCCCCTGAAAAGTATCTCTCACTTTTATAAAGTGTCTCTCACTCTTCCAACGTTTTCCCCAGATATGTCTGGTCACGATGTACTTTTCCCTTTATAAAGACACCCAATGCTGTCAAACTGATGATACCACCTTCGAATACTCTGAGCCGTAGGTGGTACTTAGTCTTTTTTACTAAATTCATGCTGAATGGGGGTTACAGATCCACATTGTGAAAACGACAGCACACAAAAGTTTTCTGCTCTGCAGACCATTATCAGTTCTGCCCCTGAAAAGCTTTTAAATATAGCTTTCATGAAATAGCTCACGAAGAACACACAAGAACATATCTATTGTTCTCAATATAAAACTTCCATATTTTTCCTTTGTATTCATTTATTACTTATCATTGTGTCATTTGTTTTTGAAAATCTGGAAATTATGAAATCGGATGATTTATTTTGAATAAACCTGTATTTTATGGCATTAAAGTTGAAAGGCTATCAAGTTCTTAATTTTTTTTTTAATTTGGTATAAAGTATAAATGGTATTTCTATGCATACCTCATATTTCAGTAGCTATAAGAAATAGATAATCGTAAAAAAACCACTCTTGTAAAATTGGAAGTTTCATTATGAGCCATATGCATAAGTAAATCTTTATCATATGTGCTGAACACCCCAATAAAGTAAAATAAATTATTTATTAATATAGTCTGAAGTTATTCATATATGGTTGATGTTTTGAAGATTGATTCATCTAAAGCATTGCATTACAACAAAAATACAAATCCATAGGATTATACAATTGAAAATAAGATAGGTTTCATTATGCTACTATGATAGTTTAATTGTTATTTTCAATAAAATTTAAAATTATTGCCAACATGTTCTATGCTGAATACAATTGAGGATTAGCAATTTGTATTAAAATCTTAAGAGTGAGACTGGTTAAAAATGAAAAAGTTTTGCTGTTTGCCAACAGTCTTGATGGCACAATTGACACATATTGCCCGAGCATATATACTATTCAGAATATCAGTTATACCCTGATATATACAGATTTTGTAAAGTGCAAACAGGTTGTCAGACATAAATAAATAAGGCAAAAAGTCAAATTTTTATGCCAAATATTGCACCACTTTTAGAATGTATAAGCTTAGATTAATGCTGAACTAGTATGTGAATAGATATGAAATATCTGGTGGATTTTATGAGAAAGAAATGCCTGACGATTAATATAATGAATTTTATAATGACTGCAAAATCCAATTAAGGCAAAAAGAGTTATTTATTTATATTAAGGTAAAAGGAATGATTAAGTGAGGGTAAAAAAAAATTAATTGCAGAACCACATTTACAGCTAATAAAGATGAAATATATACATATTTAATGATTCTACAATAATTAAAGGTTAAATTTTGAGAAAATTTAATAATTGGATATATCTAAAATTATGTGACTATAACATCACAACCATAAAATTTGGATATCTCATGCTATTTAGAGGTTGCATTATCGGCTGAAATATACGGTAGTTGGCGAATTGCATAACAAATGAGTTTGGTGTTTCTTGCCCAGCTAAAAAGTGATGCTATTGTTGGGGTATGATTGGGTAAATCATCCCATTAAATAGTATATAGTATTGAGCAATATTATGTTTCAATGTTTATATAATGAAATGCTATTTTTGATAATGGAGTGTTTTATTCATTTTATTTTGACCAAAAAAATGTAGATTTATGCAGGTTTTATTGTATTTTATTTGTACATCTAGTAGCATTTGCTAAAGTTGTAAGTTATTTTAGAGATATCTTTCAGGTTAAGAAATTGCTCTCATCTCTTGAATCTCATGTATTGTGTTCATTTTCCCTCCCCTAATCTCTTATTTTCTCTTTTGCTTATGACAATTACAGTAACCCCTCGTTATATCACATATAATCGCACATTTCGCTATTTTGCTCTTTTTTAGCTGTCTCCTGACAAATTTAGTTTCTTGAAAAAGCATGTAAAACTTTTGAAACGTCAAAATCTTAAGCATATAACTGAAATGCAATTAGTTCATTTTCATTCTTTAATTTCCAGTGGCAAGCAGATAATCAAAGAAAATCTAAAACAAACAACTCTGAATTCTAATTTTCAGAAAATACTGTAAAATGTAAGTAAAAATGTGTATTGTATGGTTTTGTATATTTTTTACGTTTTACCATCTCTGTTGTGTTGAACTTATAGCTTGTTTGCACAAGTATTAAATCAAAAACCCTGTGACTTAGGGCTCTTTATTTTTCATTCATAAACACTATTCTCACCCCTCCTCATTATATCATTCCCCTCGGTATATCATGCTTTTTTCTCATCTCCCAAGTACTGCAATATATCGAAGGGTTACTGTAATTTGTTTTAAATTTATTTGCTGTTTCTTTGCTTATTAATTAAAGAATGATGTGTATTTTAAACTTTTTCCTGTTATAATGAATGATAGGTTGTTCTTTAAAATCTCAAAAACTAATTTAAAATTTCCAACATGAATTTTAATTTTCTTACACTTTTATTATTGTAAATGTTTTGAAATTTTTTTATCTGTTATTTGGAGAATAACATATAATTTTAATTCTTTAAAAACTAGATTTTTTTTGTTAATTAAGAAAAAGAAAGAAATTTGAGAGAGCTAAAAGTATAAGTACATGTTTCATAAGTAGTGAGTTTTTAGATCTGTTGTGTATAAAGAAAGCAAAATTATCTCTAAAATTAGTGAAAGATATTATGGGTTTTCAATCAACCAAGATTAAAATTTATTACAAAAAAATATTACTGAATGAGAAATGCTACTTTTAAAAGAAAAACAGAAATTAATTGAAACCGAATTGTTGTCTTAATGAAACATCCATTATGCTCGTTTATGCTTTTTGTTATTATATATATATATATATATATATATAGTGTAGTTTACACATAAATGCTTCTTATGATCTGAAATTTTGTTTTAGCAAATAAAAAAATTAGTTCCAAAAATTTCTCATAGGTGGCACTGCTTCTGGAAAGTTATCGAATAGGTAGAATGCCTATATATGTAACAATGGCAAAAGACGCATAATGCATATGCACAGTTTTTGTCCAAACTATGGCAACCACCGTTCCAGAACTTAACAATACTAGCACTCCTGAGTTTGATTAGATGAGTGAGGATGGATAAACAAGTATTGTTAACGTCTGGAACAGTTTGGACAAAAACTGTGGATACGCATTGTATGTCTTTTGTTATTGTTGAATAAATGCATTCTACCTATTCGACAACTTTCCAGACACAACACCAAAATGCATTCTACCTATTCAATAACTTTCCAGACACAACACCACCTATGAGAAATTTATTGAACTAATTTTTTATTTGCTTAAACAAAATTTCAGATCATAAGAAGCATTTTTGTCCTAACTGCACTCTCGTGCACCAATTGCTTGATCTTTTATCGAATTTTAAAATGTGTCAAGGATTTTTGGGACACCCTGTATATATAACAACAAAAAAAAACCTTAGCATCAAGTTACAGGCTATTGGATAAGTACATTTCAAAGTTCCAAATCCAGATCTCATCATGCAAAAATGCACAAGCTCTAAAACAAAATATATTTCTGTATAATAAAAAAAAAATTTAATTACACATAATTTTTTTTGCGTTGTTGACTGTTCAAATGTTGTTGATATGTAAATGTATTTTGTTAGTGTTTTACATGCAAGCATTATTTTGATATTAAAATTGTATTGAGTGTGCTTTAAAGCTAAATGATATTTGCATTTGTGTTCACATTAGTCAAGCCTTACATTACAATATATTTACTATTGATGTGCTGAATCATGTTGATATATTTTTTAATATGTTCATTGATAATATTAAATGTTACTTTTTGTGAATTTAAAATTATTTATATTTATACTACAATACTTTTTATATGTAATGTTTAAACTAGTGTTCTAATCCATCCAGTTTTTGACCAGATTAGTCTGCATCTGACTTTAAATGGTCATTAGTATGCAGCTAGATAGAAAAAAAATGTTAGTTTACATGGGTCGATTTAGGAAAATTTTGGCCCCTATATAGGGTCCCTTCACAAAAATGTATTTAATACAATTTTTCCCTTCACAAAAATAAATTTCATAAAATGAACCCCTTCACAAAATTCTTTATAATAACAGGCCCTTTCACAAAATTCTATTCCATAAAAACTTACTATTTATTTATTACTTTGGGACTTTTAAAATGTGCAACTTGTAAACAAACATGTTCACCAGAGAGGAAAACTTCAGCAAAAAGATTTTAAAAAGTTTTTTTAATAAATATATGGTTTGAATTTGAGTAAATGGATTTCAACTTTTATTAGGAAATGTTATTTTTCACAAAACTATAATAAATTTCTCAAAAATAACCTTTACTTTTCACAAAATGGGCCCCAAGAAAAAAAATTTAGCTCGATCCCTGGTTTAAAAACGACATTTGTAAAAATATTCAGACAACAAAATTAGAATATGTTCTTGAAGTAAACTAAGTTATTTTCTCTTTTGAAAATAATTGTCATATCCTGTGTAGTTTATTATTATTATTATTTATTGAGATGTATGGAGAAACCAAGTACTTACCATCTAATTGGTCACTTATGGTATGGATTCAATTACTTGTGTTAAGTGTCTGATTTTTTTTTAAAAAATGGGAGATTTAGAATCTGTTATACACTTTTGTGTTCATAAAACTAATATTAATGAACTCTGTGATAAAAACTGATGACTAATTATACAGTCATGAATATTGTCTGTGTGATGATTACATAAAAGTGTGTAACTTTAATTGCAGTTGACATCTCTCATTGAATAGATTTTTTTTTTAGAAGTTTAATTCAGGTTTTAAATTATTGAGATTAAATCTAATATTTTCTCTTTAATTTTATGGTAATTTTTTAACTACCCTTAGAATTAACCCTTTGACTACTGAAAAAAGACTGCACAGTAATTACCAGTTTGGTTCATTGGATCCATCTTTAACGTATTGATGTGCCAGTTGTCATAACTATTTCTGCTGAAATGTGACATATGACACCCAGCATGTCCTAAGTAGTATTGGAAATTTAGCAAATTTTCTAATTCAATATAGATCTACCAGAATTTTTTAATAGTAATGTTTTCTTTATTTAATGGCAGACATATTGTGATTAAGTAAAGGAAAGATTATTGTTATCTAATAGATAATTTGAATAAAAACAATCTGCCAATCCACATTATCAGTGTTGTAGTCATGAAAAAAAAAACAGAGTCTATACATTATAGGCTGAGGCCTCCGTGGCCGAGTAGTTAAGACACTATTCCGCTAATCGCTTGAGAGCGTAGGAGTAAGGTCGGCAGGTTGGACTCTCGCCAGCTCCATTGCACAAACTTTGTGAAGCTCCCGCATGTAACTCTCTGGTGTTGTAAATTTCCTTATGGCTATCTCGTCCCTGTATATTGACGATGACTTATAAGCGGGCACTTGATGTCAAGCACACAAGTCAGATGTATGTTCTCAATAAACAAACATTATAGCAGAGAGTATAAGCTTGACTTGAGAAGCAGAACTGTGTATGGAATTTCTTTAAAAATCTATAAAAGGTATATGGCATATACCTTTCATATACTTACCACTGCATATCATGTCATGTCCTCCAGATTTGCAAAGAATCAATGAATGGATGTCAATTAATGTGTTAAATACAGGGTAGCTATAATTAAATCATAGACATTAGAGCTGAATTATAGAGAATTACTGGGACAAACACAACATTATTTAGAATCATAAGGAACCAATTTTTATTTAAAGGAAAATTACAGTGTTGTAGTCATGAAAAGAAACACAGAGTATACACTATAGCTTTACTTGAGAAACAGAAGTCATATGACAGGCGGCATGTCATAATTAGCATTGGCAATTTAGCACTTTTTTCTAATTCAATCTATCTACTAGAATTTTTTTAATAGCAATGCTTTCTTTATTTCATGGCAGACATTCCATGATTAAGTAAAGCAAAGATTACTGTTAAAAATTCTAGTAGATATTTTGAATAAAAAAATCTGCTAATTCATATCATCAGTGTTGTAGTCATGAAAACAAAAAGAGAGAGTATATGCTATAGCTTTACTTGAGAAACAGAATGATTTACAAAATTTCTTTAAAAAATCCAAATGGTACATGTCAGGGGTCGGAAAAACTACTTTTTTATTGTAGCGAACTACAACTACTTTATCAAAAATGTAGTTAACTACAACTACTTTATCAAAAATGTAGTTAACTACAACTGCTTTATCAAAACTGTAGTTAACTACAACTACAATTGCTTGTTTTAAAAAATAGTGACTACAAACTACTTTTCAAAAGTATTCACTACTTCGGTACTTTCATATTTTGCCAAAGGGTTCAATTTACATTAGAAATTGTAGAAACTGATTAAATAATAAAGTGACCCCTCATTATATTGCATCTACCAGGATATAATTAAATAAATGCAACATAACCGAGGAGATTAAAAAATTAAAAAAGATAGCATACAAGAAAATGTTTTGTATTTGTCTCCAAGATATTAGTTTATATGCACATTAGAAATTTCATAGCAATATTAAAAGAGATATTACTGTCTAGAAAATTACAAAGAGACAACTCTGAATGCAAACAACAAATAAATCAGTAAATAAAGTAATTCTTAATAATAAAAAACGTAGTGTTAAAACAGGAAGACCTAATAACGAGTAAATAAACAAATGTTGCCAGCAAGAAAATTAATTCCTTTGGTGAGTTAGTACTTGAATCTAGCAGCAAGTGTCAATGATAAAAATCTATGATTTCATGCATTGTGTTGTTATACACTGCAGCTGAGGTTTGCAAATTCTTCAGCAGAATAAATTTTTCACAAAAAGGATGAAGTTTAAGTCACGTGATTTGCAGAATACTACATTTTTTGCCTGAAGTAGCGTCTGTTCTCGCTACAAACTACTGATTTTTTGTAATGTGCTACTTGCTACATTACATTGTTCAAAAAGTAGCATGCTACACTACAAACTACTGTAGTTTCGCTGCTTATAGTGCGCTACTTCCGACTCCTGGTACATGTAATATACCACCGTATACCCTCCACTACATCCTTGCATATCATGTCATGTCCTCCAAATTTGTAAAGAATCAATGAATAGATGTCAATTTGTTAAATATAAAGTTACCATAATTAAAGTATAGGTATTTAGAGCTCAATTATAAATAATATACTGTGGCAAACACAATACTATTTCATATACATACTTAGACCATGAGTAATCGGATTTTATTAAGAAAAAATTAATTAGCATTTTTGACATGAGAGCTGAAATTGACACTGCTGGCTAATTCCTGAAGTTCTGAATCTTAAAGTCAACTATTGAATTGCAAATTTGTAAAAATTAAATTAAATGCTGAAAATTAATCTAATTGCTAAAAAAGTATTTCTGTGTGAAAATATGTCCATTAAATGTTAGTCAATGACATAAAACGCTCTTTTTTTTAAAAAAGTTTTTATACCTATATTATTGCTTAAAATAAGCCTACTCCTGGTGCCGAAAATATAAACTATTTTTTCTTTATAAATCATTTCTCCATGGACTAAAATAGTATGTATGGTGTTGTTTGCCTCACAACATTCTTTATTAATCGAATCCTAACCCCTTATATGTTAATTATCGACACCCTGCATATAAAATTACTAAAATACATCACAACCACTGATTTATATTGAGTATATTTATTAATAAATTGTAAATGTTTTGAAAAGAAAGAAAAACTTTAAAAAATTGTTTATTATGTCCATGTGTTTGCTTATATTTTGTCTGTGCCAGGAAGATATTCTGTAGTATATTTATTAATAAATTTTAAATGTTTTGAGAAGACTGAAAACTATAAAAAATTGCTTATTATGACCATGTGTTTGCTTATGTATTGTCTGTGCCAGGAAGATATCCTGTTGTTACAATAACACTAATTACATTAACCCTTACTTTTTGTTTCTTTCAACATTGTAACTGCACAGTTAATATTGTATAATTGTCATATTAAAGGAAATCACAGAAGTATTGAAATAAAGCTATATAATTTAGGTATATATAGATATGCATTTTATATTATAGTACTTATATAGGATACATAATACTACTATATTCATTCTGGCATGCATAACATCCCACTGGAAATAAAAATTTAAATATCTTCTATTCCGAAAAACCTTCAATGTGATGTTATGTATTTAAGTCTATACAACCATTTTTTTAATATTATTTCAGTTTGCTTTTATATTATTTATCATATTTTACAATGTTATGTATTTAATAAATGTATATCAATTTACTGCTTTGTATACAACTGGTGATAGGCAATAACAAACAAAACTGGTGATAGTCAGCCATTTCTGGATGAGCGACTAAGTATAGCGATTCCTCTGTTAAATAGTGCATGCATCACTGTTTGACGATAATCTCATCTCTGTGAAGTCCTCTAGTTTGTCAATTTATCACTTGTATAATAGAATTGCGAATAGACTTTTACTTTCAGGTCAAAAAATTATTGGCAGTTCCAAAACAAACATAATATATGATATGACTCAATTAGTTAAATTATGAGAAAATAATGAGATTGCTATCACAAGTTGCATAAAGCTTTTATATTGTTTTCACAGATGTATACAATAAATGCTAAGGTTCTAGCAGTATAACCAAAAAATAAGTTTTTGAGGGTCTAATATGAAAATAGTTTTCTATATCAGTTTAAGAAATACTATTATTGCATTTAAATGGATGTTTTATTTTAATTATACAGTATCTTTTGAGTGGTACTAAATATTAAAATTTCATTAACAATAGTAAATTTAGAATAAAAATTGAAGGCAATTGATTACAAATTAATAAAGATAAACAAAAATCTCCATAGTAATAATAATAATCAAGGATAAATTGAAAAGATAAAAATTTAATAAATTAATTCTAATTAGTTTATATTTATCTGTTACTAAAATTCTATCATAAAAATGTTTTTAACATAAGCTTAGGAGACTTATTATTGCTTTTTAATAAATGATTATTTTAATTATCAAAAAATGGCTTAAATGAATTTTAAAATTTAATTACTGAAATGTATTTAAAATTACATTCTATTTAATTTAATACAAATTAAATGTAGAAAAAAACAAATGCAATTATAATTTTAATTTAATTTAATTATCTAATTGACAATAAGAGTAATAAAGATCAACTGATCTTTATTAACTGACTTAATAAATATCTAAACAAAGCTCTATAAATAGTAGAAGAGTCTGTAAGTACAAAACATGCAAACTTAGGATTACAAGAGTAGAACCTTAAACAGCCCTGGCTTTAACCACTAAGCCACATTGTCCACAAACAGCTTTTATCAAAAAAGCATGTGTTGCTATACACAACACTTTTCCAAAATGCTTGGCATTTCATTGGCAAGTCAATGGCAGGAAGCAACCTAAGAATCAGTTGATGCATGCGTTGTTTAATGGAGGAATTGCTATACTTAATTGTTGTGTATACTTAGTGGTTAAAGCCAGGGCTGTTTAAGGTTTCTACTCTTGTAATCCTAAGTTTGCATGTTTTGTACTTACTGACACTTCTACTATTTTTAGAGTTTTGTTTTGATTTTTATTAAGTCGGTTAATAAAGAACAGTCAATTTTTATTACTATTTATGTCAGTTAGATAATTAAATAATTTAAATTATAATTGCATTTATTTTTCTATATTTAATTTGTATTAAATTAATTTGATGATTGTCAGCCATTTCTGATGATTGTCGGCCATTTCTGGTTATTGTCAGCCATTTCTGGTGATTGTCAGCCATTTCTGGTGATTGTCAGCCATTTCTAGTAAACTATCTTCCTGGCATGGGTAATATGTACCAAAGTTTCTTGTAAGTGATTATTTGCTCAGAGAAGACTAAAAAAATAAATTGTTTATTATGTCCATGTGTGTGTTTGTACTACTGTTTATAAAATCTTCTAAAGATGTGATTATTATTATCATTTCTGTACATTTTGCCAGTTATATTTTGCTTTTTAAGCAGTGATATAATAAAAAATGTAAATAAAAATGTATGCTTTACATGTTCTGTTTGATTGCTTTTTCGAATAATTAATCTATGAAGAGTCGTCTTGGGGAGGTGCCAACAATTGCGAAATAACATGTAAAACAGACGACATTGATTATAGTACCTTTTTTTCCCCGAAACTGCTGAAGGAATTACAAAACATGTTTTTAATAGTTTTGTCAGTTACTGAACTAAAATTTGATCATTCAGCAAGGAATAAAAATAA
Organism: Maratus michaelseni; assembly: GCA_963931845.1. Lineage (NCBI taxonomy): Eukaryota > Metazoa > Arthropoda > Arachnida > Araneae > Salticidae > Maratus > Maratus michaelseni. The sequence continues at coordinate 263,892,168 of OZ007598.1, forward strand.
AAAATACAACAATTGAAAATTTAAATAATTAAAATTTTTTTGTTTGTTGTACAAAATGGCATAACTATTGAATATTTCATTTTTATTCCTTGCTGAATAGTTAATTTATAGTTTAGAGACTGACAAAATTACAAAAGTATTGAATCCCTTCACTAGTTTCTGAGAAAAAGGTACATCAATGTCAGTTTTTTTTTTTTTATATATGATTTTTATTTTCTTTTTGCAAAGTCGTATAACTATTATGGTTTTCGTTTTCATTCCCTGCTGAATAATCAATTTATAATATAACTATTGACATAACTATTAAAAAAAGTATAAAAATCTCTTAAAGTAGTTTTCAAGAAAAAGGTGCATCATGTCAGTTGTATCATACAGGGTGTCTGAAAAGTCTGGGAAACGCTCAAATAACTTGAGAAATATACATCATATTGAAAAATAGAAAAATACATGTTCAATATTTTGGAAATATCTATTTAAGTATGTCAAAGTTCCCCCAACTCTGCCCCTGGGGGGAAAGGGGAGAAACTTTGAAATCTTAAATGATAACTCCCTTTTTTTGTTGCAGATTTGGATTCTATGAAAAAGTATATAACTGTTGTACGTAACATTTTCTTTGGAACATCGTAGATGTCACTGTAATTGAATAAAATGCAGTGAGAATCGTTTCAATTAAAAAGTCTTGAAATGGTCAATTAACTCGAGAAATATACATCAGATTGAAAGACGGAAAGATTCATGTTCAATATTTTAAAAAAATCTATTTAGGCATATCAAAGTTGCCATTTTTCTAAAATATTGAACACTTATTTTTCCGTTTTTCAATCCTATGTATATTTCTCAAGTTATTCGACCATTTCCAGACTTTTTAATGGAAACGATTCTTGCTGTATTTTACTCGATTACAGCGCCATCTATGATTTTCTGAAGAAAATGTTAAATACAAAAGTTGACGCATTTTTTCCCGTAGAATCTGAATCTGCAATAAAAAAGGGGCTGTTATCATTTAAGATTTCAAAGCTGTCTCCCCTTTCTCCCAGGGGACAGAGTCGACGGGCAATTTTGATATCCCTAAATAGATTTTTAAAAAGTATTGAACACGTATGTTCCAATTTTCAATCCGATGTATATTTCTCGAGTTATTCGGCTGTTGCATGACTTTTTGAACACTTTGTATATGGATTTCATAACTGTTGACATCACCTTTTAAACGGTTAAAAATCTTTTAATTACTTTGAAAAAAAAAGTTTTTTTTCTTTTTAAAAGACAATTTTTAACATTAAACAAAAGAATATTAAATTTTTCAATCACTCGAGGAAAAACTCGCAAATTTCATCAATTGATCACAGACAGAAGAAAAAACTTGTCGATCGGTTATGAAAAAATAGAGAATTTCATCAAACAATTGCCAAAAAAAAAGATCATGAATTTTGTCAGTCAGTCGTGAAAAAATAGAGAATTTCGTCAGCTGATCATGAAAAAATAGAGAATTTCATCAAACAATTGCAGAAAAAAAATCATGAATTTCGTCAGTCGGTCATAGAAAAAATAGTAAATTTCATCAATTAGTCGAGAAAAAAAAGTCATACAATTGCAGAAATTAATTGTAAATTTTGTCAAATGATCGCGGAATAAAATCAAGAATTTCATCAAATGATCATGGAATAAAATAGAGAATTTAGTCAAATAATTAGGGAATAAAATTGAGAATTTCGTTGAATGATCGCGGAATAAAATCGCGAATTTCTTTGAACACTGGTGGAATAAAATTGTAAATTTTGTCAAACGCTCGAGAAATAAATTGCGAATTTCATTAATCAGTCATGGAAAAATTGGTAAATGTCATTAATAAATCGAGAAAAAAAACTTGATTTTTGCCAAATAATTGTAGCAGTTATTTACGAATTTCCTTGAACGATCGTGGAATAAAATCGTTAATTTCTTCAATCACTCGAGGAAAAAATCACAAATTTCATCAATCGGTCACGGAAAGAAAAAAAAGCTTGTCAATTGGTCGCAAAATAAAATAGTGAATTTCATCATGTAGCAGAAATTAATCGCAAATTTCCTCGAATGATTGCGGAATAAAATTGCTAATTTCGTCGCACGATTACAAAAAGAATGTGAATTTCGTCAAGAGGTTGTGTAAAAAAATCTAAAATTCCGTCAAACGATCGCGAAAAAAAAAAAATCTAAGTAGTTGCGGAAAAAAAATCGCAATTTTCATAGTCGGTCAGGGAAAAAATTGTAAATTTTATCAAAGTTATGATTTTTTTTGTACATATAAAAATGTTAGTTAACTATTTAATATTCACATTATTTGCTTCTGATTAGAATACATGAAAAACAAACTCTACATTTGGGTGAAAGAATGTTAAGGTAGTATATGTTGCAGGTAATTGTTTTTTTTAATTCAACTATGAAAATGCAATATATTTTTTACAGAAAATGGTATCAAGCATTTTAATATGAGAAATTTGTCAATGTATTTATATTTTATATTCAGTACTATAGTAAACAAAATTCATGCATAAATGTTGTGAAAAATGACATAAATTTTAATTTCGCACATAATTTCCAATTTTTTGTTATTGTCCGAGTAGCATCACTCAAATTTTGACAATCTAATGCACAGATCAAATGACTATGATACAGTAGGTTTAGTATTAAATATTTGATTTAACAAAATATTTTTGAAGATTTCTTTTTAAATTTTTTTTACTCCTATAGAAAAGCACTATAGATTTAAACTCTATAGTCCAGGTGCTAGGAGTGAAAAAACTGCACTTCGTGATACAGTTATACCGTTTGGTCAGTATCTACTCTGTATTAATACAAAACATTTAAGAAGGGGAGGCATCGCGGAAAGTGTGTCAAATTCAAGATGGCGGCCGTTATTCAAAATGGCATCATTTTCGGGAATTAGTGCAATTTTGTTTCTATTCATCGTATAAAAGCATGTTTGAAGGAAATTTAGATGTTTTTAGATAAAAAATATTATTTGTAACACTTTACAGCACAGTGGAAAGGTATTTATGAATTCAGTTTGCCTGTTTGTCTGTCTGTCTGGCCCGTCTGTCCAGTCGCGCACTAACTCAAAAAAAAAATAGCCGGATATCCAGATAATTAAAATATGGTATTGTAGTATACCGTAACAAGTTCGGTATTCATTTTCAAGTGTGCATCATTCATAGTTCATTTACAGGGGCAATCAAAAGTAGTCCGTTACATTATGGTCTGTAGACGAAAATCGCTTGCAATATGTTTTAATGATGTTATACTCTTTGTAACATATTCAAATTAATATACATCAGTGCGGTGCAGTACAAGATACTTACTATAGAATATTCAGTGCATAGCAGTTTTCGTTCATTTACAGGGGCTCACAAAATAATACAGTCACAGGACTTTCAATAAGCACAATGCTGTCTATGCGCGTTTTTAATTATATAATGTGTTTTTGAACTTTGCTAGATATGAAAGAATTGCAAATTGTCATATGAACATTTTCTTTTGTATAAATATACAATGTAGCGTGTATTTATGTATTTATTACAATGTAATTCTGATGATGAGGTACCATCCAAAATGAGATGTATTCAAAATGGGGTTTTGTTCCAAAATTCCAAAACATATTTCATTTTAATGTTGCGATTTCTTACTCTACTCTCAGACTCTTTGGTGCGCAGACGATCAATCTGACAATTGAAATGAAAAGATTTTTGTTTATGAAAGATTTGTACTATATATAGTTTTGTAGCACGATGCACGACTTTATATACTGAAACGCGTGATAAAGATGAATTTTGTAAATATTCAGTGTCAAATTTACGTTTTCATGTTAATTAATGTTTTCGTGTTTTCTAAGAATACAGTTACCTTTAAATAAATAGTTGTCATCGAAGTCATCCATTTAAAGATACCACGACTTGAGTTAAGAAAATTTTTATGATTTTGTGTGCATTTGATGTTTCAACATTTTCTTTTCAAATTCATGTAATCCAAATAAACTTTATGTCAAATGTCATATCAGTAAATGGATTGAATTTATCTATTATTTATTCTAGAAATAATTTTTTTCAATCTAAGATTTTTATGGCTTTTTGCTTGGTAATGGGAGATTTTGTTCACTCTGTTACATAACTAAATAGTGAATTAAATTATGTAAAATAACTTTTATTTTTAAAACTTTTTGTGCAACATAGGCAAATGAATATTTTTTTCATCGAAATACAGTAAACGTAAAAGTTTATGGTAAAATGTAAATTTACTTTATATTGCTAATTCTTAAAACAAAATTTAAAAGTATTTTGTGTAAAAAGTAGATTTTCACACCACATAAAAATATTTAAAATCAGAATCAGAATATTCTGAGTACACATTTTATAGTTCTAAACTAATAATTAAAATTTCAATTGAAAATTTTTTGCTTTTTTTCTTTGAAATCGGGCAAAACCCCTTTTGTAACAGAGTGGATACAGCTATAACAGAGTGGACACAGTTGTAATACAGAGAACAAATCTATGACAGTTATGGAAGAAAAATAAATAAACAGCATTTTACTTTGGTAATTTCCCTATTTAATATTAAAAAATTAAATTAAGGTTTTTAAAATACATCTCCGACCATTCCAATTAACTCAATATTTACTCGATTCCATTTTACTCGTTCTGTTTTAGGCGTACTTATGCCTTTTTTATTTATATTTGTCTAATTTGCAGACTTATTCCCGTCCATACTGTAGCTGCAGCAATTGGAAGAGAAAAAGCAATGTCATTACTAGGATTCCATGCTTTCACAGGCTGCGACAGCAATCCTGGTTTCACAGGAAAAACAAAAAAGTCAGCTTGGAAGACATGGATTCTCTATAAAGATGCTAGTATCGCATTTTCATTTTTATCAAAACCGCAAACTTCCATACCTGATGATATTCTAAATATTTTAGAAAAATTCGTAGTATTGTTATACTGCTCAACATGTTACAGCATAAGTGTAAATGGTGCTAGACAGGAATTGTTTATGACAAAAAATCGTCCTATTGAGCATCTTCCACCAACCAAGGGTGCACTAGAAGCAACATATTTTACGGAGTGCTTTCCAAGCTGGACACATTTGGGGACAAGCACATGAGCGGGAAATAACTCCCCCCTCTCCAAACAAATGGGGATGGTGGTTGGATAATTTTTCATGGAAATTAAAATGGTCGGAGCTGCCCGAGATTGCAGATTCTTGCAAAGAACTAATAAAATGTATGTGCAAAATCTGCAAAAATAAGTGTAGTTGTAGGAAGATTGGTCTTTCTTGCACATTATTGTGCAACTGTAAAAACGAATGTGAATGAGAAATAATATGCTGCAAACTAAAGTTTCTATATTCTACAATTTTATGTCATTCATTTGTTATGTAGCATTCATTTTTTAATATGTTGTATAAGTAAGGCATTATTAAAATGCATTTTTATTATTTGTTTATTCCATTCATTTTACTCACTATACAATATAAAATACTTTAATAATTGAACTATTTTCATTTTAAGCATATTTCTGATATTAAAAAGAAAATCTTTGATTAAAAAAATCGAAAATGACATCAAAGACACTTTTATATGACGAAAACAGAAAAAAATTAATAACAGTCTAAATCTTAAATTCCTAAGACATTTCATTATACCTCTCTTAAGTGCATTGTTTTAATATAAAGAAGATACTGACCAATAGGGATATTATTATTAAAAATTGCAGTTATTTCCTACCTAGCACCTCCCTTAATAACAATCGATTTAGCTGATGATCTATAAAATTTATACACAACTTATAAAGGCACTGTGCTCGGAGACATTAATGTAACGTAATCGTATTATTTTGTGACCCCTGTAAATGAACGAAAACTGCTATGCACTGAATATTCTATAGTAAGTATCTTGTACTGCACCGCACTGATGTATATTAATTTGAATATGTTACAAAGAGTATAACATCATTAAAACACATTGCAAGCGATTTTCGTCTACAGACCATAATATAACGGACTACTTTTGATTGCCCCTGTAAATGAACTATGAATGATGCACACTTGAAAATGAATACCGAACTTCTTACGGTATACTACAATACCATATTTTAATTATCTGGATATCCGGCTATTTTTTTTTTTGAGTTAGTGCGCGACTGGACAGATGACCAGACAGACAAACAGGCAAACTGAATTCATAAATACTTTTCGACTGTGCTGTAAAGTGTTACAAATAATATTTTTTATCTAAAAACATCTAAATTTCCATCAAACATGCTTTTATACGATGAATAGAAACGAAATTGCACTAATTCCCGAAAATGACGCCATTTTGAATAACAGCCGCCATCTTGAATTTGACGCACTTTCCGCGATGCCTCCCCTTCTTAAATGTTTTGTATTAATACAGAGTAAATACTGACCAAACGGTATAACTGTATCACGAAGTGCAGTTTTCACCTATTTTTTGTCGTGTAGCACTTGGACTACTATGAATAAATGAATGAAAAAAATAAAAGTGTCATAAAATAGATGAAAAATTATGCTATTAAATCTAACATAATATAATCGACTCCCTGAAATCTGGTATTCAGTTTTAGATGTAAACAGTGCATAGCACTGTTCACATTTAAGGTGATAGAACCAATTTCTAACCTTAGTGATTTCATTCATTATCAATCACCACAGAAAATGTAATTATGTTTCAAAAATAATGTATTTCATAAATTGCTTACTGAAATAATATCTGCTAAATAAAAACTAGTCATTGGGGCCAACCATAATACTTACCCATCATGGATATGCATAATATAAAATATGAAAATAAAACATGTGTAAACTATTTATAAAATGCATTACAATTCCAAAATAAAATTTAAACATATTTTTAAAAGATTTATTCATATAAATAATTATACAAATCTGTACACAGTGTTATAAAAGATTAATAAGTAAATTTAGAGATGACATTCTAACACAAAATATTGTTTACTTTTACTTTGTCAAAATTAACTTTATCAAATGCAAATTTAATAATAATAAAAGAATTATTTGATTGACTTCCTGATGACAGGATAATAAGGAAAGGGCAACTGACGTCACTGTTGGTTCAATTACAGTTGATTAGCAAGGAAAACCTGTTTGTTCCTTATGACTCCTACTGTATACATGAAATGGGAGAAATTTGATTGGTCTACGTTAAACTGGTCTATAATATGATTGGCCTACGTCGTCATGACAATTCCTACAATGATAGCGATGACAAAAATGTAGTGGTAGATTGGTTGATAGAACTGTTCGTTTGTAAACATGCCCTTTCCTTATAGGCCAAAAAATCATTCTCCTTCTTCACCTTTACATCGATGCACCCCCCCCCCCTCTTCTTTCATGTAAGATTTTGTAGCGCTCAACTATCCAGACTTTTCAAGAAACAGGCAATCGGCACCCGAGTGTGCTGGTTAGTTAAGCTTTTACTGTAGTAAGATTTTATCACTTTAAGCAATGATTTCCTTTGTTTTAATGAAAAGACGTAACCGAAATGTTATTGCACATGTTTTGTGACTCAATTCAACACCATATTTGAGAATCTACCGCAATGTACTGTAAATCGTGTCATAATTATTTGCAGGATCGTTTATGTAGGTCATGAATTACAAGTAATTTCATTCCATGTTGCAAGTGCGTTATATGTAATTTCTGATATTCTTTATGCGGCATCAACATAAGTGTACCCCATCCAGAAATTTGCCGTAGTTTTTTGTATTTGTTGTAGATCCAGAAGATATCGGAATTTTTAAGATTTCCGATTTCATGTTACGGTTGTTGGACTGCAGTGTGTCTATGAATACAGCAATGGTTCCAAGCTATGTGGGTGCAACTTCTTTGATGAGAGTTCCAAATTTCAACCAATTATCCATTTTAAACACAAAACAAAATCACTTAAATAATAAATAAATACCTCAAATTAAATAATCATTAAAAAGAAGGAAGCTTTCCTATTAATATACTTTAATGATATAACTCTGCCTTTTTGAAAAAGAAAATATGGAACTGCTTTGCAACAAGTTTTAAAATAGAAGATTAAAACCAGAAGCTCTTGACATAATTTAGACGTTCTGAAATTATTATTAAAAATGGCATAATAAGAAAAAAGTGGTGGAAAAGAATATTGTATAATGATTAATGAAAGTTTTCGTGAAGATGTAAGTAATACGAGTACAGATAAAAAGGAAATTTTCAGTTTATTCCGGGAAAAAATAAGATTTCTACTCAAAACCAAAAGTTTTTTTTTAAAAGATAGAAATTTCACGTAAAATCCCCCCATATACAGGGGTGGCCAAAAGTTTGGACATTTTTTTGAAAGTTTCATGTTTTTCAACTTTGTGTGCTTTTAGAATATATTAATTTTCACTTAAATACAAACGTTTATATATCAAATTGAAGGTAATTGAATGTAGAATTTAATAATAAAAACAGTATTACAATATTTGTATTACAAAAAAAGTTATGCTCATTTTAGTAGAACAAACAAACACAAATCGTTTTGAATAAGGACATGTTTTGTAATAAAAGCATACTAGCCAATCACAAACACTGTTCTGAGGACCAATCAAATGTCTGTAACTATAGTTTTGGTTATTTGGATGGTAAAAGAGTTATTGTTGTGGAAATATTTTGCGGAATGATGCATACTAGTACAATTAAATTGAGTATTGCTGTTTTTGAACATTTAAAGTCCTTTTTTTTAATTAAACTAATTTTAAACAATGTCATCAACAAAAAGAACTAATTGGACATCTACAAATAGAAGCTGAATTGTCAAATTGAGAGAAAATGGCCTCTCTTATGCTGAAATTGCAAGACAAGTTGGTGGTTCAGTGACTTGTTCTGGTGTACGAAAGTTCTGTTTACGTTATGAAAAAACGAAATCAGTGGAAAATAAGGCCAAATTAGGCCGAAAAAAATGTACAAGTGCTACTGACGATAGAAAAATTAAACGGCTATGCCTTCAAGATAGAAAAATTTCATCAGATGCCATTAGATGTGAAATGAATGCAGCGGGTATTGCAGTAAGTTCAAGAACAATAAGAAGAAGGTTATCAGGATTTGGACTACAAGCTAGAATTCCAAGGAAAAAACCATATTTAAATCAAAAGCAACGTGTTAAGTGGGCAAAAGAACACATTAAATGATCAGAAAATCAATGGAAGTAAGTAATCTGGAGCGATGAGAGTAAAATATCGCTCTTTGGTAGTGATGGTAGAAAATACGTGAGACGCAGAGTAGGAGAAGCACTTCATCCTGATTGCATTGAAGCAACTACAAAAAACACAACAGATGTCATGATTTGGGAATGTATGTCTGCAGATAGTGTGGACCGAATTCAAGTAATTGATGGCATCCTGAATGCCAAAAAATACATCGAAACTGTCATAGAACCAAAATTCATACCTTCCATCACGGATCTCTTCCCCAACAACGCACCATTTATTTTTCAGCAGGATTCAGCTCCATGCCACACAGCAAAAGTATGCAAAGAATGGTTTCAAAATAAAGGCATAGATATATTACCATGGCCAGGAAACAGTCCTGATCTCAATCCAATTGAAAATTTGTGGCGACGTTTCAAAATTCTTGTACGAAAAAAACGTCCATCCAATAAAAGACAACTTATTGGAGCTATAATTGATTCTTGGCACCATGTGATTACGAAAAATGAACTCTAAACACTCGTTCACTCGATGAAAAGATGCTGTGAAGCTGTCTTAAAAAATAAGGGTTATCCTACTAAGTATTGATTGTGTAAGTATCACTTTAAAAAAATGCAAATCTAAGATAGATCTTACTATTAGTTGCATAACTTTTTTTGTAATACAGATATTGTAATACTGTTTTATTATTAAATTCTACATTAAATTACCTTCAATTTGATATATGAACGTTTGTATTTAAGTGAAAATTAATATATTCTACAAGCACACAAAGTTGAAAAACATGAAACTTTCAAAAAATGCCCACACTTTTGGCCACTACTGTATATATTTAAGAATATTTTTTTTTGTGTACAAATAAGTCTATGGTAGAGGTCTGCATGGGCCCGGGCTTGGCTCGCCAAATTGAACACAAACTTTCAAACGGGCAGGGCAGGCAGAATTAGGAGAAAATTTTTCCTAATTCTGCCTCTGGCCCATACAGACCTCTAGATTTTTACTTGTTGAAACTTTTCCATTGCATCGTCAGAATCAGAATATTTGGAAGTTGAACATATTTTTTCCGTCTTTGAAACAAAATCAATTCATCACTGTCACCATCACATACCAATATTACATGAAAAGATTTTCATCTTTTTCAGTAGACATGGGCTGGGTCAGGATCGGGTTTATATTTTTTTCTACATTCCAGGCCTACATGACGGCCGGTACTGGACTTAATTATTTCCAGGGACGTATCGGGTAGGCAATTTGTTTTGGAAATATAATAGTGATAATGAACTTTTGGTAATAGAATCTTTGGAAATATAACTTAACAAATTACAGAGAAATATTTTCAAAAATCTCCTTTTTTTCGTATAAAGCTTCAAAAGCTAGGTTTTTAGCATCTTTTTTCTTTAATTTTGAATGCTATTATGGTTTTTAATGAATTTTTATTTGAATGTAAGAGTCTAATGAGTCTAAGCGATTATTATATTTATTATTCTGTATGATGTGGCTTCTGAACATATACAGTGAAACCTGTCTATAACGATACTGTAGGGACCCAGATAAGATATCGTTATAGACAGATTGAATATATAAAATTATATTTTTAAACTTAAATAAGTAATAAGTAAACGTAATAAGTAAGCAAATTAAAAATATACGTAAAAGATACAACCATGAGTTTATTTTGTAAGAAAATTCCAGAAACAAAAATTATTTACAAAAGAAATCTGTTAATTTTGTTTGCTTACTTTTTGATGCAAATGACATCTGCATGCACATATGTTTCAACCCATCTAACGAGTTCAGATGCACGTCCGAAACATTTGGTACTGTTGCAACAAAATCCTGAAGAGTGCTAATTAAGAATATAGCATCCTCAGGAGAAATTTGAGTTTTGTTTTGTGAACAATCAACTGCTTCTTCTTCATCACTCCGATCACCTGGAATTAATTCTGCTAAAGTATCTTCATCGCTTGCACCGCTGAACACGTGCACATCATTGTCTAAGTTTAAAAATTCTTCAGCATTCAATGTAAAAGATAGGTTTGATGAGCCTTAGAAAGGTCTAACAGCTGTGGATAAACTCTCCACACAATCTTCTTCTTCTTTAACGATTTCAGTAAAGTCAATATTGGTCTTTTCTTCAAAGAATGAAGCTTTCTTCCAACAATTTTGGATTGTAGATGCTGTCAGTGGCGTAGCTACGTTTTCTGGCGCCCGGGGCAGGAAGAAATTCTGCGCCCCCCCCCCTCCCTACCCTAAATAATAATTTTAAAAAAACACATTGTTTTTCCTCAAGGACGGAAAAAAGTCCTTCCGGCTTGTACTGGAAGGAAAAGGGAGATTACCTCTTCCTTGTTTTTAAGAATTAAACTAATTTTACTCAAATACACGAAGATAAAATGCGTGGGACATGATTATAGAAGATTCCTCATTTTCGTCAATATTGAATTTGAATGGGAATTTTGAAAAATTAGTCAGCTATCGCCAATTTGACATTTTCATATACGACATATTTTCATTTATGGTGATCTACTTTTATTTCCAAGATGTTTAGCCAAATATCACCACCTTGGCGAGAATTTAAAGTTAGCGGATATGACTATGTAGTTTTATGAGTATGACAGTAGCAACAATTATTACAACAATGAAAATAAATTTGCTAGAAATCACGTTTGCGAAAACTCATAAATTAGACCCGATTATGGAAAAAAATTTGATGATTTTTTTCATTTACAAGGTGCGTATGGAAATTCCAAGAAGTTCCATATGTCTTAAGTGACAAAACTGCAAAAAATATTTTTCAATTGACTACTGTTTTTCGGAAATCTTTTAGGTGCATTTCATAAAATTAGAAATACGATATAAATAGTTTATTTTCTAAAAACAAAAAGGTTAACTATAAGTAAAAAGTCATTTTTATTGTATTTTAAATTTTTGTCATGACATTTTAACTAATTAACATTGTCATGACATTTTACCTAATTGAAAATTTTGTCCTTACAGTTATAGAGCAGATTTGTATGGAAAGTATCAAAAACTAGTCAGATGTGCCAATCCCAAAGCTTTCTTCTATCTCATATAGGTTTCACATACACCAAAAACGAATTAGCACCCATGTATATCAAGGTCTAACTTAATCTGAAGTTTCATGAAATTCCGTGCATTAGTTCTTGAAATATGACTGTCCCTAAAATCATGTAAATACTTAAAAATGCCCCATAGCAGTGCCACCTGTTGGTAGATTTACACCAACACCTAACCAACAACAACTTATGTCAACGTCTAACTGAATCTGAAGTTTGGTAAAATTCTGTGCATTATTTCTGGAGATATCGCTATCGTGAAAATCATGAAAAAAATAGCACAGCAGCGCCACCTGTGGGGCTATTTACACCCAAAACATAATTAGCATCTATTTATGTTAAGGTCTAACAGAATATGAAGTTTGATGAAATTATGTGCATTAGTTCTTGAGATATAGCTATCGTGAAAAATACAATAAAGAAGAATGGTTTTAAATTAAAATAATTAAAAATATTTCACTTTTCTTTTTACTCCACTGTATTCAATTTTCTGCAACTTAAGTGCATTTAATACTTCACATGCTTTGAATGTTTGTTTTGGGCTAAATCACACACATTTAAATAATCTTTAGAGGCTGGCATGCCGCAAACGATTTTTTAAATAGTTAAACCCTTCTGAAGATCATATACTATTACTTACATTTAAGAGGTAAACAAGGCCAACATAATGTTTATTTTTCTCCGTTTTCGGACAGTGATTTGTACAGGGCGTACTTGAAAGACTGACAAGTTCTTCTTTGATTTTTAGACGGTTTAAGAAGGGAAAATTTGGGGATAGATCGACCACATTTTATTGTTTGACTTTTCTTAATGCCAGTTCGACGAAAAAATATAATTTCCAATAAAAGAAGACTAATGTATTTACTTAGTTCCTCCAGCTAAATCCATTTTGCACTGGTTCACAGAAACCTCTATTAAAGGAAAATATTTATATGGAATGCTAATAAGACAAAAATCAACGTGAAAACCAATATAGAATTTTTAAAAAATGCTCTTTTTATATCAGAAATGTGACACCAGAAAGGTCCTTTGTTTTATAAGCTGGCTAGATCAACACCCCCTATGATTATAGGGGGTGTTGGCTAGATAGTGAGGAGCCTCCATCTGTGATTGCAATCGTGGACCTTCCCATTCCTCCTTCCTTCCTTACTTAGTTAGTATTTTTACTTAGTTAGTAATTTACTTAGTTCCTCCAGCTAAATCCATTTTGCACTGGTTCACAGAAACCTCTATTACAGGAAAATATTTATATGGAATGCTAATAAGACAAAAATCAACGTGAAAACCAATATAGAATTTTTAAAAAAATGCTCTTTTGATATCAGAAATGTGACACCAGAAAGGTCCTTTGTTTTATAAGCTGGCTAGATCAACACCCCCTATGATTATAGGGGGGGTTGGCTAGATAGTGAGGAGCCTCCATCTGTGATTGCAATTGTGGACCTTCCCATTCCTCCTTCCTTCGCCTAATTTTTTTCAGATAAAAGCTCAACAGTTCTTATTTATTGTCAAAATGTGTGCTATAATTTCGCATTTTTTTAAAAATTTATTGTCGAAATATGTGAGATAATTTCGTTAAAAACCTCTCTCAATTTGGCGCCCTTAGCAGTGGCGCCCGGGGCGATCGCCCCCCTTGCCCCCCCTTTAGCTACGCTACTGGATGCTGTTATCGAATTCCAACTTCCGGAGACCCAATCACATGCATTTTTTACATCAACTGCATATGGATTTGGGAGATTGTTATCCAGATTATAAACAACGTTCTGAACTAACCTTTTTCGATAATATCCCTTGAAACACTTGATAATGCCTAAATCTAAAGGCTGCGGATTGACGTGCAATTTGGTGGAAAGTAAAACACTTTTATATTTTTCAAACGTGGGGGATTACTGTGAGGTGAACAGTTAGCAACTATGAGAGCAACATTCTTCTTTTTATTTTTCATTTCTTTATCGACATCAAGCAGCCAGTTGTTGAAGATTTCCTCCGTCATCCAGGCCCTCTTATTTGCCTTGTAGTGAACTGGTAAACTCTTTACATTTTTAAAGCACCTTGGCTTCGCGTACTTTCCAATCACTAAAGGCTTCAATTTGTCAGTTCCAGTACTGTTTGAACACAGCAGGATTGACAGCCTTTGCTTTGATTTCTTCACACCTGTACAGCTGTCTCCTTTAAAGGACATTGTTTTATTTGGCATTAGCTGATAGAACAAACTAGTTTCATTAGCATTGTACACATCATCTGGAGAAAATTTTTCAATTTTCTCTTTTTCTCGCTGTTTCCAGGATAATGCAGCCTCAACTGGAGCTGACTTTTCTTCTCCGCAATAGTTTTAAAAACAATTCCGTGACGTTCACGAAAGGAAGCAAGCCATCCATTGCTGGCTTTAAAATCATTGTTGCCTAGCAAAGAGGCGAATTTTCTTGCTTTTTCAGAAATCATAGGTCCACTAATGGGCACGTTTTGGTTTCTCATCTCGTGGAACCATCTTAGGAGAGCTTTGTCAACATCATCATTTACGGCACCTTTAAATCCTTTTCGTTTGCTATCCACTTTACTTTTTTTCACAGAATCTTCAATATCTTTTCGTTTTTTTTAAAAAAGTAGCTATCGTTGACTGTGAAATCCCATACTTTTTAGCAGCATCAACTTGTTTCATTCCTTGATCAATATCCGAAATGATTTTTAACTTTTCTTCAAATGACAATGCTTTACGCTGAGCCATCACTTAAAACGAATAATGAAAAATACGAAATTACAGTGAAAAATAAGAGCATATAAAAATGAATTGCAACGAAAAAGTGGTCAATCCGAAGTGAGGTGTGTCTAACCTAGGAATGAAAAGACTCGACAGTGACTAGTCGAATTCGGAGAAAGAGGTAACATCCCTCTCAATTCCTTATCTAGTAAAACAAGTTTGACAATGATCATCTGTAAAGACTTAAGCTCCATACACGCAGCAAAGTGACACTCTCTCCCCAACATCCCCTAATCCCTTCTACAAAGAGGTCAAAATGAAGACAGAGTCAACACGTTTTCCAAGAAAAAAAATCTGGTTATATCGGGAACCTTCAGCTTTCGAAAGAGAAAAAAATATCGTTGTAGACAGGTGCAGCTAAAAATTAAATTATCGCTGTACACAGGTTCAAAATACATTGAATAAATAGGAATTTCGCTGGGACCAAAGGAAAATATCGTTATAGACAGGTTTATCGTTATAGACAGTATCGTTATACACAGGTTTCACTGTATCAATCTAAAATATACTGTTAAATCTTTCCATAAATATGTATTAAGTATTCTAGAAAAGTATCTTAATTGTATGTTAAGAAAAATTGGAATTTTATGTGGAAATTGAGTTGGACCCGAATTTGATTGATTTTTTTCACAGAGCGGACCGAGCTGGGCTTGTAGTCACTGATTTTTGCACGGGCCGAGCTGTGAACCATGAAATTACAAATGGGCCGGGCCAAGCCAAACTTTTAATTTCTGCATCGAGCTGGGCCTAGATAGCTTTCTTTCGGGCCGGGCCTGGAAATTCCAACCCATACAGACCTCTAGCTGAGGTCAGCATAAATGCTCTTCAGATCTCTGAAAATTTTTTACTTCTTGATTGCTACACATGAAGCTATAAGAAATGAAGGAATTAGATCATGAGATGAGATGAGGGAATAAATGAGATTTCACACCAAAACTTTTCTTTAATACTTCAAATATGAAAGAAATATGTGTATCCAGTTACAACAAAACAGAGCAAAACTAAAACATATATAAAAAAAATATTTATTGTTATAAAAAAAAATCTTATTTATTACAATTATGATGGTGCCTTCAACGGAATTTATCAGAAAATCCTTTATTGCATACATCACAGAAAAAAGAACCTTTAGTCAATTAAAAATTATAAAAAATGTATTGTGAACTACTAGAGCGATGAAATTTGACAGTCTGATGCTTTTAAAATGTGAAAGTGAAATAGGGGCTTTTATTGCACCAGACAATGTTATTATTAGATGAACTTCTTTGATGAGCAGAAGAATTATTGCTACGGGCAAAACAAAAAGGTAAAATGTAAGTTCACAAGAATTATTTTCTCTATGTTACATTTTGCTCTACCTTATTTCATATATTTATATAGTTATCTGTAAATATATGCAATGTTTCTAGTTTAAAATTTTACATTTATTGTATTGTTTGAAACTGCTTCAACTATTCATTTTGCAAATGGGTATTTTATCTTTTTATCTTTATTTTAATGCCGAATGATTCTACGATAGGAAAATAGAAAACAATCTAGTTTTAATTTTAATTATTTAAATGAAATAGGTGTATTTAAATTTTTATTAAACAAACCAATAATTAGAATGTTTATGTTTTTCATTTCAGTATTTTGATTTTTTTAAGGAAATTTTTTTATGCATAAGTATCATTATAGACACATTGCACATATCATTTGAATTAAAGTAATTTGTTTCAAGTTGGAATATTTTTAATTCTCCCCCTTACACCCTTCCCCCCTCCACCAAAAAAAAAAAAAAAAATCTGTAGCTATGTCCCTGACAGTAACTAATACAAACTTCATATTAAACTTACAAGTAGAAGAAAAGAAATCAGGATAATAAAATGGAGTTTGATTAATTGAAAGCAAATGCTGACAAGAAAAACCTTTTCATAACACAAAATTATCATTCTTTTCAGCTAAAGAAAAAGAATCATGAAGCACAGATGTATACATCTGTGCTTCATGATTCTGTTAAAAATGTATGCATCTATAGATGCATAACTTTTTAAAATGATATTTAGCAAAGAAGTATCTATATATAAACATGAGTAAAAATTAAAGCTGTTAAACTTCCTATATTGCCTAAATGCCAATTATTACACATATATAAGCCATTATAAACGTTTTTGTTCATTATGTTTCAAAGAAAAATTACTTTAAGGTGAAAGACTTTTCTTCAGAAAGCAAATTAAATTAGACTCCTGAAGAAACCTTCCTACTCATAAAAGAAAGGACATTTTTATTTTACTACAAAGGCTTTTTTAAAATTATCCTTCTGCGTGAATTCTTGACTGCACACACAACAAGCAAATGCTTCCTTCCAGTATAATTGTAATGATGTATATCAAAGTGTGCTAAGGCTTATTCTTTGTAGCATATTTCACTAGTGAAAGGTTTCAAATTGTAATGAGCTTTAGTTGGAGGAGATAGATTGTAACTGCCACACAAAGGTTCCTTTTGATATAAGGAAAATAGTGTATATTAAATAGATATCAGAGAAAATCCTTCCATGAAAACTCCAAAGAAAGACTTTTGAACCAGTATGAACATAAAAGTTGATACTTACAAATAAGAAAATAAGTTAATTGGTATGAAAAGTTTGATAGTGTATATTTAAGTGAGATTTCCGAGAAAATGGTTTATTGCATGTCTCACAAACAAAAGGTTTCTCCTCAGTATGAACAAGGATGTGGTCATTTAATTGAGATTTTCGTATAAATCTTTTATTGCAAAGTTCACATATGAAAGATTTCTCACCAGTATGAATACGAAAGTGCGCATTTAAATATGCAGGGGTAGTACTTGTCCTGAAATTCCTGAAAAAAATAAAAACGTCCTGAAATATGGTAGTCTGTCCTAATATTCCTGAAATTTTGCAAGTTTTGTGCTATATCGGTATTTGAAATCATCAAATAGGGGGTAGGTGTACCTTTTTACTGATGCAAAACGATCACGAAAGTTGCAATTTTCTATTTTCTTCAGTCTATCATTAAAAATAGTGATTTTCGTCAATTTACACAAAAAAAAAACGCAATTTTTGGTGATCAATTACCAAAAATCATATTTTTTTTATCGATTAGCCATTAAAAAAAGTTTTCTATTTTCGTCTGTCAGTCACAAAAAATCAATTTTTACCAGTCAGTTATAAAAAAAAAAATCTTTTGCAATTTTCGTTGATCAGTGAAGAAAAAAAAGTCGAGATTTTTGTCTTTCAGTAATGCAAAAATTGCAGTTTTTTAGCAGCTTGGTCAAAGAGTTCTGGTAAAATTACTTTTCTTTTAAATGTATAGTACTTTTACAACAAAAAAAATTGTATATAGTGTACTATTTGTGATAATAAAATGTATTGAACAGGGAGTTAAGGGTGTTTTCGGTTTGGTTTTCAATCAAATATGTCCTGAAATTGTCGTGAAATATCGTAAAAAGTATGTCCTGAAATATTTCCTGGGCTAGTACTACCCCTGAATATGATTTTAGAGAAAATCCTTCATTACAAACTTCACAAATAAAAGGCTACTCTCTAGTATGAACAAAGAGGTGGTTATTTAAAGCAGATTCTCGTGAAAATCCTTTATTGCATATCTTGCAGATGAAAGACTTCTCACCAGTATGGGAGTGACGATGCGCATCTAAATGACATTTTTTCGAAAATTGTTTATTGCATACTTCACAAGTGAATGGTTTCTCCAGAGTATGAGTACGAAGGTGAGAATTCAAATTAGATTTATCAGAAAATCTTTTATTGCATATCTTGCAGATGAAAGACTTCTCACCAGTATGGGAGTGACGATGTGCATCTAAATGACATTTTTTCGAAAATTGTTTATTGCATACTTCACAAGAGAATGGTTTCTCCCCAGTATGAGTACGAAGGTGAGAATTCAAAGAAGATTTATCAGAATGTTCTTTATTGCATATTTCACAAATGAAAGGTCTTTCTCCAGTATGAGAGCGACGATGCCTAGTTAAATTAGATGATTGAGCAAATTCTTTATTGCATATGTCACAAATGAATGGTTTTTCCCCAGTATGAGTACGAATGTGACCACTAAGAGTAGATCTATCAGTAAATCCTTTATTGCATGTCTCACAAATGAAAGGTTTCGCTCCAGTGTGGATACGGGTGTGCTGATTTAAAGTAGATCTTTGCGAAAATCCTCTATTGCATACTTCACAAATGAAAGGCTTCTTGCCTGTATGTATACGAATATGCACATTTAAATAACGTTTTGCAGAAAACCCTTTATTGCATATCTCACAGATGAAAGGTTTCTCTTCAGAATGAATGCCATAATGCAGATAGAAATTTGGCTTACTTGAAAATTTTATATTGCATATATCACAGTTGAAAGGTTTCCCTTCAGAATGAATGCCATAATGCCGATCGAAGTTTGACTTATTTGAAAATTTTTTATTACATATCTCACAGATGAAAGATTTGTCTTTTGTGTCAGTAAATTGAATATTCATATTTTGAGATTCTTAATGCAAGTATCTTTCCAAATTAATGTAGTAATATCTTTTTATCTCATGTCTTGTTTATTTGCTGATATTTTGATACACATAAAAAAGGAAAGAAATTACATCAATAATATACAAAGATATTACAAATGCTTCTTTTTTTTCATAGAGGCAAAGACGTCACAAAACACAGAACAATTCCATTTCAGTAAAAGTTAGTTCTGTGCATGAACACTTCAGAAGATTCATTATTTCTATCTGTTTAAAAAAGAAAATTATTTTAATAAAAAATAATCAAACCATAAAAGTGTTTGAACAATAAACAGTGCAATTAAAATTGTGTTTTTAAAAGACTCATGAAAACTACAGTATGATTATTTTTAACAATTAATTATATTGCAATTCAGCAAAATTTTCAAATACAAACTAAACACAGTGTAAAGTAGTTTATGTAATTTTTTAAACAAATAGATGTTTTCACTCAACAGTTTCCTAAAAAGTATTCAGTTTGTAACATAGAAAGAACAAGACATGAAGTAGATAAAAAAACACGGTTCATACTCATTTAAAAAAAAAATCTCCTGATTTTCTCCTGGTCCATTGGGTAATTTCTCAGGATCAATAATTTCCCCAAGTCAATAATTAACATTTTTTAAAACCATTTTAATGGCTCTCCTTCTCCCCAAGAAAAAACCCCTCAAAAATGAAAAGTTTTATAAACTTATTGTTGCATTATTTATAAAAAAAATTAAGGAATTACTTATTCTAAAAGATCAAACGAATCCTTTGATAGAAAAAAATTGTAAGTAAGATTTAAGGAAATCTTTAATAAATGGGGCAAAGAGATTTCATAAAGTAAAATATCTACTATTGATAAACATACAGAAAACTTAGTCTATATATACTATACTCCACAACCTTGTTACTTAGTTTAAATTTTTCTCCAATTTACAAATCTGTTGAATCATAAGTACAGTCGTGGAAAAAAAAAACTGCACACCCCCCACTAACTCTGCAACAAATTGTAGTAGAAGGAAGTGACTGGTACCAAACGATTGGAAATAAAGTCTACTTTTAAATTATACATCTAAAATTTGCCTAAGGGGCCATCTACATATTAAAACAAGCCTAAAATTTATTTTTTTCAATGCAACACCCACTTTTGACATGATATTTTAAATATTTGGTTCAAACTATGCCTAGATACAAAATTTTAAGTCATTTGGATGATAAGTTTTCGAGTTATAAACATTCAAATTTTAGAGCCTCTAATGTTAAATTACATTTTCATATTTTTATTAATATCTCCTGAGATTATAATTCTAATGTGTTAAATTTTTTTTTGGTTATAATACTAAAAAGCCCAAACATAAATATGTCAAATTTGTAATTTTTATAATTTTATAATATGAATTATGAATTATGAAATTAATATTCGAAAAAATTATGAATTGCAACCTACAATTTTTTTGATGGATTTATATTTATTATGTCCTGCTTTATGTGTATTCAAAATTTTAAATTTTTCTACCAAGTAGTTTTCAAATTACGCTTAAAAAACGGCAAGATGCTGCTTTAAGGGGCCGTCTATGATGTGCATTAAAGCATAGTTTGAACAGGGATGGGAGCGCTCCGACTCGAAATCCCGACCACTAAATTTTAATAGTATTTGTTACCTTATTCAAGAACAAAATTTCTGAAATTCTTTACGTTGGAGAATACTATTAAAATTTAGTGGTAAGAATCGATATTCGGGTCGGAGCGCGCTCATCCCTGTTTGAGAAAATATTATACTCATAGGCTGGGATTAAAACAAGATTTTCTCAAATCTTGTTAAATTGTTTGCAATATTACACTAAATGGTTGTTAGATAAAGTATTAACGCGAAAGTATTTGTTACTTAAAAATGCTAATGTAAACTTTTATTAACTTTTGTATATCAATCAAAAATTGTAATTTTTACAAATATGTATGGATGTTCAGTTTTTATTCCATTAATAACGAACTTAAAATAATTAAACCTTTTCTTCTATAACTTTCGTATTTAGATCTATTCGATTAAACAGGCTAATTGAAAAAAAAATACAAGTTATTTTTATGGTTTTCTGATAGGCAAGATTATTTCCCAATCGCTAGCAGTGTGCAAAAAAATCTAATAATAATAATAATAATAATAATAAATGGCAAACGGTAAGTTTTCTTGCCAAGAGGCATTAATGAGTTAATTGTAAAATTTCAAATGAACTACCAGAATAGGTTTAATCATAGAATTATTAACCCTATTCCGAAGGAGAATAACGAATGTAAAGTTATTCAGATGTCTTTATAACATAGATTTAGTTTTAGGTCTTCAAATAAATCGGAATATAAATCCTGCGACACCCCCCCCCCCTCGCTACTAAAAAAAAGCAATGTCTGGATTTATTTTCAGACTAAAAAACAATTTATCTGCGTTTTTTTTTTTTTTTTTTTTTTTTTTTTTTTTTTTTTTTTTAACTTTGATTCCTTACTCTGCTTTATACTATTTTTTTAAATTCTACATTTTGTATTTGTCACTATTATACACGTTTCTGACAATAAACTAAAAAAAAGGCGAGTTAAATAGATGCAAAATCTGAGAAACAGCATTATAAAAGCACCTGTAAAATTCCAATAACATTTACATATTCTAAAACTATTTTAATGACAAATAATCTTATGGTTTTTTAACCCCTTCGTGAAGTGCGTCTATTACAGAATTTTTAATAATTTACCACCGGTTTTTTAAAACAGAAATTTTCGTCTGATTGAATCGTGGAAATGCTAAGATATAGGTAAAGTAAGGCAAAGCTTACAATAAAAAATAACTGGTGGGGAAAATCGAGGATTCTGAGCATCTTATGCGTCACGTATATGGGTCGCTCGTCCCAAAGGGGTTAAAATCGGATAATTCAACACTTGTAAACATTATTTTACCGCATATAACAATAACCAAAACTTATTAAGTGAGTAAAATGGTCATATCGGTAAAACATAATACATTAAAAGAAGTGACATTCTGCAGCATTTCAACAATCGAGAACCGAACTTCAATTTGGATAAAGCCCCTTAAATATGCTCATTATAAAGTAATTAATTTCTCAGAAACTAATCTCAGGAATTTAATGAAATTTGGTATCTAGGCATAGTTTGAACTGCAGATTTCAAATATGTTGTCAAATTTGAGTCTTGCTATTGAAAAAAACAAAGTTTGGGTGTGTTTTTATATGTAGATGGCCCCCTAAGCAAATTTTATATACATCATTTAAAAGTAGACTTTATTTCCAATCGTTTGGTACCAGTCATTTCCTTCTACTATAATTTGTTGCAGAGTTAGTGGGGGGTGTTCAGTTTTTTTTTTCCACGACTGTACATACACATATCTCAAAAATGAAATATTTTATAAACTTATTGTTGCATTATTTATAAAAGATTAAGAAATTACTTATTCTAAAAAATCAAACAAATCCTTTGATAGAAAAAATTGTCAGTTAAGATTTAAGGAAATTTTTAATAAATAGGGCAAAAAGATTTCATCAAGTAAAATATCTACTATTGATTAACATACTGAAAACTTAGTTTATATATACTATATTCTGCAGCCCTGTTACTTAATTTAAATTTTTCTCCAATTTATAAATTTCTTGATCAATTTTTGCCGTTTGAATTGTTACTTCTTTAGATAACTTGGACTTCTTACTTTGCAACAATTTTATCTGGTCCTGTATTTTTTGTTTCTTTTTCTTTTCTTTTTTTATTTTATTCAAGTACTGGTGATAATAACGCTGTCTTGATAATTTTGCATATTGCAGTTTGTGTTTAGTAAACTATAAGTTAATAGTAATGCATGGGACAAGTAATGCACAGGACAAAAACGTTTTAGTTCCTACATATTTGTGATTTAATCTGCATACCCTAAACATTTCAAATATTAAAGTATTACATGAATGTATTTTGTTTATTTCATTTATATAAGGTTTATACACTATCAAAAGTTACGTATGGGACATTTTGGTTAGTGATATTTTGTTAAGGATTTTTTCCAATGATAGTTATCCTTCAAATGGAGATTTTTTTTATGTTTAAGTAGCACATACTGACCTTTTAAATTTGAATAAAAATCTTGATCAGGTATGGTAAGGAATCTCAATAATAAATATGAAATTTGATCTGAAAACTTTTTTTATTTTAAATGTTATGAGGAGTCTTATAATATTTCAGTCATAGAAGAATTAAAATTATAAAATTTTGTTTTCACACACCTTAGAATATCTACTTTAAAAAATATGCGAAAAATTATATTATATTAAATTAAAAACTGCCTTCTTAGACTCAATTTTCTGAGAATAGCCCTTACAGAAAACTTAGTCTATAAATACTATATTCTACAATCTTGTTACTTAATTTAAATTTTTCTCCAATTTACAAATTTTTTGATCAGTTTTTGCCATTTGAATTGTTGTTTCTTTAGATAACTTGGTCATCTTATTTTGCAACAGTTTTATCTGGTCATGTATTTTTCGTTCCTCATTAATATTGTCGTTTCTTTTTTATTTTCTCCAATTGCTGGCGATAACGCTGTTTTGCTACATGTGCATATTGCAGCGTTTCTGAAGTCACAAACAGTGATGACAGGGCCTTTTTAGTTTCATGGCATCATGGGTGCGACACAATGCATCCAATGAATTTTCTCAGAGATTTTCCATTAAAAATCCTTGTTTATAGAACAAGACTACACAGAGACATTTTCATGAGACAAAGTTAATACCAGTTTTATAACTAACCAAAAATATTAATATTCTGCTTTGTTAAAAAGCTAAGAATTATAGAAGCCATTCAGTCTCTGGCAGTAGAAAAAAGTGTAGCCCAGTGATGCAGGGGATGTGTAATAGCGCATAACTTAAACAAGAAATTGGAGAATGGAATGCACAAAAGAATTGTAATGTCTATAGCGTATCCCCGGCTTCACTAGGATAGACTTTTTTCTAAACTGTATATTTAGTCATAAAAAAAGCTGAATTTAGCTTAAATTAGGGATGCACAACCTGTGGCCCGTGATGGATGGTTTAGTGGTGGCCCGCGGATCAATTTTGCCGATAACACGCGAAAAAATCGGTAAATTCGTCGATTGGTGCGAAAAAATCAGAAATTTCACCGGTCGAGTGGGGAAAAAATCACAAATTTCGCCGATCGGGCGCGAGAAAATCGTAAATTTCGCTGAACGAACGCATAAAAATCATCAATTTCTCAATCACTACGAAAAAACTGCGAATATTGTCAATCGCACGTGGAAAAAAAATTGTAAATTTTTCCCATCCAGGCCAACTGAATTGGGTTATGTTGATTAAGAAGTTGGTTGAATATAGGGGCAAACCCTCCTTTAAAATTAGCCATTTTTATGAACTTTTAGGCTGATCCTCCCCTTCCTTCCCCAAAACAAAATTTTGTCCACACTATGGATGTTGGCTCTCGACAATCCAGTTATTTTTGTGACTGGTCCACCTCTTATAAAGGTTGTGCACCCCTACTTCATATCCACATTTTATAACTGAATATGTTAAGAAGTACAATTTAAAATAATATGTTTTTCCTCCTTCCCACCTTCATTCATGAAAACACAATTTTTTTCGGGCACTGGCAACCTTTAAAGCTAAATTTACTCCTTCAAATAAGGTCAAAGAGTATTTTCACTCTTTGAAAATAAAATCTTAGCTATATCTCTTTTATAAATACAAATGTAAACTGTAAATATACCCTTGCCAACAGAACTGAATATGTTGACTGGGAAGGAAGGAACCTAGGCAGCTAAAACTACCTTTCCAAAATTGATGTTTTTTTATTCTGATTGTAGACTTAAATCCCCCCGCCACACTTCCTCGAAACAAAATTCTCTCTGTGCTGCTGATGGTGGCCCTCGACAACCCAGTCATTTTTGTAAGTGGCCCTTCGCTTAAAAAGGTTGTGCACCCCTAGCTTAAATGATGCGCTGATGCATTAAAAATTTGTGATAGGTCCTTCACCATACATAGATTTTCTTTAAAAGATTGCAAAAGACGCTTATTTTTTTATTAAATACATTTGTTAAAGTAAGTGATTTTATATTTATTGTTTGGCAACATCCTGTAATAAGTTTTACCTTTCATGTATTGGCAACACTTTTTAATCTGTATCTCTCTTACCGCCGATGTTGGTGTTTGTAGCTGTTTATCACATCCTTAACGCGATGCTATTATAATAAACCTTTTTATTCTAATAACCTGCTAACTCTGACAGGTTATGGGCCCAGGAGCCCATCGCGTAAATTAAACAACACTTAACGACGCTTTGAAAATTACGGAAAAGTGAAAATTACTTATACCGGCGGCGATCGTTAGGCCTAGTTTAAAAACGTGCTAAAAAAATTGCGCGATGTCTACACCTACAGTTACTATACCAAGTGCAGTTCCTCCAAACTTTGAAAAGCTTAAAGGTCGAGCTAATTATAGCGAATGGAAATTTAGTATACGATATCACCTTGAAGATCGGGATCTTTATGACGCTTGTACTAAGGAAAATGCAGAAACTACAGTTGATCGTCGGGCAAGATCCGCAATCGTAAGTAGTGTTTCCAGTATTGTCATTAAAGAATTATTGAACTGTGAAACTGCAAAATCCATGTGGGATAGACTCCAAAATCTCTACGAAGATAATAATCCAAATCGTTTTATTACGTTAAATCAAGAAATGTTTGCTACAAAATTTGAAAACTGTAGAGATATGGCAGAATACATTGAAAAGATGCGTTCCATCGGTATTAAAATGAGAACGATTCTTCCCGCATACCCCGACCAAGCTGTAGCTGCAAATATTTTAACGAATTTACCGACATATTTTCGTCCTTTAACGATGGCTCTGGAAAATAGTGTTCAAGAGTTGACTACAGATCTCGTTTGTGAAAAGTTGCTCTCGGAATTTGCTAAGATGGGAAATCAAGAACAAAATGCCTATGCAACTAAAACTTCCAACCATGATTCAAGATTTTATGGTAAATGCAACTCATGTGGCAAAAATGGTCATAAAGCAAAATTTTGTAGATCAAAGAAGTCTAAATTCAACAATGCAAACAAGAGAGATGTAAAATTTGAAAAATCCGCAGACTACAATTCCAGAATAAAAGAAGCTTGGGTATTATGTTCAGGATCTGAAATCAAAGCCAGAGATGAACCATGGATTATAGATTCTGGAACAGACAGACATATGACATCACATAGAGACTGGTTCACAGATTTTGTTGAATTAGCCCCATGCCCAGTGAGAACAGGTGGAAAAATTATTCATAGTGCAGGTGAAGGAAGCGTTACACTCAGTATAAAAAGAAATGATGCAATTGTTGAGGTAACTCTAAATAATGTTTTATATGTTCCTGATTTAACTGCTAATTTAATTTCTGTAAAATATCTTGCAAAAAAGTTGAATATCCTTACTGTATTTGATGCTAATAATTGCAAATTAATTGAAAAGCATTCAAAAAAAATTCTCGCTACAGGTACTTCAAAAGATAACACTTTATACTATCTGGATACTGTAAGAAGCACAGCCTTGATTTGTTCCAAAAAGGATTCTGTCAATACGTGGCATAAAAGAATAGCCCACTTGAGTTATCCTGGACTTAAAAGACTGAAGTCAATGGCTAATGGTATCGATTTTGATGACGGCTCTGAAGATTGTGTGTCCTGTATAAAAGGAAAAATTCATCGCAAGCCATTTCCTAATCAAAAAGCCAAAAGAGCAAAAGAAATTCTTGAGCTTGTTCACTCCGATTTATGTGGATCAATGGAGGTTCAGTCGCATGGAGGGACAAGATATTTTCTTACAGTCACTGATGATAAAACCAGAATGACTTTTGTTAGTTTCTTAAAAACCAAGGATGAAGTTTATCAAAAATTTGTTGAATTCAAAACTTACGTTGAAAAACAAACTGATAAGAAGTTGAAAATAGTTCGTAGTGACAGAGGTAAAGAATTCCTACCACTTAAAGAATTTTTCAGAAAAGAAGGCATCTTTCACCAAACAAGCATTGCATATAGCCCCGAACAGAATGGAATTTCTGAACGTTGCAATCGGACACTTGTAGAGAGAGCACGTGCTATGCTCAATCAAGCAAATTTAGATAAACGATTTTGGGCAGAAGCTATCAATACTGCAAATTACTGTAAAAATAGAAGTCCTACAGTTGCTGTAAATGGGAAAACTCCTTTTGAAGCATGGACCAGAAAAAAGCCAGATTTGCAACATATGAAAATTTTTGGATGTAAAGCCTTTTCTCATATACCCAAATGTCAACGCAAAAAATGGGACTATAAAGCTAAAGAAATGATATTTGTTGGGTACTGCCAAGAAAGCAAAGGTTACAGGCTTATGGATCCTAACACGTTCAAGATTACTGAAGCCAGAGATGTAATATTTTTAGAAACAGAAAAGTGTACTCCTTCTTGTTCCTCAGAAAACGAGCAAAGTCTAGAGTTTTATCAAGATGAAATACTGTTCCCCATATACCAACAACCACAAGAAGTTGTTTCTATAAATTCAGATTTAGATGACGGAAATTCAGACATCAAGGATGACACTCCCACAGACCCTTGCGAAGACGAAAATTCAGAAGTTAAAGATGTCACTCCTGTAAAACCTTGTGAAGACTCTAATAGTGATGTTGGTGCAAGAAGACCTAAACGAGAAATAAGGATGCCATCTTATCTCAAAGACTATGATACATCCTCTGAAGAACATCAATGTCACATAATATCTACAATATTAGAAGATGAGACAGAACAAACTACTGATATTCCAACATCTTATACAAATGCTCTGAATCATGCAGATGCTGTGAAATGGAAAGGGGCAATTTCTGAAGAATTAGAAGCACACAAGCGAAACGAAACATGGCAACTTGTGTCACTTCCTCCTGGCTGTAAACCTATTAAGTGTAAATGGGTATTTAAAATCAAGCACGGTGCTGATGGAAGTCCTCAACGCTATAAAGCCAGATTGGTCGCCAAAGGTTGTTCCCAAAGAGCTGGCATTGACTACACAGAGACATTTTCTCCAGTTGTGCGCTATGAAACACTAAGAGTGTTAATAGCCATGTCTACCCTTTATGATTGGGATATTGATCATCTTGATGCTGTTGTTGCATTCCTTCAAGGAAGTATTGAGGAAGAAATTTATATGGAGCCCCCAGAAGGTTTGGAGTTCTCCAAAGAAAGGGGAAGTAAGAAAGAAGAGAAGATAGTTTGTCGACTCCAAAAAGGACTTTACGGTCTAAAACAATCCGGTAGAGCCTGGTACACTAAACTAGACAACAACCTCAAAGATTTAGGATTAACTTGTGCTGACTTTGACTGCTGTGTTTACTATAAAATCACAGGTAAGAAGATTTTACTTATAGCAGTTTATGTGGATGACTTGTTGATATTTTCAAACTGTCCTAAAGATAAAAGCAGCATTAAAGAACAATTATTCAAGAGATTCGAAATGAAAGATCTTGGTGAACTAAAATATTGCTTGGGAATTGAAATTGAAAGAGATAGAGAAAGAGGAATTACTGCTTTAAATCAATCAACATACATTGAATCAATTCTTAAAAAGTTTTCCATGCATGATTCAAATCCTGTTTCAACACCATCAGACGTCAATCAAAAATTGTCAAAATCCTCTGATTATGATGAAAAATTAACATCTATATACCAATCAGCTATTGGTAGTTTACTTTATGCTGCAAAGGGAACTCGTCCTGACATTTCATTTGTTGTAGGTTTGTTATGTCAGTATTGTCAAAGTGCATCAAAAATACATTGGGTTGCTGCCAAACGTGTGATGAGATACCTTCATGGAACAACTAAAACTAAATTAAAATATGATCGCTCAGCTAACAGTGAATTTTTAGGATATTGTGATTCTGATTTTGCTGGATGTCCTGATGACAGAAAGTCAACAACAGGTTTTATCTTCAAACTTGCTGGAGCTGCAGTAACATGGCAAAGTAAAAAGCAAACAACTGTAGCTAGTTCCACTGTCGAAGCCGAATACACAGCTTTGGCATCTGCCACAAAAGAAGCATTGTGGCTTAAAAAGTTTCTGAATGAATTAAACTTAGTATCTAAAGATAAACCAATCACAATATTCTGCGACAACAAAGGTGCTATTGATCTAAGCAAAAACAGCCTTTTTCATGCTCGCACCAAACACATAGATGTGTCTCATCATGTCACTCGTGATTCTGTTAAAAAGAAACTCATAAGTGTTGAAAAGATTTCAACTGATGATATGGTTGCTGACTCTCTTACTAAAGCTGTGCCAAAACAAAAGCACGAATGGTGCATGAATAACATGGGACTCTGTAAACTTTAAAAAAACTGTTTTTTTAAATTTTGAACTCTAATTTTACTTCTTTGTTTATTTTATAATATATAAAATCAGGGGAAGTGTTAAAGTAAGTGATTTTATATTTATTGTTTGGCAACATCCTGTAATAAGTTTTACCTTTCATGTATTGGCAACACTTTTTAATCTGTATCTCTCTTACCGCCGATGTTGGTGTTTGTAGCTGTTTATCACATCCTTAACGCGATGCTATTATAATAAACCTTTTTATTCTAATAACCTGCTAACTCTGACAACATTGAATCTGTCTTATTTCCAGAGCCATCCTTAGGGGTGTGCGACAGGTGCGGCCGCACAGGGCCTCGCGCCTAGGAAGGCCTCGCGCCCGAAAAACAAATTAATGCAAAATAGCTAAATAATTATTTATTTTGTGGTGAGTTGTCTATTTCATAATAAAATTTAGAGTATATGACACTTCGGCCCCGTCACTGCCATCCCCTCCCCCCTCCTATAGCTCGGACTCTAATTGTCATAGGTCTATAAACATTGTGTGGTTCAACATCATGAGGGCCATTGTCATTACCAAACACCTAAGTTTTTATAAAAACCTGAATGTAAGAGCCCGACAAATTTAAACTCTTGTAACTCATGATCAAATTTTCACAGCGTGCTCAAATTTTGTGTGTGTGAACAAAGTAACATAAATTTACAGGAGACATTGTCGGGTTTTTTAACCAGAATCCTCCAAACTTTATAAAATGCTGAATATAAGAGCCCGACAAATTAAAACTCTTATAACTCGTGATCAAATTGTCATATCACGCTGAAATTTTTTGTGTGCATGAACAAACTGACATAATTTTACAGGAGGCATTGTCGTTTTTTTTTTTTTTTTTTTTTTTTTTAAACAGAAGTCCCTAAATTTTAGTATAGTGCAAATATAAAGACTCGATAATCACACACACTTATAAATCGGATCCAAATTGCTGCAGCCCATATAAGTTTTGATTGGTAAACATAATCATTTTAAGGGGAATACTTTGTCATTTTAATATAATAAATTAAAAAATGCCACACAAAGTATGAATGTACTACAATAGCTACAGCTCGAGTTATAAATGTTTAATTTGTTACCACCTTATATTTATAATACAATAAAATATTTCTAGCTTCGATAAATAATCGACAAAGCCCCTTTCCTTCCCCCTAAGATGTTTACCATAGAAAATTTGTTTGAGTCTCAGCAATTTGTATACGATTTATAAGTGTTTTTGGTTAACGAGCCCTTATATCCGTGCTATACTAAAATTTAGGGGCTTCGATTAAAAAAAAGACCATGTCCCTCCTTAATAAAGATTATATTTATCATGCAAAACATGAGAGCATTCTACTATAATTACGGATCGCGTTATAAGTGTTTTAAATTGTCAGTGTCTTATATTTATGATACACTAAAATGCAGGGAGAGGGGCTTCGATAAAAAAAAGATGACAGAACCAGGAATCTGATGGTTGGTTTGACGGCTGGCTGATGATTTTATTTCTAAGTCGATAATATGTAAGATGACTCTTCTTTCAAAATTTGTATTCAAATTCGAAAAATAGACACAATTCACGAACAGTAT
The DNA here is from genome assembly GCA_963931845.1 of Maratus michaelseni. NCBI lineage: Eukaryota > Metazoa > Arthropoda > Arachnida > Araneae > Salticidae > Maratus > Maratus michaelseni. The sequence goes on from OZ007598.1 coordinate 263,923,707, forward strand.
CTTTCGGATCACTCTGCGGCAATTTCATGATTAAACAGTATGTGGATGTTTTCTTTCTCTCTCTCTCTTTAACGACTGTACAATAATACTAAATTACCCTCTTCCCCCTAAAAAAAAGAAAGAAAGAAAGAAAAAGCTGCTTCGACATGACACAACCAGAATGAATTCTCTGCCTGTTCCAAATCTTCTGAAAAAAGAATAGACCAACCCGAGTCCGAACATTATGAAAGGAAATTGGTCCGATTCTCTATAAACCTCTACTAAACAGACTAACCCCCCCCCCCCCCACACACACACACACCTAAAAAAACGTAATCTTTGATGCGCCACCGTGTATGTCATTTGAGCGCGAGCTTTTTCAAAAGAAGATTTTGTCGTGTGTCGTGAGAAGTAGTGTTGCCAATTTAGATGATTTTTTTAATTCAAAATATCTACCAGAATTTCCGAATAGTTACCTTCGCTTTATTTAATCACATAATATATGTCATTAAATAAAGCAAAAATTATTATTAAAAATTTCTGATAGATGAATAAAAAAACAGCTAAATTGGCTACATTAGTCGGAATGGAAGGGCCTCGCCAAAGTTCTTGCACCCGGCCTCGCTTTCACTAAGGACGGCTCTGCTTATTTCCAAATTAGTCAATTATTTTAAAGAATCTTTAAAATCAGCACCAATTTTAGCATATCCCTAGATACATAAGACATTTATCTCGGATACAGACGCCAGTAATGAAGGAATTGGCGCAATTCTTTCCTGAATTTTTGGAAATGAAGAAAGTGTCCAAACCTATTTTAGCCAGAGTTTGACAAAATGGGAGAGAAATTGTTGTGTCACACGAAAACAGTTATTGGCAGTTTGTAAAATCTGTACAACATTCTCATCATTATCTCTATGACCAAAAGGTCACTCTTCAAATAGACCATGCTTCTTAAACTTTAACCCCTTTGCGAAAAGCCTTTATCGAATTTTTAATCTTTTACCACCTGTATTTTCAAATGGAAATTTTTCTTTGATTTAATCTCAGAAATGCTCCAATTAAATAATCTAAAATTTATTTTTAAATATTATTGTTAGAAAAATCAAAGATTCCGTACAACTTATATGTCACGTATATGTGACGCTCATTTCAAAGTGGTTAAGGAATCTGAAGGCCATGTAGCCATGACCTAGTTATCCCAAAGGCACGTGAAGCATGAGCTTCCCCTCTAAAATTTAGAAGAGGCCCCTAGTGACTGTGAAATGAGTCCTCTAATTCCCATTTTTATTTCTTTTATTTTGCATTTTTTAATTTTTTGGGAAAGGAATGTTTGCTTAACACATGAGAATATCCACACACTATTTCAGGAAACTTATGTAATCTGAACATATTAATGAGATCATTAACCTCTTAACCAATCATATGGCATCTTGATGTGCTGGTTAGAAATCATCTGGGTAGTTGAGCATACAGCAACTATATATACTAAATACGTCTGAAATATATAATGGGAATATAAAAAAGCTGTTTTATGAAATATATGTGATTTTGGCTAAGTCACTTATGGAAATAATATTAGTAGCATTGATAGGTTTTCATGTAAGTAGAATTTAGAAAACTTTTGCCAAATGAAAAGGGCCCTCAAAATGATACTGTGCTTCCCCTAGATTCAAAGGTTAATCGGGCCCTGATGCAGCTGGTTTCATTCTGAAGCTCCAGGAATATGAACGAAATATTCCAACAGAAAGGCACAACTCACAGAAACTTCACTCTAGGCCTTGTACTGAGAAGTGTAAATACGGCTTAAATGAGATGAAATTAGGTCTGAAGAGGAAAATTCATGCCAATGTGATCACCTCAACGACAGTGAATGGCTTGTCTTCAGATGAGCTCCAAAAAGTAGAATAAGACGATCCAGATACATAAAACAATATAACTTATCCTCGATAAGAAGCTAAATTCTGCAGGCACTCATCCTGGCATAAATGGGTTCAAGTACTGCAACAACAAAAAGAAATTAAGCTTTGTGACTTTCTTTAAAACTTAAGGATGGAGTATTATACTGCAAGTGCGTGACGATGATGGTTAAACGATGTTCAGATGTTTGGCATGAGATACAGGGCAGTCCGAGTAGAGACAATTTCAGAGAGATAAAGACTAACTGGAGGTTCCGAGGTCAGGGACACAGAATGCGGTGAGCGGTTATGTATGTTTAGAATATAATTAGTATATAAATAGTATATGAATAATTAGCCATAAAAGGCATAAAGCACAATACCCAGGGGGTCTTGGGAAAATAAGCCTCAAAGTTTCAGTAACAGTTTATAATTGGCTAAATTACTTCCTTTAGCATGCAGCTCAGTAGCATGGTTGGCAGTGCGCTGAATTCCAGAATTTTTTCTTTTGAGTTCAAATCCTACCCGTGTTCTTGTTTTTTGTGGTGAAAAATTTCATCAATTATTTTCGTACACAACTGTAAAAATATGTATAATCACTGAAATTTATGAAAAATAAAAATTAAATACGGTAAAACCGGGTACCTAAGTGTTTTCCTTTGTTGACAAAAGTATAGAAGGGCGGGAAATTTGGAACATTCCACAAAAGTGTTTGGGATATCTGTGCTATTGAAAAAACACATCTGTCACCCCAGAAAAGTTCTTCTCTACTTGGGAAAAGGCGTTTTCTAGGACCATCTGAAACAACTCCAAATGTTGGTGGTAGGGTAAAACTAGATACAAATTAGAAATTAAGTTTTTACACTTCCAGTTGCAAAAAGCTTTATTGTAATAAATTGTGAATCCAACTTTAATTCATTGCAGAGTTCAATGTTTTGCCGAAACAGACGATCAAAAATAAACACGGTCGTTCTCCTGGATAGCTGGACGTACACACTTCTACTTGGCATCAAAATATCATGTGAAAGCTTCAGATGACAGTGGTTTACTTACATGAATCGATCCATCAGACTGGACTTATTTGAAGAGCAGAAAAGACAGCAAAAAATCAAAACTTTTGAGGTGAATTTGTTTCCAGCACTGCACAGACACAGATTTTAATTCCCATCAAAAGCCGATGGCACACTGCTAGGGAATGCAGTTAAGATGGGTGCTGTCTACAGGGCAGCACCCATCAGCGATAAAAGAAGGTATATTTTTAACCTGCCTACCTGGATTTATCCTACATGTTTGGTAGTTTAGTACGATTTTAACTATGGTATTTTGCATGGTTAAATTTTTAGTGAAAAGAAAAATAAAAGTTGGAAATTTGTATTTTAATAGAGCAGAAATGCTTGGTGCTATTTAAATTAAAATTGTTTACAATTATTTAAATTATTATAAATATTAATTTAATCTCCAATTTTTATAGAGAAATAAAATAAAACTTTTGATATAAATCTGTAATATATTATTTTAATTTTGTTTGACTATCCAGACATTTAGAAAATATCATGATTTTTTAAAATATGCTTTTATTTATTTAATATGATTTTTAAATCTTGAATTCTTCATTTTGTAGCTGGAATCACTGTCTACATAATAAGTATTTTTAACAATGCAAAATCCTTTGTTTTCTTTAATTTTTTTAAATAAAAATATACCGTATTTTTATAATTGCATAAATACAGTTTAAACAATGAAATTTGCATGTTAATATTTGCATGTTTAAATAAATAAAGATAAAACTAAAAAAATAAGTTCACTGGTACATCTATACACCACAAAACTTTGCTGGTTTTAAAATTTATTTATAATTGTTTACATAAACAAACTATTATTTTTAATGGTGAAATAAATTAAAGTAAGCTACATAAAATTATAACTCACTGCTTTATTAATTTTTAAATTATAATTTGTCTGTTATCATAATAATATTTCAAAATTTATGGGGATTTTTTTTCAATGACTAATTTTTAAACGTTTGAATTTTTTACATCTTGCATTCTTGTATTTCTATTTACAATAACTGTCTATGTGCAAATTCGACCGGGGTAGCTCAGTTGGTAGAGCATGGCAGCTTCAGCCAAGAGATCCCACGTTCGAATCCTGGCCCAGACATTTTTCGTTCAGTTGGAAAATTACAACTCCTGTCTATGTACTTAAAAATAAGTTTTAAAACGATATTAAATTGCTAAAAATAGTTATTACGTAGGCAGTAACTGCAAAACCAAGAATCTGAGAGATTAAAAAATCATATTAAAAATTTTAAAGAATATTTTTAAAGAATCATGAAATTTTAAAAATATTTGGATAATGAAACAAAATTAAAATAATAAATTTATATTACGTATTTTAATTTATTTCTCTATAAAAAATAGGAGATTATTCATTTAAACAACTGTAAATAATTTTAAATAGCATAAAAAAAATTTGGTCTAAAGAAATAAAAGTTTTTTACTTTATTTTGTACTTTTGATTAAATAAAACATGCAAAATTCCATAGTTAAAATTGTACTTATATGTTACAAATGCCTTGGATTTATATTTTTCATAAATTAAAAAAATTATACATATTTTTTCACTTGTTGTTCGAAAATTATAGATAAAAATTTTTGCCGTGAAATATAAAGAGTCTGATTGGGATTCGAACTCAGAAAAAAAAAATCTTGAATTCGGTGCATTACCAACCATGCTGCTGAGCCACTTACCAGAGATTGTAATTTACTCATTATAAAGCGTTACTTAGACTTTGAGGTTCATTTTCTCAAGGCACTCTAGGTATTGCACTTTATGGCTTTCATATATTTATATATACCAACTATATTCTATTGATACACAAACATTTAACACATGCTGTGTCCCTGACCTCGGAACCCACCCTTGTAAATAAAACACAGAGACATTTCTACTGCAATTGATTTCACATTGCCGTCGAGAAATGATCTAAAAATGTCATACTAGCGAAGCCAAAAGGGACCAAAAATTAGAACTAAGGAACAGCTGCAGCACTATAACACAGGCACACCATTCAAGAGGATTGCTTTGGACATATTAGGTCCTTCACCACAGACATCTACTGAAAATTCGTACACCCTAGTGATAATGGATTACTTCACGAAGTCGCCTGATATCCATAGTTGATGAAATTGCACTGGGGCTAAAGCTTTGATAGAAAAATGTGTATCATGCTGTGGGGACCCTAAGATATTTAACTCAAACCATTGAATTTAAATTCAGCGCTATTCAATCAACTTTGAAGATACCTTCGCATATCAAAAACTCAAACAACAGCCTTACATTCCGAGTGTGATAACATGGTTGAGAGATTTAATTGGACAGTTGTAAATCACGTCTCTGTTTCGAAAAATCAGACATTCCCATCTACTAATGTTCCTTCTTGCCTACAGAAGTGCATTGCATGAAACAGCTAGGTCAACATCATCTGAGATGCTGTTTGGTAGAACACTTCATTAGTCCTGCAACATCTTATTTGGTTGACAGAGTGACATGCCTTCCTTACCTATCAGTAATTTGGAGAGTGTGAATCGGTTAGACAAAGAAAAGATCAATCTTACCTGTTACGATATCAGAGTGACAAAAGACTGCTTGCAGATAGGTGATCGGGTATGACTATATAATCTGAAATTCCCGATGAAGACCATGTCCAAAATTATAACAAAATTGAGAAGGACCTTATACTATAATGATAAAGCTATTTATATAGGCTGACTAGTCAGCAGTTTTGTAGTTGTAAAACAACCACAGGGCAGACAACATGCTATAGGCAGAGGATATATGGTAGACTCATGAATGTTCATGGCTAGAATACATGCTATAGCTTTATTTGAAAAACATGGGGTATACAGAGCTTCTTAAAATAATCCAGAAGGTATACAGCATGTATCTCAGTATACCCTACACTACACCCTAGCTTGTCAGGCATTCTCAGCTCTACTGGAGAGTCTTGTGTGTCAGATTTTAGAATCTTTAAAAAATATATCATACAGTGCTACTTCGACATGTGCATTGCTTGATAAATTACCACATGCATGGTGTATAATTTTATGCCAACAGCTGGGATTTGAAATGGAAGCATATTTAGTTAGATATTGGGCAATTTCTTTTTTATGTATAACTGTTCTTTCCAAGGGATTCCTATAAATTGCCTTCCTTCGAACTCTGATTAATCTTTGATATTGATTGCACCTGATTGTTAATCTAAGCAATCTAATAATTGAAAATCAGAAACAATGTCACAGTCATATATATTCTACAAATCTGATTAAATAGATGTTGCTTGAAAGCCCAAACAATTATTCAGAAAACCAGTCTTCCAGAATACATCTATCTGGCCCTGGCCATTCTGGATAAATGGTTCTATAATGTATTTAAAAAAAAAAAAATGATATCTTCATTGTTAATTCACTAATTTCATTAAAATTTTCAGCTAGTTGCAATAATAGTAAATTAGGCTGTGTAACAAAGTTTTATTAAAACATAATCAGTTATTAGAAAATTAGAGCACTCCCACAAAAAAGCAACTGCAATGAAAAAGGAGAGAATTGTCTGCAGCTTGTTTTGTTTATTCAACTCCGTGAAGTTGAACATTATCAAAATCGGATTACCAGCATTTCATGGATAATGTGTTTTATTCTGCAAAAACAAACTATGCGTAGATCTTTTTTTTTATATTATTAAAGAAAAACTTTTTAAAAGAATTAATCTAAAATAAGATGTTCTATATTTTACCATGCTTAGCAAATCAATCTTAGTATTATAAATGGAAAGCTGCTGCAGTAAATTGTTTTGTTTCATTATAGATAAATAATGTTTTCATAATCATATCGAATTTATAAATCAACTTCTGTTTTGGGAACACTAGAACATGAAAAGAAAGAAACTAACCTTGGTGTAATTATCAACACCGTAAAAAAATTCATCGTCAAGGGAGTGAAAACACATTCCAACAAAGAGTTTTGGTAAAGAGGCTACAAACATAATTTTTTTTTTAAATGAGAGGGGGTGGGTGGGCAGGATTTTAGGAAATTTATGGTAGGCTTTTGGTACAAAGAACAAATAACAAAGTTTGGGCAGAAAATTCATGTAATCAAATAACACAAAGCAAAAATGTATTCATTGATTTTATACTCTGCTTTGAACAGAGCCAGTTTTTCCATCAGGTGACCGTGGAGGGGTACCAAAACAATTTTATTAATGAATTCGTCCAACATACTTGCAAGAGCAGTACACTGTTTCAATTATGTTTGAATTGGTTCAGTATTTTGGATGTGATTGTGATGAGAAATGCTGCTTATTTTTTGCTTTGGTGTATCCTTGAACAATGATAGCTACATGCTTGATTAACAAACTAATCCAAGATGCTGGTAGATGAATTTAGTGTAGCAATTGGGTTCTTATTAGTTCAATATTTTGGATATTATTGTGATGAAAGGATTAATAATATTTAAAATATATCAGAGCAGAGAAAAACCCAAAGCAAAATAAATAAGATTAATCTTATATATCCAGAGAAATATATTTAATTTGCAAAAAGATCAAAACATCACAAAAAGCTTACAGCTTACATAGATCTGCTTAAAAGAGATATTAAAAAAAGTAAAGAGAAGAAAAAAAGGCAGTACTGATGACAAAAATAATTACACAAAAACTTGCATATTTATATTTTAACCATGGGAAATATAATCATAAGACTTACAATATTTACAACAAATACCTTATTAAATTTGTCACAGTAATATAATAATTGCATTAAAACAAAGCTATTAAATGCAAATAGCTACGAAAGTGCCTCCTTTCTTAATAATAATAAATCACAAAATTTTGGTACAAGAGTAGATTTTAATTGTAGGAAGCAATTACACTAACCCAATTTCTAAATAAATATTTTCTTTTCAAATTAGTAAGGATATGCAATATATTTTATTGGGAATGAATAAATTCCCTAATTCTATACGGGAGACGAATGGTAAGCAATTACTAACCCAAATTCTAAATAAATATTTTCTTTCCAAAAATTTTTTTCAAATTAGTAAGGATATGCAAACTATTATACTAGGATATCACCACACTATGAACCATCTATGCAAACAAATTGTTACTTTTCCATCTTCTTGCCTTTTTATAAAGATCTGTAACATCTACTATCTGCCATAATTTAAAGTAATAATTTAACAAAATATAAATCTGTGGAAAACAGCAATTACTGCTGTTTTGGCCAAATGACCAAAAAATTCCCACCTAATTGCACTAAAATATTTTCATTACTTACTAATAATGTTAATGAGATTTTTTTTATTAAAACTTTAAAAAATAGTCGTAAGGAAAAATTACAATAGATGAAATATAATGTAAGCATAGAGATGTAAATTTTCCAAAAAAGAAAAGATTTCTAAAAAAAAAAAAAAAAAGATTTTCTTGCAATTATTTTTCTTAGTAAACATAAAAACATTTTTTAAAGCTTATGTACACTAAAATAATTGTGATCACTTTACATGAATATGCTACAAAATAAATGAATAAATAAAATAAATGATATTTAGTATTTAAAATTTAGTCTTTCAGCTGCAGAGTTTCCACAGAAGTTTTTTTTTTTTTTTAGCTTATTTTAACACTATTTAATGATTCAATTGTTAAAATTATCATTCCAGTTCCTTTTCTAGTTTAAATTGAAATTATAAAATCAATTTTAAAGGTTACCTGGTACGTTTCATCTGATATGATTAGGTTGATGAAAAGAAAATTTTAACTGTATTGCACATCCTCCAACACAATACAATAAAATTGCCATAATGGACACTCCTGATTAGCAGACACCTATATTCAGTGAACACTTTTTTTAATCTCCAACACCTACATATTTGTATGTTTTTACCCCTGAATAGCAGATGCCTCCAGATAGCAGACAAGTTTTATGGTTGAAGGTGTAGATCTTTAGTACGCAATTCTCCATATAACGTACAACTTCTCAGATGTAACCAATGAATTTTCAATTAAGAAACACCTGAATTCTTACATTATAAATAGTTGCTATTCTCTAGAGGACTAAATCTGATACATTAATTTAACTTTATCTCCTTAATTCAGAGCTAGTTACTGAAAAAATTGCTAATATTTGATACAGGTATGTTTGGACAATCTTTATAAAGTAAATTTAACAATGTGTGGAATGATCTATATTATGCAAAAAACTATAATCTGCACAACTCCTGGTAATAAAGAATGCAATATAAAGATACTCTAATGTATTTTGGTATGTTTCACACATATTTGGCCATGTTTTACAAGCTAAATTTAATGTGTGAAATGTGATCTATATAGTGCAAAATTCTATATAACGCACAACCTCATGTTTTTAGGTTTGCGTTATAAAGATCTTCTACTGTATTAGGAGGTTTCACTACTTTTCATTTTGATTACATGTTGCCAAGCAACATTTTCTAGATACTGACTTATTTATATGTGTTTATGTTATAAACAATAAGGCAAAGGAAGGATGTGTATTTACTTTTGGTACAGAGTAAATAATCCCAGCCGCATTTTATTAAAGAAAAGAATATTTACTAAATCTATATTTAAAACTTAGAAATTTTTTCATTAGAAAATTTCACATGCCTTGCATTCATTATATTTCAAATTTTAATAGCTTAAAAGGCATATAGTGAAAAAGTATCGAAGCCAGGACTCGAACCCGGGTCACCAGTATAGCACACTGACGTCCTACCAACTGAACCACTTGGGAACGATACTCAGCCTCGAACTTTCTCACTATAACATGTTGGCAAGACTACAAATGCAGCACAAGATGGAGTAACTCTATCTTGTGCTGCGTTTGCGTTCAGTGCACTATACTGATGACCTGGGTTCAAGTCCCAGCTTGGGTACTTTTTTTTCACTATGTTGGCTATACGCCAACTTTTTACTGCTTTTCATGCCAACTTCTTACTGCTTTTAAGCAATTCAAATTTAAAATATTAGAATATTTACTTTTTATTTTTCAAGAATTTTGAGATTTTTTTAAATACAGTAGAATATCTTTATAATGCAATTCTCTATATAACGCACAACTTTTGAGATGTAAACAATGAATTTTGCAGTTAAGAAGCACCTGTAATCCACATTGTAGAAATATTACTAGCCTCTTGAAGATTAAGTTTCAAACATTATTTCATCTTTATCTGCCTAATTAAGAGTTTTTTAAAGAAAATGTTGCTTCTATTAATTTAAAAATTTTTGGAAATAAGTAATTATAATGATTTTGTTCAGGATCATGTTTATAAGGTATTTTAACAATATGTGAAATGATCTATATTGTGCAAAAATTTATAATCTGCACAACTTTTGGTCCCAAGGAATGCAATATAAAGATCTTCTACTGCATACTGATATGTTCCAGACATATTTTGCCATGTTTACACGGTAAGCTTTAATGATATATGAAATTATCTATGTAACACAAAATTCTATATAATGCAAAAGTCTCATTTTTAGGTTTGCGTTATAAAGATCTTCTACTGTGTTCTGATCTGATTATCCCTTTAAGACACAAGAAAGTTTGTGATTAACCAGGACTGAAATTAGGGACATATGCCCCAGTCAACAGTGTAGAAGGAGACACCAAAAGAGCATAGTCTTTTGTTAAAAAAATCAAATAACGAAATTTGGGCACAAAATTCATGCATTCAAAAAATCCAAAGCAAGAATGTATTCATTGATTACTCTTTGCTTTGAACAGGCCCAGTTTTTCCATTCGGTTATCATGGAAGGGCACCAAAACAATTTTATTAATGGATTCATCCAAGATCCTTGCAAGAGCAATATACTGTCCCAATTATGTTTGAATTAATTAAATATTTCAGATGTGATCACGAAGAGGAGAAGTTGTGTATGTTTTTTACTTCGGTGTGTCCTTGTAAACTAACTATTAATAGCTACATACTTGATTAACAAACTCATCCAAGATGCTGGCAGAACAATTAGTGTAACTATTAGGTTCTTATTAATTCAATATTTCGGATGTTATCGTGACGATAGGATTGGCATTATACAGATGTACAGGGTGATGATAAAAAAAACTATCCTGATATATGAGCCCCTAACTATCATACTGTTCACAGAAACTGAATGAAACTTTGATTTAAAGTATTTTGAGGTATGCGCTCAAGAATCATATGAAAGACAACAGTTACAGTTACAGTGACAAAATTTTCGAAAATTTCAAATGGCAACACCTACTTTTTTTTATTGGAATGTGATCTTCATAATGATAAACCATAAAAAGCGTTGGAACGGTACCTATAGCATGAAAATCACCGGCGCTAGACAGACTAAGAAGAATAGTGTAAACAACCAATAAGGACAGAGAAGCAACAACAAACAAAACATTTTATTGTGTTTCATACATTTTCCATTTTACACACGATGACACTTTACATGCGGCAGATGGTGGATAGCACTGAACAATAAAATGTTTTACTTTCTGTTGCTTCTCTGTCCTTTATTGATTGTTTTCACTTTTCTTCTTAGTCTGTCTAGCGCCGGCGATTTTCGTGCTACAGGTACCGTTCCAACTCTTTTTATGGTTTTTCACAACGAAGATCACATTCCAATAAAAAAAAGTAGGTGTTGCCATTTAAAATTTTTGAAATTTTGTCACTGTAACCGTAACTGTTGTTTTTCACATGATTCTTGAGTGCATACCTCATAATACTTTAGGCCAGAATTTCATTCAGTTTCTGTGAACGGTATGACAGTTATGGGCTCATATATCGGGATAGTTTTTTTATAATCACCCTGTATACATATATATATACACACGAGGAAAAGTCATTAAGTAAGTCACAAAAGATAATTAAATAATAACTTACAATGATATTCACTTCAAAACTATTTTTATTTCTCAACATATTCTCCACCAATATTTATGCACCTATACCACCATTTTATCATTTCCCCAACACCAGCTGCATAACATTCTTTGGGTTGCTGTCTGAGCCACATTAGGACTTCAAGTTCAACCTTTTCATCCTCTGTGAATATCATCTTGCTTCCAAGATGGTTTTTTAGTGGACTAAACAGATGAAAATCACTTGGGGATAAGTCGAAGCTGTATGGTAAATGTTGAAGAAGTTGCCAACCAAACTTTTGAATTGTCTCCAGTGTTCAACTTAAAGTCCTAATGTGGCTGAGACAGCAACCCAAAGAATGTTATGCAGCTGGTGTTGGGGCACTGATAAAACAGCGATACAGGTGCATAAATGTTGGTGGAGAATATGTTGAGAAATAAAAATAGTTTTGAAGTGAATATCATTGTAAGTTATTATTTAATTATCTTTTGTGACTTACTTAATGACTTTTCCTCCTATATACATATAAATGAAATGATTGCAATAGATCAATTTCTAAAGAAGTAAACTAAAAATATTAAATTTAATATACTTTGTAACAAAAAATCCATATTTAAAATAAAAACAATGGATAGAAAACTTCTGTTTATAAATTTATTTTAGAAAATAGGGGTTATGGGTGCCAAATTCATGCTTAGCTGAGTGAAAAAAACATCCTAGTTTCAGCCCTAGAGCATGGCTGTGCGAAGAGGGGGGCAAAAGAGGCCTTTGTCCCGGGTGCGGAAATTGAGATGGTGCCAAATTTATACTACCAACCATGGTTTTATTATTATTATTTTCATTTTTTGGTCATCGATCATTTTCTGGAGGATTTCTTTTTCTCTTTTCATCATTCTTTTCTTTTTCTGTCCCGAAATATATTTTACTCTCCAATAAATAAGTGCAATTTTTTCTTATGCTATTTAGTTGTTTGCAATTTCTGAATTAAAATGAAACTTTTTAAAGTCCCTCCCTTAATTAGTTAAAATTCTCAATTACATTAATTAGCAATATAAAGTTAATAAAGTGTTGAGATTTCACAATTCCAATTTAATTCATAATAATTAAATTATCACTAAATATTTATAAGTCATTTCTTACATTTAAATCTTTCTTCTCAATTAAAATAAAATCACTTAATTCATTTCTTAATTTAAATCTATAGAAAATCACTTGCGTTGTGTTATCAAAATAATTTAAAAACTACAGTAAACCAGATGCTGGGCCTAGAAAAATGTGAGGTGATCAAGATTTAAACTATCTTAGTATTGATGATTCATTTAGATGGTCATTAGTTTCCTCCTAAAACTGATATAAATTCCATGACAGAATCAATTATCAATTTTATATTAATAGTTATTTTGAAGTAGTGAATGTAATGAGTAATATTTAAATAGAAAAATATTTTCTTTCAGCAATTTTTTTAGATTTAATAACGAGTTTCTAACTTGAAGCGTTTTTAAACGAAAACTTTGACACCGTCATTTTCCCAGAAAAAATATACCAAGACAAAAATACGTTTTAGAGGGGATATATTTTTAGCCAAGGTCAAAGTGTAGCAGAACATTCCATGAATCAGTTGCTTTTGTTTGTGTGGGGGAGGGAGTAAAAACAGGTGTTTCGTTTGCGCATCGTCAGCGGGAAAAGGGTATTTCCCTTGTTCACTAGTGTCGACCGATTCAGTGGATTTATTTCTCATTTTGCGCCCATAAATATGCTCAAAACTACATATCTTACGTTAGAAGAAGCTCTTTAAAAAAATTTTGATGAAGATTTAGATAATGATGACGGGAACGAAACCAATAATATTGTTATTCCACCAGACACAGCAGAAGCTAGTGATGAAGAAGAAGGAAATGATAATATTTTGAATAATGGCAATGATAATTTACCATGCTATACTGCTAGTGAAATTGAAATGTGCATAAAAAAGAAGTCTGTGCTGTCTAAAAGCAGTACAAGTCATGTGAAGAAAATAAAAAAACAGAAATATGACGACGTAAAATGGATAAAGAAGGAACCATTGAATGCAGCCAAAGAATGCTGAAAAAGATAAAATAGAAACTATAAAAAGTATAATACAAGATAAAACTAGTGCTGAAATTTTTAATCTTATCATTTCCTTAGAGGTTTTTTCACTTCTCGTCGAACAGACAAATTTATATGCCCCCCAAAAAATCGTCCAGATTTCTTAGCATCTGAAACCTATATGATACGATTCATTGGAATATTGTTGCTTACGTGATATGATTCTTTACCTCAGGAAGAAATGTATTGGTATCTTGATAAGGACGCTTCTGTTCCTATTGTGTGAGAATCGACTGTCAGCGAGAGAAGTACTGCCAGTTTGCAGTACAGGAACATGAAACAAAATTTGCATTTGGCTGATAACAGTAGAATAGATAGCAGTGATAAATTATACAAGGTGAGACCATACTTAAAGTTTCTAAACAGAAAGTTTCAACAATTTGGGATATTTTTACATGACTTGAGCATTGATAAGCAAATGATTCCTTATAGAGTCAAACAACACCAAAATGGGAGGAGTCGATTTATGCGACAATTCAGTCACCAATTACAGAATAAGAATACGTGGAAAAAATGGTGATGGCCAATATTTACAAATTACATTGATGTAACATTGACAAACGCATGGAAACTATCAAGATTGTGTTCTGAAAATAAAAAGTCTCTCTTAGATTTCAGACGTGAAGTTGCATTGTCTCTTTTGCAAACACCATTTGAAAGTGAAGAGTTAGCCAGAAACAGATCAGCAACAAGCTCAGCATTTGAAAGCCCTTTCATGGAGAACATGGACATTTAATCGTCAAGTCCAAAGACAGCAGAAGTCTGCATTGTAAACAATGCCATAGCCAGACAGTTTATCGATGCAAAGTTTGTGATGCTGCTTTACATCATAATTGCAGTGAATCTTTTCAAGCTTGAAATTCTTTTCTGAATATAAATAGCAATTTGTAAAGGAAAAAAAAAAATTTTTATATAATAAACTAATTTACTATAAAGTGATTGTTGATTTCTAATGTGTAACAAAGCTAAAAAAATCTCCCAAAGCTCAACTCTAAGAAAACTTTGCACATGTTCATTTGAACTCGAGTTTACAACAGTACTTCTATTGCGCTGACGTTGCGCGAACGCAACACCCGATTTTTCGTAAAGTAAGACACTTTTTGTTATTTTCTCTTTAAATTAATGTTATATATGCTCAAATGAATAACCAATATTATTTGTATCAAAAAATTTTAACCCTTTATAGTTTTGGCGGTTAATGGGTTAAAATTTATCAATTAATATCAAAGAATTAATTTATCAATGCTTGACTAAAATTTTACTTCTATAAATTAACTTTAACTTGATTTTGAAATATAAGTGGTTCTGTCAAAACTAATTTTGTTTTCTTCATGATAATTATTGAATATCAACAGTCATAGGAAGAGTTATAAATTAAATAAAAATTGTTTAAAATAACATTAATTTACTAATTATTCAAATTTAAATTAAAAATACTAACGAATGAAAAGTTTACTTATATAATAGAAATTTAGTAAAACTAACTCTTCCGATGATCGCTAACATTCATCTGAAAAGGAAGGTACACATCCAAAACTAGAATAATGAGTAGCACTGCAGGTATTGAAAACAAAATTCTTGATGTAATTAATTTTAGTTTATTGAGATAAACATATATAGTTAAGTACAGTTTTACCTTCAGCATTAATTAATGAATTCCCCTTTCCACAAAATTCGACTACACATAGTCGAAGGAATCATACCTGTAATTCCAACACAAAATTCAACAATACATAATTGTGTAAATGATTTCTGTAATTCATATAATGTTTTCTATATAAATCGGAGCTGCTGGTTTCGTTTAATAAAGATATCTAATCATAATTTAAATTAATTTAAATCAAGCTTAATGCTTGAAGATAGTTTGACTTTAAATGTATATTAAATAAAAAAATGGAAATATTAGTGAACATGCAGAAATTTAAAGAAATGAAAGGAAAGCAAAGGACTTAACATTTTGGGGCCCCGGGCCACTCAGTACTGTCAGATCACTCTCAAGGCCTGCCATCGCCGCCACTGTCAGAATCAAGAATAAGGACTTCTCTCCAGCTCGATTATAGTCAGAATGTCTCTCTGTCTCGCAATCTCCGCAAAGGCCGCAATCTCAGCCTGTTCACTTCCTTTTGATCTCTATGCGCGCAGGATAAATAGTTACATGCATTTCTTGAAGCAAAACCTTAATTAAGATGAGCTATTGTGCAATATATTTTAATCTGAGTAATATAGCCTCAGATTCTTATTTGCATTTCATTACTTTCTTTACTTAATTCATTTAAGGTTTATGAATAAATATTGCATATATATCCCTGCGCACATATGTTCAAATCATCATCCATTCCCCTTTCCACTGCTCCGGAAGTACGTGACGTCAAAGATCACGTGGGGACGCTAAAGGGTTATTCCCTCTTTGATTGCTTTTCCATAAGGTCTCGCTCCGATGTTCGGTGTTCTACGATCTTGTAAACAAAGGGGGAGAAAAAGGGAAAGAGATAGACAGAGAGAGAAAAACAGAATTTTCACCACATGCAAGAAAGTAAATGGATTATCATTTATATTTAATTTAACCAGCAGCCTCCATAAAAGCCTTTTAAAATACCAGCAACTCCTTTCAATTAATATTTAAAATACAACCACATATTTAAAAATATATCTGTTAATAATGGTGCAGTATGATCGTTCCAAAAATAAACATTTTCAAAATTAACGTTAAACAAGTTGAAGTGCGCTTTAATCAACCGATTAAAGGCCAATTCCAAAAACATTATGTTAATAAACAAACATTCAGCCCAAATAATATATAGAATTAAACCATTATTTATTTAGAAACTATTGAACTTAGTGGACAGTGTGAATACTTTTTGTTTTGGTAAAATTCTGTGCCAATTTATTTTACTCAAGCAACCTTTCCCCGTAGTTAAATTATTAAACTATAATTAGAAAAGCATCAATAACAATTTAATTGATATTGTGGATTAGAATAACTGTAAATTTAGCAACACAACAACTGTTCTGTAGGAAAAAAATTCTACAGAACTTCTAAGAATTCTACAGAAACATTTTCTTTAGAAAAAGTATAGAACTCTTCAAAACTCTATAAAAAATAGTATTCTATAGAATGACCATTCTATAGAACTTGTAAAGAATTCTATAGAGTTCTATACAGCTCTATGAACCATTTTCGTAAGGGATGGAGAGGTAAAGATTAAATATATATATTTTTTAATTTTTAGATAGTAAGGTGCAATTTTGAACATTTCTGTTTGATAGAGGGAACCTAACTGAACACATTTACACCGGTTCAAACTTTATTTTTCTGGAAAAAAACTGTTTTTTTGTTTTTTCTCCCGAGTATTCCTATTTTTATGCAAGCATATACAACTAATAAATCATAAAACAAACAAGGAAACCTACTAACAATCTAGTTACAAAATAGCCAGAGAAAGTTACCATTTCATCTAGTACACTTTAGTACTTAGAATAGGATAACGATAAACTTATGTTTAATAAATATTTGAAGAAAAATTAGACTAAGCTCGAGTAGCATTTTGGGACGAGTGTAGCTATTATGTTGCTTGACCCTCATCCGAAAAGTCGCCAAGCTTTGGCGAAAGACACATATAGTTTCCAAAATGATTGTGTGACCAATTGTGATTTTTAAAAAGCAGAATTTTTCAGCAACTCCAAGCAAGGTTTTCATTTGTTATTGTCATGACCCTAGATTAAGGCTTCTATATTTAGTAGCTCTACCCTAGATTAAGACTCCTATTAGATTAACCTTGATTTCTTCTATGTTCATGTAATGGTCATTGTTATCAAAGAATGCACAGTAGTTAACAGTTCTCTCTTTGTCCAGTCTGGACGATGTCCACAAGGACGATGAGAATACTAGAAGATTCCCTTAATTAACCGTTATTTCGCTTATGCGTTTGATTTTTAGACAATAAACTTAGAAACCTATTAAAATATCTTAGTATAACAATTAAATTTCCTGTATTTGAAATGTAATTTATTTATTTATACAGATATTTAATTACACGTAATGAAGCCTTCATTCTGAAATTAATACCATTTATACAGGTTTTTATAATTAAATATATATATGTGTGTGTGTGTGTGTATTAAAAAAGAGAGAATGAAACTAATGATAATTTAAGTAAAAGAGAGAAACTAATGATAATTTGAGTAAAAAAGAGAGAGAGAAACTAATGATAATTTAAGTAAAATATTTAAAATAAAATTAATTAATATATAAAGTTTTTTATTATAATTATTTTTTCTTTATCGTTACATATAAATATACGCAGAGCTTTGGAATAAACCTGCGGTTTCTCTTTGGGTTACATTTGTCGTAATTTGGCGAGTTTCACTGCTGTTGCTTGGCAATGGCAACCCCGACTTTTTGGATGTCCGAGGACTTTTGTCCTGCCGCCGCCGTACGACGTAATTTCTTCTGTACTTTGCTACTGTACTGTCCCAGCATTTTTTTCTTGTTTTCACGAGTTCACGTTTTTTTTTTTTCAATTTTGTATATTTCCGATTTATTTATTATACATGTTTAAATTTTTGAATTTAGGGATAGATTTGTTATTTTTGAAATTAGATATATTTTTGATAAAACTTTTTTTGGTTTTCTTTGCTTTGTGAATGTAGGGTTAGAGATTGGTTTAATGTGAGTTCCAGGTATTTGATTACGTTTTACAGGATTCTTTTGTATTAAGTAGATGTGTTTTAATGTCTTTTGTCGATTTTTTATTGTTATGTAGCTTGCTACTGAACAGCGCTTTTCTATTCTCTCAATTTTATGACTCCACGTGGTTTTTTACTCAAGGTTATATTTTTCCGATTAATTTATTATCAATGAATTAAATTATTAGATTTAGGGATGGATTTGTTATTTTTTAAATTAGATATATTTTTGATAAAAGTTTTTCTTGTTTCGTTTGCTTGATTTTACGTTTTACAGGATTCTTTTAACCACTTTCGATCGTTATTTGGAATTTATTCTTGATTGAAGCAATATGATTACCCGGGGAGGGGGGGAGGCAGAGCCGGGGCCTCAGAGATCAGGCTGTGTGCTTTTCCTACCGGGCTTACTAGAACTCCTATATTCGTTTGTACGGATTGTTTACGGTAGTATTTTGATATTATTTATTGTTTTATTTAGTAATTAATAATATTTTACAGTGTATTTAGATTATAACGCTATCTAGATTATAACTATTGAAGAAAGTGTAGATTATATCTATAAAATAATGAGAAGAAAATGTTGTGCTCCTGCTTTCAAATCTAAGTCTTCAAATTACCAACTGATAATGAAAAGAAGAAATTTTAGCTACGAAAATTACATTGTGATAATTTTACTGGCTTAGATGTATCACACGCCCTCAGAAGGCAGCCATCTTGTTTGGCAATTTTGGTATTATGTGTAATCTCTAAAAAAATTTTAATTTTGAAATATATAGAGATTAAACATAATAATAAAAAAAGGAATTCAAGCAAAATCATGAAATTTTTAATCAATGACCACTTGGTAAATACTTGTTGGCCAAACAAACTTGCGGATTGCGGGCGAGTGATACATCTGCTCCATTTTACTCATATTTCAAAAGCATTGGTCTGCATTAAACTTTTCGATTTACGTTTTATAATTCCTGAAGCTAGAATTGATATGGTACTGAACTTACTGTGCAGAGAGAAAAAAATTAACCCTAACAACGAATTTGTATCCTACTGTAATAAAAATATTCCGGCATATTTGAATAAATTTGTACTTCCAAAACGAAAAGAGCCAAATGATCTTTGGAAAAAAAATAAAAGAAGCAGATGATGAATAGTTTAAAAAATGGTGCAACAATGACAACAGACCTTTCGAAGATTTTTAAATATAGTAATAAATTGAATGAAATCTGGATACACTTAGTTAGAAGTGAGTGTGCTTTGTTTATAAAATTAAAACTATCTGATTTCCCTAAATTGGTAGTTCCATTTAAAATTTTAGCTAACTTAAGTGTACAAATATATTATCAAAATAAATCTGTTGATAATTTTCTTTGAATGGTTATTAGGTTCTGGACACAAGTACAATAAAAGAGACAATTTTTGGAAATATTGTAAATAAGTTATCAAGTTAAGATAAAACAGAAAAGCAAATACAGGCGATTTAGAGAAAATGGCTTATGATGAGAGAAGACAATTCGGCAAAATATTTTCTGGCAACCTATTTGCTGTTTCATTTAAATAAGCATTTTTTTTTCAATATTTATACAATTTATTTAATATAAAGAAGCCATTTATCTATTTTTATATACAGATAGAACAGAATTGTATATATAAATAAACATAAAAGTTCATTAGGTTTGTTGTCATAGCTGTGCATGTAATTTGGAAACATATCTAACTTTCTGAAGTCCGAATTGCGCCAAGCTTTTAAAAGAAGCGCCAAGTTCTTTATAGTTGAAAAATATCGATTTCTCTATTTAATTTGACATTTATTGTGTTTTTTGGTGGTTGAATTATGGTATGTAGTGTTAAAAGGGGGGTATGGGATTGATTTTGTGAAGTTTTTGGCAGATTTATTATACATTTTGTACATATATTTATTGTAAAATAATGTTTTTAGGAAAAGAAAAGTCATTGTGTTCAATCTGATCTATTAATCTTAGCTATTTTTTTATTTAAATCTTTAATTTCCTTTTATAAAACAAGTTTATTAACTCCCTTTTATTTCACGATTATAAAATTTAGTACTATTATTTATATCATGACAAATTTTAAGACAGGAAATTCAAAACATCTCTCTTTATTAAATCTTTCTGCTGGGATACATTAACCGAACTGGATCTCTCCTGTGACACCACTAACACTTGTAGCAGGGCCAGTAGAAAAAGCACACATCTTGGAGGCCCCAGCTGGGCACCCCAGACAAAAAAAAGATGTAATCTTATTTAAAAAAAAAAAAAAAAACTTTTTATAGACCCCCCTGGAATTTACTAAAAAATATCTTCATTTTAAAATTTCTCTAGGTAAGTGAGATAGATCATTGGTTTTCTTTTATATTTCATAAAATGTATGGTTTTCAAAATGTCATTTTGGCATTAATTTACTATTTTATAATTTAAATTATGTGTTTTTGCTTTTATTTTGATTCTCGTGATTTAAATTTGTGGTTTTCGAAATATTCTGCACAAAGCAGGTGAGTTTGATTCTTACTTTGCCAAATTCCAAAAAGTGGATTTATTGTTAAAAGAAAAATAATGGGTGGTTAAAACAAACACCTTTTTATACCTCCCCCCCCAAAAAAAAAAAAAAAAAACTGCCTTCAACTGCAACAGTTTTTAATGTTTCTAGGTAAGTGAAATCTTTTTATGTTTGAAGCTAGGTTTTTGCTACGTAGAAACATTATCTAACTTTCGAAAATATTTTAAAAATTATTATTTTAATGTTTATATAGTTAACCCATTTTTATATAAAAGAAGGTCCAGAATATTGTTTTAGAGGAAAAACTATACATATGAATATGACTGGTAACACGTCATTCATATTCAGTTATACATTTACATGTTCTTGTTCATTTTTCAAAATAAAAGTTGAAATTTATATTTGAGATATAATTATAGACTAGTTCATATTACATTAAAATTTAGATGAGTTTTTTTTAATTCACTGAAAATTTTATTATCAGATTCGGGTTGTGTTGTACCCGGCCTCTGCAGGACTTAAGACCCTACCACTTTTAGGAGGTGACAAAGAAAAGATGTTAAGGTAAGAGTCAATGGCGGATCTAAGGGGGGGGCGATCGCCCCCCCCTTGAGCCGAAAAAGAGTCGATAAACCGACATCGGCCCGGCCCGACCCGCGGGTCGGGCCTTCTTTTTCTGGAGTCTCGGGCTTGGAGCGGGCCTCGCGTTTTCTGGAGACTGGGGCCGACCAGACTTCGGGTCGTGCCTGGATTAAATTTCATTCTTTCTAAGAGGTCTGCACGGGCCGAAATTTTCAGGCCTGAGCCAGGCATAAAAGCAGAAAATTCGGTTCCGTTGCCAGCAATGGCGTATCGCACCCCCGCCCCCCCCCCCTTGCTTTAATAAAAGGTCTGCAAACCGACATCAGAGGTCTGTGCGGGAAAGGGTCTGGCCCAAAGAAAAATCTCGAGCCAGTTTTCATTCACGAAACTCGGACCTTGCCAGTTCTCCACTCTTTTCTGGCCGGGTATTCCTTTTCTGTAGACTCGAGCCGGGCCGGTATAGACTTCTTTTTTCCAGGACGAGTTTGGCAAGGAATTCATTTTTTCTAGAGATCTGCACGAGCCGAAATTTCCTGACTCGGGCCCGACCCGGTATAAAAGCTAACAATTCGGCCCGTGTCTGACTCAACCCGTATGAAAACCATTATTCGCTCGTACATACCTCTAAATTCTTGCCTCCGAGCCTATGTTCGGGTGGAATTTTAGGTAGATTTCCAGATCTACGCCGATCATGACTCCCAGAACCCAAAACCACACCCAGTTCAAAACTTTATCTATCTATATCACTTTTTTATGGACACGATAACTTCAATAATTCTGCACAAATCTCATCCAAACTGATATATAAAATCAAGGGGCATAAAATCTCAATTTGGTCAAGTTCGTTAATGGGCAAAATTGAACCAAGGTTGGGGAAATGGGGGGAGGGGGGGGGCTTTTTGTGAAAACAGAAAAAAACACATAACTTCTTAAATATGATACATATCGAATCCGTTTAAAGTTATTATTACTTCTAGGAAAAGGGCCGAAAATTTATGTTGGACAGATTTTTGATATCATTAAAAATGGCCTCAAGGGGGGGGGAGGAATAGGTGTGTTTAAGAAGAAAAAAATTCATAACTTTGTCAATTCACAAGATATCAAATCCTCTTAAATTTGTTATAAATCCTCTTAATATTATCTACAACTTTTATATTGACAAGTTTTTTATAGGACCAACCGTTACAGCAAAACAAAATTAAAACAAAAAAATCCTAGCCGGCTCCGCCTACAGACACAGGTGATTTCGAAGTAGTCGGTCCCAACTGCCGCAATATGGCAAAAAGGTCATTTCTTCCGGAATTCCCAAAATACAGGCGCCCCATGATCTGAGTCTTCGAAATCTGCCTGTGCCTATAGGCCGAGCCGTCAGGGATTTTTTTTCGAACAAAGTATTTCTTCCCGGGTGAGGCATTAACGTTCAACGGTCCGGCTCCTCCGGACCGAGTGGCCTCACTCAGGCTTTCAAGAACAAAGTATTGGATTGGTAAAAATTTTCGACGTATTTCTACATTTTAGGAGGTCCTGAACAGAATTGACTGTTCTTAGAAAATGTCTGTCTGTCTGTCTATAGACACTGCTTGACAATTGCTAAGGAACAGAAACATTTTTTGAAATAAATAATCACAGGCTATGATTGAAGAAATGAAACTAAGAACATATGTAATAGAGGTAGAGTGTTATATTTATCATGCAAAATGGTACAGATCGCACCACATGGGAAAGCGGGATAACAAAAATAAAATAAAGAAATGTCTCCTTTGAAAATTTTCGGACTTGACGAAAAAGGGTCTTTTTATATGAAAAAATAAGATATATCAATCTCTCAAGGAATATGGCCTTCTCGGACACTAGTGCACATTTTCATCTGTTATTCATGCTGTCTATTAAACTATTGAAGAGTCCTTGGGGGATATTTTCCCACTCCTCTCTCAAGGCGTTTTTCAGTGCTTGTAGACATTTTGCACTTCATTAATACCGTACCACACGGAATTTCACAGAAATTAATTCAACAACCTAAGGCGCTATTTTTTTCAAACACCTAACTGCATAAATTTTCGAATGAAAAACGATCTCCCATGGACTACATTTTAGGCACATAACAGGTCCGTCCTTAGTACGCCATCTATAATTAATTTTACTATGTTGGTTGGCTGTTGGGAACGCTACGTTAAAAAAACGAGTTGTTCCTTAGCAATTGTCAAGCAGTGTTACAATCAAGCAAGTAATACAAATTTTGTGGGCGCTCTATCTCAAGAACTAATGCGCGGAATTTAATGAAAATTCGTATTTAGTTAGACCTTGACATAAATTGGTGCAGATGATGTTTTGGTTTAAATTACTCAACAGGTGATACTGCTATGCTGTATTTTTCGCAATATCTATATCTTAAGAATTTACACACGGTATTTCATTAAACTTTAGATTATGTTTGACCTTGGCATATATAGATCTTTATTAGAATTGGGTGTATACCGCCCAACAGATGTAGCCACTATGATCTGTTTTTCACGATTTCCGCGTTTGCTGTATCTCAAGAACGAATAGATTGTCATTTAATTTTTATTGCAGACAATTTGATTTATGTAGAAGAAAGTTTTGTGATAGCCACAACATATTAGTATTAATTTGTTTTTGTAAAAATTGTAGTGATGTTGTACATTTTTTTAGCATAATTTTTAGAAATTTAGTTTGGTTTAATAAATCAAAGAGAGATACTTTTAAGTAATCGGGTGTGCCAATCCCAAAGCTTTCTTCTATCTCATCCATGTTAATACTTCAAAATTCACTTTCACAGAATTCCATTTTACATCAGCTGCTTGCGAAGCGCCGTGTTAGATTGTCATTTAATTTTTATTGCAGACAATTTGATTTATGTAGAAGAAAGTTTTGTGATAGCCACAACATATTAGTATTAATTTGTTTTCGTAAAAATTGTAGTGATGTTGTACATTTTTTTAGCATAATTTTTAGAAATTTAGTTTGGTTTAATAAATCAAAGAGAGATACTTTTAAGTAATCGGGTGTGCCAATCCCAAAGCTTTCTTCTATCTCATCCATGTTAATACTTCAAAATTCACTTTCACAGAATTCCATTTTACATCAGCTGCTTGCGAAGCGCCGTGTTAGATTGTCATTTAATTTTTATTGCAGACAATTTGATTTATGTAGAAGAAAGTTTTGTGATAGCCACAACATATTAGTATTAATTTGTTTTCGTAAAAATTGTAGTGATGTTGTACATTTTTTTAGCATAATTTTTAGAAATTTAGTTTGGTTTAATAAATCAAAGAGAGATACTTTTAAGTAATCGGGTGTGCCAATCCCAAAGCTTTCTTCTATCTCATCCATGTTAATACTTCAAAATTCACTTTCACAGAATTCCATTTTACATCAGCTGCTTGCGAAGCGCCGTGTTAGATTGTCATTTAATTTTTATTGCAGACAATTTGATTTATGTAGAAGAAAGTTTTGTGATAACCACAACATATTAGTATTAATTTGTTTTCGTAAAAATTGTAGTGATGTTGTACATTTTTTTAGCATAATTTTTAGAAATTTAGTTTGGTTTAATAAATCAAAGAGAGATACTTTTAAGTAATCGGGTGTGCCAATCCCAAAGCTTTCTTCTATCTCATCCATGTTAATACTTCAAAATTCACTTTCACAGAATTCCATTTTACATCAGCTGCCTGCGAAGCGCCGTGTTAGATTGTCATTTAATTTTTATTGCAGACAATTTGATTTATGTAGAAGAAAGTTTTGTGATAGCCACAACATATTAGTATTAATTTGTTTTTGTAAAAATTGTAGTGATGTTGTACATTTTTTTAGCATAATTTTTAGAAATTTAGTTTGGTTTAATAAATCAAAGAGAGATACTTTTAAGTAATCGGGTGTGCCAATCCCAAAGCTTTCTTCTATCTCATCCATGTTAATACTTCAAAATTCACTTTCACAGAATTCCATTTTACATCAGCTGCTTGCGAAGCGCCGTGTTACCTTCCCTGCATGAACAGCTGATGTTAAACTACGAAACATAACGCACATAAATCGCTCACCGGCCCCTTCCGGTGGAATATCCCCAAATTTAAGTACGACCTGCTAGCCATAGTCAAAAACCTATCAATGAAATTTGATTTAATTCTATGCACAATTTCATACACTTTCGATGATACAAAGGGGACATACACAAGGACAGACAGACATTTTGTAAAAACATGTTTTTCGGGATCTCTTTCGGTGTACATCCCAGAGATCTGCATGGGCCGGAATTTCCAGGCCCGGGCCCGTTCCGATTCGTACAAAAAATTATTGGCCCGGTATAAAAGTTAAAATTTTTGCCCGAGTTTGGCCCGGTATAAAAGTTAAAATTTTCCCGAGTTCGGCTCGGTGTAAAAGTTAAAAGTTCGGCCCGAGCCCAGCCCCGACTGTGTAAAACAAGTGATTGGCCCGACTCGGCACGGTATAAAATCTGAAAATTCGGCCCGAGCCCGGCCCAGCCCGTGAAAACAGATTATTGGCCCAGCATGGTATAAAAGTTAAAAGTATGGTCAAGTCCGGCCCGGCAC
The DNA here is from genome assembly GCA_963931845.1 of Maratus michaelseni. Taxonomy (NCBI): domain Eukaryota; kingdom Metazoa; phylum Arthropoda; class Arachnida; order Araneae; family Salticidae; genus Maratus; species Maratus michaelseni. The sequence goes on from OZ007598.1 coordinate 263,949,963, forward strand.
GGTATAAAAGTTAAAAGTATGGTCCAAGTCCGGCCAGACACGGTATAAAAGTTAAAAGTATAGTCCAAGTCCGGTCCGAAAAAAAATGCTGGCCAGGTCCGGCCCGTAAAAAACAAAATACTGGCCCAGATCGATATACGAGTAAAGCTAAAATCTCGGACTGAGCCCTGATTGGTATAAAAAGAAAAAAGTATGAAAGCTAAGATTATAAAAGCCCGGTAATTAAAGCTAAACCCCGAGCCCATCCCGAGACTGTCCATTAGGAAATTTTTACTGCATATAGATTTTATCAGAAAAAATATTTTAGACATTCTTTTAAAAAACAGGGTCAACCCGAACACGTTACGCAAGAGTGAAAAAACACGACCCGCAGGAAAAATGTAGAAGTAAACCCGGCCTGCAGAAAAAAGTAAAAATTAACCCAATCCAAACCCATCTCATATCAAAAGACAAGTTAACCCAACCCAAACCCGACCCGCAGTAAACGTAGAAGTCAACCCGTCCCAAACCCGACCTGTAGCCAAAAGTAGAAGTAAATCTGATCCGCAATTAAAAAAAATTAGACCCGGCCCGACCAAGACTGTGGGTCAGATATTAACCTCCAAATTTCTGATATCGCCCCCCCCTTGAAGACTCTCTAGATCCGCCCTTGGTAAGAGTGTGATGCTGTGAAGTCTGTTAGTGCAGGACGAGATGCCCAACACTGGAGTAATGGATGTGGCAGCAAAGCAATGTCCATACAGGGGTCTCTGTCTATCCCTTGGGTGCAGTTGTCCCTAGGAGCCTGTATTTCTGGAGATTTTGCCTGGGGTCTCATATGGATGATCAGACCCTAAACTATAATTTGGAAGGGTTGCTGTTGCAGGGACTGGATTTCTGAAATTATGGATGGTGATGTCCAGTTTTTAAACACATGTAGTTAATAACCCAAATTCACATTATTACCCTTAAAATTTAAGAGAATCCCTTCTAATTTTATCATGAAATTGATGTGTTTTGTTTTTTAAATGATAAATTATTGTTGCTTTGATTCCTTTCATATTTTGATTGATAATTTTAATTTTTTGATTAAATAAGTAATGTGTATTTTCCTTTCAATAATTTGATTTCATTTAATGAATGGGTTTTTTTTTTTTTATATTTCAGGTGCTTATTTTCTTGTTTATATAATTATTCAAATGTTTTGCTAAATTTTATGAGTTTCTTAAATGTTGAATGTACATTATTTTACCAGATTTATGGTAAATTTTATTGATATCTTTCTTTTAATTTGTTTGCATGATCTGACATTACTATTATTAATTTTTCTTTCTTCTTACTTTTGTATTTTTAGGATACAAGAGTTGTTTTTAATATTTATCACTAAGTAAAACCATTGGCTTTTACTAGAACCAGATTTAAGTTATTTTTTCACTTGACCCTATGAGAATCCCTTCAAGTTTTATCATTAAATTTATGTGTTTTATTTTTTAAATGATAAGTGATTGTTGTTTTGATTCATTTCATTTTTTGATAGATAACTTTAATTTATTGATTAAATAAGTAATGTGTGTTTTTCTTTCAATAATTTGATTTCATTTAATGAATGGTCTGTCTTTTTATATTTCAGGTGCTTATAGTCTTGTTTATATAATTAATCAAATGGCTTTCTAAATTTGAAGTTTTTCTAAATGTTGAATATACATTATCTAGCTAGATTTGTGGTATATTTAATTGATGTTTTCCTTTTAATTTGTTTGCCTGATCTTACATTACTATTATTAATTTTTCTAAATTTTTATATTTTTAGATTATAAAACTTGTTTTTAATGTTTATCACTAAGTAAAACCCTTAACTTTTCACTAAAGCCAAATTATTGTGTTTTTTAACCTCAAAGAGTACATTTTGGGTGGTCTTCAATCAGGCCCTTTAAATAGGGATGATGCTAAGGTGTCAGGTAAAGGACGCTGTAATCCCAAATCATCCACTTTAGTGTAGCTGGTGACTAGGAGCAGGGTCCCTGATGGGGACAGACACTGAAAAATCCTGTTCTTCACAAGGTGTTGCGCCATCTGTGTGATGGCATGTTTGTCCATCTAGTGGGGTTTTCTGTCACTTTCCAAATCTAACTGCCGATTTGGGATCTTTTGTTCCTTGTACGGTTTCTTCTTTTTAATTATCATTTAAGAGAATCCCTCCTAACTTTATCATTAAATTTATGTTTTTTTTTTTTAAATATTGATTTTATTTTATGGTTGTTTTGAGGTTTAGTGGCAAATCCTTATAGACAAAATAGAAATAAATGTATCTTAGTCTGAAATAATTCAACTGAGAAATTGAGCATGCCTCTACACAAAGATTGTGCTGATTGCCATTATAGCTTGTTTACTTATACATTGTTATATTATGTATGAGTTATGTTTCCATAACACTCTAATAAAGTATGCTAATTAGTATATTTCTGTCCTGTAAAATTTCATGACTCTCACCCAAGATGTACCTAATATGCTTTTCTTTATTTTAATTTCTGATACGTATTTGTTTTTATCCTTGAGTGATTATTTTTGTTTTTTATTTTATTTTATCAATTGTTATCATTTCTTTTCTTAGTGTTTTTTTATAAGCAAAACCTTCATTACTTAGAGCTATGGTTAAATTTATTGTTTTAAAAATAGATTACGCTTGATGTTTTGTGTTGAGAGATGGCAGATGGCATTTTCATTTTGATTCATTTAACTTTATAATAAAATGTGTTTTTTCTTTAATTTAATTTTGATTTCATTTAATGAATAATTGGAATGTTTTATATTTTACATGTTTATCTCCAGTTAACCCTTTCCGGCACAGTGGTCCCACTCCGGGCACACCTAATTTTAATTCCAAACTTGCATTCGGCACCAAGAATATTTTAATAAAATTGTTTCTACAATGAAAGCTTAAAAAGTCAGTTCTTATTTTCTAAAAAAGTCATTTGCAACTTCCGGTGTCAGTCAGTAATTTCTCATTTTACGAACAGAATTTGTCTGTTCCGGAGAGGGTTAAAGAATTCAATTATATTATGTTTTTTTCTAATTTTAAAAGAAAATTAACAAATATGTTGAATGTGATTTTAAAATGAATATTTTGGTTAATTTAATTTTAAAAAATTGTATTAATTTTGATTAATTAATTAGCTTATATATAATTTTCTTCTTTTTAATTTCTTTGTTTTCATTCCATTTAATGAAGTTGAAATTATCCATGTTTTCTTAATTTTAGGAGAGTAAATTATGCTGATTATCATTTAATTAATATTTATGGTTTCATCATATTTTAGATGCTCAGATCATGAGTATAAAAATTATTTTATCGGTATTTTCTTTTAAATTTATGGTTTTTAATACGTGTTGACTGGTCCTATCAAATTTGAAGTTTGTGTTGCATTTTAGTGAATTTTTCGTTTTATTGTGTTTTACATAAAATATCTTATATATGTTTTTCTTCATTTTAATTTTTTTTTTTTTCATTTAATGAATAATTTATCAGGGTTTTTTTTCCTTAATATTAAGAAAATTTTCAGATGTATTGTTTAGATATTATTAATATTTATGATTTTCTTATTTTAGATGCTTGAGTTTAAAAATTACTTTTAGTGCTTTTCGTAAGATTAAGATTTTTAAATGTGTTGAATGATCTCTTGTGCAGTTTTTGTTGCATTTTATTGATATTTTGGTTTAATTGTGTTTTACATTAAACAACGTATGTTTTCTTCATTTTAATGTCTTTTTGATTTCATTTAATGAATAATTTATCAGTTTTTTTTAATCATATTTTCAGATACTTTTGAAATACATTATTTGTTATCATTTAATATATCTATAGTTTTCTTACATTTTAGATATTTAATTCTTGAGTTTAAAAATTACTTTGTCAGAGTTTTTCTTAAAATTAAGTTTTTTTAATATTTGTTGAATGGTAGGGTACCTTTTTTTGGGGTGTTTGTGTTACTTTTTATTGATATTTTTGTTTTACTGTGTTTTGCACAATTTTTAATCTTGTTCATTGCTATAATTATTTTTAATTTTTCCTTCATTTTCATATATTTGATATAAAGTTTGCTTTAAATATATGTATAATATATTTATTATTTAAGGTGCTTCTCATGAAAATATTTTATATTGCTGAGCAATGCTAAATTTTGACCCATTCCTACTAATTTTTAAACATGAAAGCATACAATTGGCAAACATGACTACTGAAGTGATTTGAAATCGAAGCATTTTCTATTTTTTGATAAATATATTAAATATTGGCACAACATAATTTTTTGTGTCATTTTATATTGATTATATTTATATGTATATTGATTATGATTAGTTAGTTTATATTTATTTGCTTTAAAAATTTTATCTTCAAATTTTAGAAATTCATATTTGAATTTTTTTTTCAAGTGTTCTTCTTATTTATCAATTGATTTGCATCAACATATTTGTTTTTTCCAACTTGAAAATTTGTAAAAGTATAAGAAACAAATTAAATTGTTTTTGAATTGTAATTTCTTTTGAAATTAAATGAATTTGCTACACTCTTATATGTGTGGAATAATGTTATAGTTTTCTTGCTTAATTAATTAATTTTTTTTTATTACAGTTGAATATTCTGTTATAAGTACTTTAATGATGTTCTTCAGTTAATTTAATTAATGACAAATTTGTGTATTATTGTATTGATATTATTTTAGATTTTATAATAATGTAGTTTATAAATTAGTTTTTATTTATTGTTCATATTTTTAGAAATTAAATATTTAGAAACTTTACATTTTTTATTTATAATAAACCTTTCTTAACTGTTTTAGAAATAACTTTAATTTGTGTGAATCTGTAACTTTGTTGGTTTAAAAAAAAAATTAAATAATTTACTGAACCTAAAAGTGTGAAAAATCATAATTTAACACTACTTAAAACATATTTTATATTTATGTATATCAGATTTTTTGCATTATTTTAATCAGTTTATTATTCTTTTAATTTCCACAGAAATCGAAATATGAACAATATCATAGTTTTATCTACTTTGTGCTTATATTTAATTCATATTCATGTAATTTTTTAATAGGAATAATTTATGTGTAATGCTCATTGTTATAAAAAAAAATCTAAATGTTCTTTTTTATGATTTGGAGCTTCTTCCTGGTTTAATAGTTTTTTTTTGTATTTCCATTTTTCTATGAAAATTTTCTCATTTACATTTAATGGCTGCATTTACAAGAAAAAAATATATATATGAGTTGTTTAATGCATGTCTATTTTTTATTGCAGTATATGTTAATATATTTTATTTGTGTGTTTTGTTTATAATTACAGTTTTGAATATTTTTCCATTATGGAAACTAAGGGATCTGAAAAACATGCCTTGAAGAATATTTTCATTGATACCTAAATATTTATCGTTTGTCTGCAGTGTTGATAGTATATTTTTTCACAAATCAGATTTCTGTAAATTTACAATATACTGCTAAGTTTACTCTTTTTGTTCTGCTTGAAAACAAAGCACATACTTGTCTAAGATAGTCGAACTATGATTAATTTTCAACAGAAAAAAAATTGCATAATAGAACAGCACTGATTATTACATCTGCTTTGTATATCTGGTATACAAACTTTGTGTATACAAATACCAGATATACAAACTCTTTGTATATCTGGTAACAATCAGCAAAAAAAAAAGGCGGGGCATGCATTGAACAATATTTTAATTCTCAAATTGTCCCAGAAAAAACTAAAACAGCCATTAGACTGTAAATTGTCTTTTAATTTGTCAAAAGAATAATCTTCATACTGAAATTATACCAAACTCTGAATATATTTAATATGAACACATAATTTTGACACCATATTTGTCTTTATTGATTAATTTTACCTTAGGATTAAAAAAAAACAACTGAAAATCATCCTTTCAAGTAGTTTCATTTATAAAGTTTTAAAATGAAGAACTCTGAATGTTAAATTCATTTGAAATCATTGTAAAACACATTGCAGTAGTTTTTTTTAACTATAACTCTAAAATTACTTGGCAGAATGAGCTGCCATTTTGGATTTGCATAAAGCTTCTAGAAATCAATTTTTGTTAAAAAATACATAGTTTACAATTCCTAATTTTTGTGGAAATATATTCTTAAATTATTTTTCTAAAAATATATGCAATGTTAACATAAATTGATTTCTAGAAATTACAAATATTCCAACAAATAATTTTTGAGTTATGCTTTAAAAATTATCCGCATCATTGCAATCTTTTTTTGCAACAATTGCAAATGAAATTAACATTAGAAATTCCAAATGTTAAACATTTATAATTTCTAAACGACATGATTGAATGACTTTTTCTTTGGTATTCTGACGTAAAATTTACCAAAAAAGGCCAAATATGATGATAAAATTAAGAGTTCCTATTGAAATTTTCAAAGTTCAGTACAATTTCAGTACGAAGATGCCCCTCCTCTCTCATAAGTTTATTATTTTTTACATAAATTGAATAAAATATATAATTTCCAGTGGAATCGCTATTACAGTTATTTTCTGCTACAATTTGAACATTAAAATGTATGCAGAATTTTTTTTTAGCCAACTGTAAATAATATGAAAAAATAATTGATAAAATTTTTATTTTTATGTCTTATTTCTATTTCAAGGCTCCCAAATGGTCTATTTTAATACACCTTTTTTTCAAACCAAAACCTTTTTAGATTTTTCTTCCAAATTTTCCAGTATTTCTATTGCAAATGTTGTAAAAACCTTTTGGAAAAACTTGCATTTAAAAACCGGACTATTTGGGACTCCTGTTATTCTGATTACTATATTTAATTATGAAGATTTAATATATATTTATTTATTTAAAAAGTATTTTACAACTTTCTCAGATATCATCCATATTTTAGATAACATTTAGGCAGTGGTCAGAAGTAACATGCTACAAGTAGTGAAACTACAGTAGCTACACTATTTTTTGCAGTAGTGTGTAGTGTAGAGCACTATATTTTGAATAATGTAATATAGCAAATAGCACAATACAAAAAAATCAGTTGTTTGTAGTGAGTACCGACACTACTTTTAACACCATATCAGAAAAAGAATGTGCCATTCTACAAATCATGTGATCGTAACTTGCTTCTTTTATGCAATATGTGTTCTGCTCAACAATTTGTTCATCTCAAAAGCAAATCTCAGATGCAGTGTTTAGAAATGCATTGCATGAAGTCATATATTTTTCCATTGTTAGTTGGTGGTCTGGATACAACCAAGTGCTGACCTACCAAAGAAATTTATTTTCTTGCTGTCAACACTTCTCTTCTTACTCATTATTAAATCTTCATGTTTTAATGTCGGGTTTCTTCATTTGAAATTGCTTTATTTACAGATTTATTCATTTACATTTAAAGTTGTTTTTCTGTAATTGTCTAGATTATAAAATCAGACAACTCAATATAGTTAACTTTCAGTAAAATTCAATACAATCAAAGCATTAAGAGTGTAATTAAGACATACACTTATTTTATTGTGTCCTTCCTGACAGATGTCATATAATGATGGATCACTAGATTATTTGATAAGTGACCTAATTTTTAGTGTAGATTATAGTCCTGCTAAAAAAAAATCTGAAAGTAGTGACTACTTTTGAATAGTAGCTGGTAGTCACTACTTTTTAAAACAAGTATTTATAGTTGACTGTATTTTTGGTTAAGTACAGTAAACTCTCTGTAAGGCGGAAATCTGTCTAACACGGAAGTATTTTCAAGTCCCTGCGAATCCATAGACATAGAGTAAAATTTGTCTAAGGCGGAATATTGCCTACTACGGAAAATTTTCTCGGTCCTGATCGATTCCACCTTAGACAGAGTTTACTGTAGCTGTAGTTCACTACATTAAAAAGTAGTTATTCTAACCATTGCATTTAGGTATTCAGTATATTTAAAATGTTAGTACACTCTTAGGTTTAAATACTTGTAATTTTATTGCTTGTATGCATTACTTGTTAATTAAATCAGCTACTTTTATGAATGAGTTTCAATGAAAATAAAATGGAAATTTTAATGGAATTCTTTCAAAATATATTAATAAGTTACATTATTGAATCAACTTATTTTATTTATTATTTAATCATGACTCACTTAATGTCATATATTACTTATGATAGATAGTTTTAAGATTTGTCAATAACATATTTGTCATGTATATACCTTATTGTCTACTCATATATACAGGGTGATTTTTTTTAAGTTGTGAAAGTAAAACCCTATAACAAAAGAACCACTGATCCAAATGACCTAAAATTTCCCCAGTATGCTCCCAAAGCAATGGGAATTTTTTAGGCGTGGTTAAAAAAAACTTAAAATCATACCGAGAGATGGCGCTGTACATACAGTAAAGTCGAGAGACGAATTTGCGCCCGACACACGCACATTGTCGATAAAAACGTGAAGTATGCACACCTTGTGTTCATTATTCTACGGAAATCCTCGCAATGACTGCGCCATTGACGGACCATGCGTTGTTAGTGAAACTGTATTATCAGAATAATGACAGTACAGCAACTGCTCTTAGGAGATTTAGGACACTTAAGAATTTAAGAAAAGGTCCAATGACAACAGAGGGCCTACGGAAGATGGTTTCTCAAAGTACCGTCCATTGTTTTCCTCCCACAGACGATATTCTTTGTTTCTGCTAACTTACAGCGCCATCTGTCGGTGCGATTTTAAGTTTTTTTAACCATGCCTAGAAAATACCCATTGCTTTGGGAGCATACTGGTGAAATTTCAGGTCATTTGGATCAGTAGTTCTTTTGTTATAGTGTTTTACTTTCACAACTTAAAAAAAAATCACCCTGTATATACTATACTCTTATAATAAATAGTGTTTATGTAGTCTGCGATTTTTTAAGTCACTAAAAAGGTCTTTAAAAGTTCTTGATTTGTTTAAATTTTAGTGAAGGTGCTTTTATTTGATAGGGAGGTATATAACTTTTTATATTTATGCTCTAAAAATGAAATAGAGAAGCTTAGCAAAAAAAGACTTATGTTAACCCTCAAAAATATTCATGAAGAAAAAATATGTATTTAACAATTGTTTCCAATTTAGCAAGTTTTTATTTTAAATATCTACCACTATTTCTAAATAATAATCATTGCTTAATTTAACACATCCCATGAATAAATAAAGTAAGGATTACTATTTAGAAATAGGGATAGATGTTTCTATAAAATGCCTAAATTGGCAACACCTGTATTTAATTAGAAAAATTGTGTAATATCCTAACAATGTAAACCTATGAAGTTTACTTTTGTTATATTAAAAGAACTTTCAAAACAGAATGGAAACTGATTTTCTACATTTTTCAGAAACTTTGTCATAACACTTCACATTAAAGACTGTGTTGTTCACACTTGATAATTTTGCTATTTCAAATTCAATTCATATTAATTTATTTCAATATTCATATCAATTTTGCACAATTAAAATTTTTATTTTTAAAATTTCTGTGAAAGTACATGAAATTTAAGAAAGATGTTTGATTTTTTTTTTTTTGCTTGTGGGAAAGGGTGAAAGGGAAAAAAAACCCATGTAAATAGTAAGAAACTGTTTTTTACTTGACTTAATCTTTTTTTCTTTTTTTTTGACAGAAAAAAAGAGGAAAACTCAAAATAGTAATAAGCCTAAAGATGTGGAGGTCATAAAAAACAAAGAGAAAGAAGATGACAAAGATAAGAATAACGATGATGGTTATGTTTGGAGTCGAAATCGATATCTCACATGCATAAAAAAATCCTTGTTAAAATTCAAATGTGAGCAGTGTGACTACGCATCAACAACTAAAGCTTGTCTCAAAAGCCACATGGTTACACATACTGATGATTATCCATTTACTTGCCCTTATTGTTCATATAAAGGTAAAAAGCACACATATTTAAAGAATCATATATTGCATAAGCATTATAACTTATGCAATATGGATATGTTGCGAACTCCTGATGAGAATTATTATAAAAGTTAAAAAACTAAGTATTGTAAAATAAAAACTGTTCTTTATGAGGATTTTGTTGCATATGATTTTTATTCTATCACCAATAGTTTAATGCTAATAATTTAGTATTGCAGTTAATGAGTATTTTAATTTACATTGTAATTCTTTTTTTAAATTTTGACTTTCATCATTATGTGTAATCCTGTTCTTTTTTCTTTTCTTAAGCGTTAGTCACACTGGTGAAAAAAAAAGACTAAATCACGATGAGCTCATTAATGAATTGTTTTACAATTATTACTGAAACATTAACTTTTTTTATTTCTAATCTAATGGGAATTTCTCATTCTTTTATTGATCATGATGAAAATTTTAATCAAGAAAAATTTAGTTATAAAAAATCATTTGATGTGAATGACTTATTTCTTCTGATCTTGTATTAGTTCCTTTTCTTGGTGTTTATCTATAGTTAAAAATTTTATAGATGTGTTTTAAAGAATGATGTTTATTGATTAATTATGAATAGTGATTTTCTTTAATTTAAGATATAAACTTAATGAGTTTTAATTCATCTTAGCTTTCCTTATTTTTATATTTAGATGTATTTTGTCAACGAAATTATAAACAAGATTGTTTACTGTTTTCTGTCAGTTACTATTCACAATCAATTCACTATTTACAAATAATAAGCATAACGGTTTTATCTTGTTTTAATCGTCATTCGATTGTTATGTTTTATAACCTAAACACATTCTAATTGTTACAAGAACATTATTAAATTATGAATGTGGATTTCATTTCCAGTGATTTAATGTAATTGTGTAGTAACTAATAAAAAAAAAATTATAATTATTATGAAACATGGCTTTTGCTAATTTCATTGATTTAACCTTTGGATGACCAAATGAAGACTGCACAAAAGTATATGTATGTATCGTGTATCCAAGCGAAATAAGTAGTATGTCCACGAATTCAAGCGATGGGAGAGCACATTTGAATAAGATTAATATAGTTTATTATTAAATATATAAAGAATTAAGAAGTTTTCAAGAATGAGGTTGAACTATTTTGTTCATAATTAGTTTAGCTTCAAATGCTAAACATTCCATATTCAAGTACAAATTCTCTGTATGAAACAGAGCCAAAAAAACATGTATTCTCTGCCTGGTTGCAGAGTCAGGACTGAGCTTTTTAACAAAAATCAAGATCAATTTATAATATGCATGATTATAATCAGTTTCACTTCCAATATCATAAAACACATTAAATTAGATCTAAATTATTATAAAAGGCTATAAATCTTCATTTCAGTGACATCAAGTAATTATAAAACTAATAAATCTATTTAAATGATCCCAAAATGAATTTATATCAAGAAATCCCAAAGTTATTAAATTACTAATAAATCATCAAGATTCCAAAATTAGTATAAAGCTAATAAATCTATATTAAATGACCTTCAAATCATTATATTACTATTATAAACATTAAATTATATCAAAATATTATAAACAGTAAATTAGATGAAAATCATAAGATAATAAATTATATGAAAGTCATTATAAGGTAATAAATTATGTGAACATCATTATAGAATAATAAATTATCTCTATTAGTTCAAAATGTATTTACATGAGGGTTTTTCCCATTATAATCAATTTATAAACAAATAAATTATAGTATGCCTACAAAATGATATTACATCCAAACAAAGACATTAAATGACCACGACATTGATTTGTGCTTGATCCTAAACTTCACATTCAAGATTTTGAATTCTTCACACTTGATATTTTGGCATTATACCAACAATACATTATCTTGCACAATTAAAATTTTCATTTTTAAAATTTCTGTGAAATTATAAGAAATTTAAGAATACTGCCTATATCATTTCTTTTGCTCAATAAACCATGTAGAATTTTTACTACTTTCTTCATATATTTTGTCTTTTTCCTGTCATTAAATGAAAAATATTTCTATTATAATTTAGTAGTATAGTTTTAGGGCCTCAGCTATGTTTTATTATGTTAAAATTTCACCTGCTCATCCAAAGGTTAACATGGATGACTTATTATTATTGGTTTGATATTAAAATAAGTTGTTTACTTTGAGTTTTTTAATATATTTTTTTTTTATTTCAACCTTAAATTAGTGTAATCATGTTTTATTGTCTAATAAAGAAATATCTCAATCGTTGTTATTTAGTTATAAACAGTATTTTTTGTTATTCTAATGATTTAATGTGAAGGGTGTATAGTTTTTATGTGGATTTTTACTTTTTATAATCATGTAATTTTGTTTTACATCCTAATTTCAGCCTTAAATTAGTGTAATCATGTTTTATTGTCTAATAAAGAAATATCTTAATCATTGTTATTTAGTTATTAACAGTTAATTTTCGTTATTCTAATCATTTAATGTGAAGGGCTAATATATAATTTTTATGCAGATTTTTACTTTTTATAATCGTGTAATTTTGTTTTACATCCTAAACATTGTTATTCTTTATCAATGATGTAATGCAAATGTCTTGTTATTGCTTATGTTTGCTAATTTCTATTGGTTTTGTATTAAAATAAATTGTTTACTTAGATGAGTTTTTAATATATTTTTTTAATTTTAGCCTTAAATTTGTATAATCATGTTTTATTGTCTAATAAAGAAATATCTCAATCATTGTTATTTAGTTATTAACAGTAATTTTTGTTATTCTAATCATTTAATGTGAATGGTCTAATATATAGTTTTTATGTGGATTTTTACTTTTTATAATCATGTAATTTTGTTTTACATCTGAAACATGGTTATTCTTTATCAATGATACAATGCAAATGTCTGTTGTGATTATTACAGTCTTTGCAAAGATGCCAATTAGATTTTAGTAGAAAATTCTCAATTTTTTGTTTGGCACCCTCTTACATGTTTTTGCAAAATTGTTTTTGTAAAGGAATTATTGTAATCTTTGCCAGTGACACACACACACATCATCAGTTGTTTTGTTGTGTTTAGCCTTTCTCCTTATACATTATGAATGTCAGTATTCTTGGTATATTTACTTCATTAAAATTTTAAATTTAATTAAAGCAATGCAATATTTGAAATTTTGCGTAGCAATGAAAACATTCAGTAACAGATTTTAATTTCACATTAAATTTGTTTTGAAATTTTTTCAGATGGCAGTGTCTATTTAGAATTTTTTCCCCATTTTTTTTTTCTCCTGATTCCTTTTCCTTGAAAATCTTTGTTGCAAACTCTGATAAATTGGCATATCTGTGTTTGTGTTTAAATAATTTTAATATGAATATGATGCATATTTCTTTTCCTAATTTAGATTAAAATGTTAAGACTGTTGGTCAGTGAAATCTCAATTCTCCTTGTTAACTTTAAGCTTATGGGTGTGTAATGCATTTGTATTTTTAAAACATCTTTTGGGGGAAATTAATGTTTTTAACTTTTTTGTGTACTATTCTTAAAGGATGGATCTCTTTTTGTATTAGTTGTCAAAATATTTTTAAATATATACTTAATTTCATGTGAAGTGTTAAAATCTTACTCAGTTTCACTAAGATTTTAATACATAAAATTATAAATTAAGTATATATTTTTAGAAATATTTTGACAACTTAAAAAAAAGAGACATCATTTAAGAACAGTGAACAGAAAAAAGAAGTTAAAAATAATAATATCCTGAAGAAATATTTTAGAAATACAAATGCATTACACATCCATAACTTTAACATTAGTAAAGGTAAATTGAGATCTCACTGACCAAAGCCTTAACCCTCTAAGTGTGTGGAACGTAATATTCCATTCACTAAGCTCCAGGTTTCACTGCAATACATGCAATGTTTAAGATAATATAATTCTATAGATTTAATGAATTTTCAAAACATTGAAGAATGATTAATACTCTCAAGGGTTACATTCCTATTTGTAATTAAATTTTATTTATAATGCTGAAAGAATCATATTTATTTAGCATTTAAAACAAAATGAAGAGAAAACAACATTACAAATTTACCCTTTTTCAAAACGCTCAGAGGGTTAACACAATTGTTACATAATAATCCAATAACTGATTTTAGACTTTTTAAAGGTTTAAAATGGGAAAAAACAGTCATATAAGGTGAAGCCTCCAGTTATTGACACCTAACCAGTAGCTAACACTTGAGCAAAAATCTAACTCAGTTAATCATTTTGTTGTAAAATTCTATGAAGTAATGTCATCCAGTGGTAAATGAGACACTTATTTTTTATTTTGGAGTCAATTTATTCACAACTAAAGGGCCAAGAACATATTCAATGTGGAAGAAATACAAAAAGTGCCATTTTGAGGCAACCATCTTATTTCTAAAATTAAGGAAGCGTTTTTTCTAATCTATTTGTAATGCAACCATCCAAAGCTTTTTCCTTAAAGTTATACTTGTATAAATTAGTTTAAAGATGCATATGATATATTAGGACCATGATTTAGGGTTTGTAGTTATTTAATTTAGCTTAATGGGGGTGCCAGTTATTGGTTCCTAGAATTTCAATTTCACCAGTTTCTGACAGAGGTTTTAGTTATTGGTCATATTAAAGAAAGTTGAAATCTATTACTTGAACTATTTAAAAATGCATAATAATAAATTAAAATTATCTTGTAGTAAACACCATTAAAATTTAAGTTCTTTTACATGTGTCTGACACTAGATGCCAGTTACTGGTTCATAAATGTCAGTTATTGGATTTCTGCATTAATAATAATGCAGTACTAAATATTACTGTTATGTACTCTGCATTACTAATAATACAGTACAGCTTGCTAAATTCCACTTTTTGTAATAAATATGAATATGTTTTTTTTATAATAAATAATAAAGTTTTTTTAAATCATTTTAATCTTTTAAAATAAAGTGTCAGTCACTGGTTCACTTTGTGTCAGTTACTGGTATTTCAAAATAGGGATGGTGTCAGTTACTGGAGTTTTTGACCCTGTTTATGAATAAAATTTATAATTTTTCAAATTTTTGCCAACAGTATTTTTTTAACATATCTCTACTATGCTTTCATAAACAAAGATAAGTATAAAATAAATTAAAATTTTTGTAATAGTGATTTAAAAAAAAAAATCCTTAAAGTGTCGGTTACTGGGAGTTTCACCCTATATTTTATGTTTGTTTAGTGCATATGCCTCTTGTCATTTAATGCTAAATGTTTATTTTCCATCTCCATGCATGTTTTATTAATATTCTAAATCATATTAGCTAATTAAATCTATATAATCTGGTGGAGGTTTATCTCAACTCTTACATTGTGTAATAATCTGTCATTATCCAATATCAAGAAACATCCTGATTTGTTGTTATTCAGTGTAGCTTTTGTGCTTTCCAGTTATTTGTTGCTTAAGGCTTACATTTGACAATTCTTATTATCTTGGTGTTTGAATACATTGTAAAACTGTTGTAGTTTCATTTTAAGAATTTTCATTAAATATGTGTTTAAAATTCCTATTGTTTTTATTTTTGCATAGTTATCCATAAAAAGGCTTACTCTCTGATATATTATCATTACATAAGAGTATTTTATTTAATTAATCTTTTATATGGTAATTTTTAGTATTTATCTAAAATTGTATATCTATCTTTTAAAAATGTATTTGTCTAAAAGAAAGATTGTCTCAGCTATAAATATTTATAGAATTGAAAATCAAATCATTTATTTGAAAAACAAGCAATTAATCCTTTAATTCGATGTTAATAAATATAAAAATCAATAAATTTGTATTGAATCCTTACATATGTATTCCTAATTAGTCAAGGATATTGAAATTCCCAAAAACAAAATTTTGTGATTCAGCAGACAGTTATGGCTATTTATAGACTGCCAGACACTATACAAACCATAAACCAAATGCTTTAATGCAAACAACTGTTGATGATAGATGTTAAAAATATAAAAGTCAATAAATTATTTTAAAAATACTTTTAATTTTATTTACCTGGTGGTTATAATATAAGTATCTCTATTTGGAGCTGTCTGTAGCTTGAAAGAATAACTGGAATGAAACCAAAATCAATACACTTACTATTCGAGAAGGGGGAAGAAGAATGGAACAATAAAAAATATTAATTGAAATAATCGTCGAAAGATGGCGCTTTTGAGTTTGACATGTAATGTGTAATATTGTCTACTGTGGAGGTCTTGCAAACCTCGATGACTTTACCGCATATCACAACATGTATGTAACATCACCCTTGATGTGTTACATTCTGCAGTTGAGAACATTGTGCACTGCCTGGATTGTGTCCTCCAGCACAATGGCCATGTGGAACATAAACATGATTGGCACCACCATGCAAAAGCATAACCACATTCACTGTGACATTGTCCAATAAATTGGGTGTGCCATCCAGTTTGACGCCTTAATTCTTTGTTCTTGTATTACACGTTACATTTCATGCTCAGTAGTGCCATCTGTCAGTGATTATTGCAATTATTATTTTTATTGTTTAATTTTTCTTCCCCATTCTTGAATAGTAAGTGTACCGATTTTGGCTTCATTCGGGTTATTCCTTCGAGCGACAGACAGCTCCAAATAGAGATACTTATATTGTAACCACACTGTATATGTTTAACCATGCTTGCCCAACCAGGTATTAGGAATACATCTGACACCAACCATTCTGGATAAATGGTTCTGAACTGTATATTCTATAAGGAAATTATTTCTTTATTAATATTCTTCTAAGTAAATTCAAAAACTAAACCTTAAATCAAATTTTTCTCAAAATGCTGAAATCTGGCAATGGTCTTTTTTCAACTAAATTACAGAATTAAAGCTGTTCCTTTGCAAAACAGTAAATCATTTTTTAATTTCCTTGTTTTTGTTTTCAGTAATTAGCTACTTGGGCTGGGCAGGAAGGAAAGGGAGAAGCAGAAATTTTTTGGGTGAGGAGAGAGATGCAATTTACATAATTATTTAATTATTGTTGCAAAAAAGTTGTAAATGGAGGGAAAAAACCTTTTATAAAGACTTTGAAGTATGTACCAGGGGGGGTGGGAGGCAAAGGAAATAAAGAGGACTTTTTTGGGAGGGGGGGGGAGTGAAAATCTATTGAAATACGGCAGATTCTTGCCTCTTTTTTTACTTCTAAATTAATGATAAAAACAGGTTTTTAAATGATTTTTTTTAATCTTAAATGCAAGCTCCCCTCCCAAATTTAATCCTTTTTGATTTAAAAAGGGGGGGGGCTTACAATCAGGATTTTACAGTATATTCTTCTATTAATTTTAAGTCATAACTATATGTACATATCTTCCAAAATTTATGCACTACATACAAATTAACATACACATAAATTAGAATTATAAGCTCATTATTACTATTGTATATATGTATATGTAATAATTATTATTTCTTAGATGAATAGTGTCTAATAATGACTTACTTTTTAAATTGAACTTGTGTTCTTTCCTTAATAAAAAATAAAATTCTTATAAAAGTCGGAAATCCGATAGCATTTTAAAGAAATAAACAAGCATCCATTTAAAAATTACATAAAATGATGCAAAAACCATTTCCATGCAAAAACAACATTATATATAAAAAATGTCTTTTAGTTTTTAAAGATGGGTTCTACATTACTTTTTAAAATACAAATAATTCTAAGATAATAATTGCAGATTTCCTTATAAAGTTTCTATTTAGCAATATCAATAGATTTTAATATGAAATGCTGCTAAAAAAATTCTATTGCAATCTTTATAGATTTCTATAGAGATTGCATTAAACTTTTATATAAACTTTTATTATATGAACTTTTTCAAATGTTTTTTTTTTTAGCTAAAAATAACTATAGATTAGAGGTCTGCACTGGCCCAGCAGGCAAAATGAAGGCAAATTTTCAAATGGGCTGGAAAACAGTTTCTTTAAAGAGCTGGTCCGAGCCAATAAAAAATAACAAACAGACCAAAGAAGGCTGATATAAAAATTAAATGGGCCAGCCAGGCTGATAAATATATATAAAGTGAGCCGACCAACCCAATATAAGGAATTTAAAAGGTTTAAACTACACTAGATTATTTTTTAACACAATTTTTCAAATTGGTAAAGTAATCATACAAGTTGTAAATTTCCAACTGGACGAAAAATGTCCGGGCCAGGATTTGAACCTGGGATCGCTTGGCTGAAGCCGCCACGCTCTACCACTGGGCTATCCCGGTTGAATCTGGAGGGCATAATTCATCCAGTTAACCTTATTGATCAAAGCATCTGGTCAGATATTTTAATCAGCTCAACAGAAAAGATCGCAGGTAATGGAACTCCAGTAAATGCTGGATACGTGAATACACTAGATTATTTTTTAACACAATTTTTCAAATTGGTAAAGTTAAAATTGTGTTAAAAAATAATCTAGTGTATTCACGTATCCAGCGTTTACTGGAGTTCCATTACCTGCGATCTTTTCTGTTGAGCTGATTAAAATATCAGACCAGATGCTTTGATCAATAAGGTTAACTGGATGAATTATGCCCTCCAGATTCGACCGGGATAGCTCAGTGGTAGAGCATGGCAGCTTCAGCCAAGCGATCCCAGGTTCGAATCCTGGCCCGGACATTTTTCGTCCAGTTGGAAATTTACAACTTGTAGGTTTAAACTAATCTGATAAAATATGAACGAGAATAAATATAAATGTGTTGTGCGAGCTGATGCTAGCATCAATACAGAAGTATAACATGTGCATATAAAACATTTAAACAAGGCTGTGCATGACAACTGCAACATGATAATGAACAGCGTAATGTCAACTTTTGTTATCTATACAGATTGCTGCAATTTTGGAAATATGAACAGAAAATCATATTTAAAAGAGAATCTTGAGCGTGTGGTTGGGTTATTGGTATTGAAAATAACAAATTATCTTTCATTTTCCAACCCCACTCTCCAGGATCCAATTTATTACCAAGACATGTCTGTCTGTAGTAAAAAACCCAAAACAACTGTTCTTTTTTGTTTTTTTGCAGCACTTGAAGTGGAAGGTAGACATAGACTATTTAAATTCATTGCATTATTCTTTGTGACGTGAAATTACTAAAAATCATCTATTGACCTCTTTTTTTTGAGGAAGCACTATAAATGCAAAAAAAAAAAAAAATTAATGCCATTTTCAGCTACCAATGTTATATATTAGATTATTATTATATTTTATATGTTATTATATTAGAAACTCCTGTGACTGAAAATTTGCATGACATCTTGTAAATCTGAACGTTTTCATAGTAATTTCATAGCTACCGAATGGACTTTACCCATGTCACGTCATCCACGTGTATATATAGAACAAAAACAACAACAGACATGAAGAACATTTTAACACAGCTTCCCCTTTGTCCAATAAAGTCTTTTCTGGAGGCATATACGTGCAGAGACCTGTTGCCACTTGTGGATAAAGTCCATTTCCTGTCTGGGAAATAGCAGATGACCCCTCCCATCACAGCCAGAGAATGGGAATAGAAAATGCTCATTGTACCTTCTTCACAACTGTGTAAATCTTCAGCTCCATCTTGCCCTTTCCTGTCTTGGGGAAAGAAATTTCCAACTTGGGTGGTGTTCGAGCTGGTAGTTAGTTCAAATTTTCTACATTCACAGAGCTCATTATCCAATCTTTTCATTATACTAATCCTTTGAAACAATAGCAAAGATTCGACATATGACACGAGGCATGGTGACATTATGGAATGTCACGTTACTGTTCAAAAAGAAAGGATTCTATCAGCACATGAATATTTTGTATGATGAAAATTACCATGGATATTTTCCTGATGATAGCTGCATCAATGTTCAGTGTGTAATAGCAATTTATCTTTTTTACATCACCTGTAACCCCTGTTATAATGTCATTAAAATATTAAACTAACTGGTGTGATACCATAAAAGTATAAAAACTTCTTAATAACACCATAAAATAAGGAATACGAAAGGCCTTTTGAAAGAACTTTGTCTTTCTTCGTCAGGTACAAAGAAGACGTGCAACCACTTTGAAGGCAGGAGCAAAACTGAAAGGAAATGGGAGGGAAAGAGGGACGAGTTAAGGAAACAGCCAATAGTAAAGCAGAAGGCATCCACCAGTAGGAAAGCAGAAAGGCAATAGCCAATCCCAGAAGAGAATAACCTAGAATGCAGAAATAAAGAAAATTATGAAGAAAATTGGAAAAAAACAGAGTGAAAAAAAATTAAATAATTTAATTAATTAAAATAAAAATTAATTAATTAAAACTAAATATAAATAAATAAATAAGTATATAAAATAAAAATAAAATGCATAAAAAATGGAAGCAAAACAGAGACTTAAAATTCAAAATATAAACAAAAACTATATGATTGAGCTAAACAAGTTTTTCCAATCTGCAGAAAGCACTGTGGAATCAGATTTTTCATAAATGATCACATCACAACTAAGATAAATAGCTAAATTTTCAAGAAAGTCTAATTCTAGGGGGCTATTGGCATTAAAGATAATTTAAGTATTTTGAAAATTAAAACTATGGCCGGAATCCCAAGAATGCTGGGCAATAGAAGATTTAGAAATATCTTGGTTAGTGACATAACGAGAGTGTTCTTTTAAGCGGGTTTCAAGATTTCTTTTAGTTCAACCTATATAAGATAGAGGACAACCATTGCAAGAAACATTATAAATTCCCCATTTTCGAAGATGAGGAATGGGAGACTTAGTAGAGGGGAATTTAAATTTATTGACAGGTTTAAAGATAACACTAAAGTTGAAGCGTTTTAAAACTTTAGCTAATTTGCAACATAAAGGAGGATAAAAAGGCAGAACAATTAAATTATCAGGTTTGGTTTTAACAGATTTGGAAATTGTAGATTCGTAAAAGGTCTATTGAATTTTTTAAAAGTATTATCGATAACACAAGGGTTGAAACCTCTTTTGACAGCAACAGATTTTAAATAATTAATTTCATCCTGCTAAAATGGACAATGAAATTGGTCACTTGTACGCTTGGGAAAGGGTTGTGGGTACAAAAACATTTTGATACATTTTAAAAGTCTTCTTTGTCCTGCTTTATAAGGAAAGGGCAGATGGCGTAACTGTTGGTTAAATTACTGTTGGTTTGCAAGAAAAACCTATTCGTTCTTTATTACTCCTACTGTACACATGAGAGGGGACGATGATATAATTGGCCTACATCGCCATAACGATTCCTTCAATGATCATTACGATAAAAATATAGCGGTAGATTAGTTGATGGAGATGTTTGTTTGTAAACATGCCCTTTCCTTATTCGAGATTACTGTGCATGCACACGCTGTTCTGTACTTGCATTGAAAACCACTCAGCAATGCATGGGCATTAATCTGCACTGGTTGTCCGACGCATAAAAGCTCCAGCAGTCCTGTCGTCCCCACCATTTCTCTGAAGTACGATCCAAACCACCCGACTACAGCCAAGAGCTATAATGATCTGGAAGCCGCCAAAATCGCCTGGTATATTAAATGCCCGCTGTCGATATCATAAACGTATTAAATTTGCTTTTAATTTTTTCTGGTGGAATCTTCTGCGATCGGGTTCGCTACCATTCCAATCAGTAACTAAGTGAAGGGACCTCCTATTTCACAAGCGCGCCACCACTTCGCGGAAAAACCCCTGCTTCCATGCACAAAGCCTCCTTGCATTTTCGAAGACTTCATGAGTGACTACCATATCAGCTGAACTACCACAAAAATCTCAGTAAACTTTTGAAGATGTCCGCATCTATTTAACTGTTAAACTTTTGTATATCTTGAATAAACAACTGGGCACTTTTAGCATACAAAGAATGTTCTGCAGCATAGAATATTGAATATTCTTATTTATTGCAGAAATATATGCCCTCTAATTCCTGTTTATCTTTGCTCAAATACACTTCAAAATTAACATATTATCAAGTATACTGAATGCAGAATTTTGAAGTTGGCCTTCTCTTTTAATTCAGATCATTTATCTTGAAATTTGCTTATCAAATCATTGAAGATCTTTAATTCTTCCACCTCTGATAAAGAAGGTGTCGTTTCATGATGGTCTTTAACCCTTAATTGCATAGTGATGTAAATTTCCATCACTTTTTATTTAACTTTTAATAAATAAATAAACTTCTTCGCCACCACTATATTTATATAGAAATACTAATCCAGTAAATTTCCCGTGAACTATGTTGCTGAACAAAGTTAAAAATCTATCTTAAAATTTCTGGTTTCTAATATTTAATATATGTATAAAAAACACAATTGTAAAAGAAAAACTCATGCAAAGAAGAGTTAAGGTAGGTGTCCATGAATTCGTATTATTTACTGGTCAAAGGCAGTTCAAGAAATTCATCGCAATCAAATCTGACAAATCGAAAGTAAACATGGCTTGTGAACATTTTGTCAACGAACAGAGAAGCATAAATAGTGGTCATCCCTTCTTTGATACCAAGACAATTGATCTGAGAAAGGACATACACACTTGAAAACCTCGAAACATCAAAACTACTTTAGAAATTAGTAAAATTTCCCCACTTTAAGATATGATTTCCTTTGCTTTAATGAAAGAAGTAACCCAAATGTTATTGCACAAGCTTTGTGGCTGTAATCGACATAATATTTGATCATCTACTGCAATGTACTGTAAATCGTGTCATAATTATTTGCAGGATGGTTTATGTAGGTCATGAATTACAAGCAATTTCATTCCATGTTGCATGTGCATTACACGTAATTTCTGGTACTCTTTATGTGGCATCAGGGTAAGTGCACTCCATCAAGAAATCTGCCGTAGTTTTTTGAATTTGTTGTACATCTAAAATATATCAGAATTCTTAAGATTTCTGATTGTTTTTGTGCTGCATTGTGTCTATGTATACAGTAATGGTTCCAAGCTACATAGGGTACAACTTCTTTGATGAGAGTTTCAAATTTCAACCAAATATCCATTTTAAACACATATCAAAATCCCTCAAATAATAAGTAAATTCTTCAAATTAAATAATCATTAAAAGGTAGGAAGCTTTTCTATTAATATACTTTATTGACATAACTAAATCGGCCTTAGAGGCCATCGGAAACGGGGACACAAACATCTCCTCTACTATAAATGACTTACTCGATCAGCTGCATTGCAAGAGGAAGTCTTGTGTGCTGCAGTGGATACCCGCACATGTAAACATCGAGGGTAATGAGTGTGCGGATGCTTTGGCCAAAGAGGCACGAAATCTTGTCCAACCTAGTTCCACCATCACACTTGCAGATGTGAACGCTGTGGCCAGATGTAGACTTATAAATAATCCCTCTAGGAAGCCTTTAATCACTGACTTTGATTTCTCTAGAAATCTAATAACTACACTGGCTAGATTAAGAACAAATCACTATAAGGGAATGAAGATTCTTCCTAGTGGGACAAGGAAGATTCATTGCAAGAACTGTCCGGAAACTCAGCTTATACCGAGATACATCTTCAAGTGCCTGTCCATTACCGCAGATACCTTAAAACTCAGCTGGTTACCGCTGATGGATTCACTTCGAGAGATCCTTCACATTCCGGAAGCACCAAGGCTGGCAGCAGTGGCCCTTCGGACCTTTGACAATATCCGAGGCTTTCTTTCTTCACATTTTGCATATCCATGGACATGACAACAACAACGACATAACTCCACCTATAGTCCAGTCATTTGGTAGAAAATAAAGGAAAGTTCTGGTGTAGTTTTGATATTTGGCTTCTTTATCATTTTTGGGTCGCTGAACACAAATCTGAAATTTTGTCCGGGAAATACGTTTCTTTTTACATAAAACCTGTAAAAAACAGACTTTTCTCTATTTTTTCAAAAAAACTCCAAAACTAACCAGGCTGGGGAAAGTCGCAAGTATATGATTACGCTTGAAAGAGAATACAATTTCCTACATTTTCTGTACTGAACGTTTTTTTTCTGATTAATGGTTTAACCATGAGAGTGCCGTAAAAATGGGTGTTAAAAACAAAAAACTGTAATAAAAAGGAATTACGGCACTGTACGTCAATGGAGCATGGAAACTAACCATTTTACGCAAATGTTTAATCATTAATGATACTAACGATTATATGATTGACTGTATTTTATGCATTTGAGGTAGAGGAAAAGTGCGGAAGGGAGAAGGAGAGAGCAGTGGAGTAGTTCCATCTCCTCTCATGAGTCGAGGGTGCTCCTCCTCCGGAGAGCTTGTGCTCAAATTTTAAGAGGGGGTAAAATTAGTTCGCGCCCACGGGGGTCGCCGGCACGCGACCATCGCTCCCAAGTCTCTAAACGACCATATATATCTCACCAGAGGCTTTGTCTCGCCTCGGCGCTGCGATCGGCCTGGGGCCGCTCCCCACTGCAGACCCCCAAGCCAATTTACCAAGTGTCGACGAACTGGTCGTTACGAAAGCAACCCTGCTCATGGGAAACTTCCGCATGGGACAGACACCTGATGAACCGCTGAGGGACACCCGACGATTTCCGTTCGCGAAACCCCATAAGGGGAAACGGTCCATTGGCCATATATCGAGCTACCACGACGGCTCTTGCTTTCCCACGGCTTCCGAACATTGACATGCATAGAGGGGCAAGCAACTAGTCTCATCGGCCGTGAGTGGAAGAGGGTAAAAGACAAAAAACTCCAATAAACGGGAATTACGGCCCTGTACGTCGATGTAACATGAAAATTATTTATTTTAAGCAAACGTTTACTGATACTGTTGACCGTATTCAATGATACTAAAAATTATGTGACTGACTACATTTTACAATGAAGTTAGCTGATAACAAATATGACGACTCATTATGAATAATTATTTTGAAGGCGACCAATTGGTTCCTATTAATCCCACAACTTTATTTCAACGAATTTCGGTTGCAAAGCATTCGGATGAAGATCTTCAGGAGCTTTTGACATACAATCTAGGCCCTTATTTCTTATCCCTATTCGACAATGGCTTAAGTAAATGAACCAAATCTACTCTCTACAAAGCATTCAAACCCCTAACAAACAAGCAGTTCAGCGGCAGGATTCAATTCGTCATTGATGGCGTTTTTTTATTGCATAGAGTTGTTTGACCTAAGAATCAGTCTTTTTAAACAATCTGTGACAAATATGTTGAGTATATACAGTCAAAATACCAACCGGAGTCAGTAGTTGTCTTTGATGGCTACCCTAATGACTTACAAGGTGGTACAAAAACTGTTGAAGGCATGAGACGAGCAAGGAAACATGCTTCAACTGAAATATTCTTTAACGGTACAATGATACCTACTATTTCCAAAGAAAAGTTTCTTGCTAACCCAAAAAACAAGGGTCGGTTAATACCTATGATGATTGACAAGTTTTTATCAGCAGATATTACATGCAAGCAAGCAAAAGTAGATGCAGACACCTTGATTGCAAACACTGGTTTGTCCTTGGCTCCATCAAATGAGACGGTGATTAAAGCATGGAACTACGAACTAACTTTCGATTACAGTTGGGGAAGATGTAGACTTTTTGGTCATTTTGATAGGTCTCTGCAGGGCTGAAAACGTTTTCTTTTTAAAACCTGGGAAGGACACTGTTTCTCCAGCTAATGCAGTGATTTCAACGGTTGCGGGTAAACTTTCTCTTCCTACATGTAATGAGCGGCTGCAATACTACATCAGCACTGTTTATGCTAGGAAAATTGAAGTTATCTCAAAACTCTTGTGAAGAATCCAGACGTCGCTGTATTGTCATTGTTAAAGTATTCAAAGACTCGAATGCTACTCAGAAGATGATTGCAGCAGCTGGAAAACGTTTCCTTGTCGTACGGTTATAGTGGGACGAATGTGCCTTCGCTGAACCACCTAAGGTATATTTCGTACAAGAAGTCAGCCTTTAAATACATTTCTAATATTGCAATCATTTATCACCATCTGCAGCTGCAGCAAGACAGCACTCTTTAAGAATATATCACCATAGGCAGCAATGACTGTGAGTTGAAAAAAATTCTGTAGAGTGGGGATGGAAGAAAACAAATATTGGCCATGAGCCTGTATTTACTGTACTACCCCCTGCTTTGTTGAAGCTTGTATCCTGTAAGTGTAAAAGGAATTGTCAACAAAATTGTGGGCCCCAGAAGACAGGTCATTGTTGTTTGAACATGTGCAACAACATCTCAGTGGTGTATCAAGAAGAGAAAACGAGTTATACCTTGATTCCGAGCTGGAGATGGATTGCCTACCCATTGAATCCGTGGACCCACTGGAAGAGGAACAATCCATGCTACAATGTATGAAATATTTACCATTAAAAAAACATTTATTCTATAATATTGGCAGTAAATAAAAAGCTTCATTAATTCCATACATCTATTTCGTATGTTGTAGATGTCGATGAACAGCACGGGCCTTCAAATAAAAGAATGTGGAAATAAATTTTTGCTTTTTTATTTTATGTAAATATACATACTAATGTTCGTTACTAATGTGCATAATTATTTATAATTAAATAAGGATTCATAATGAGTCATCGCATTTATTATCAGGCAACTTCATTGTAAAATGTAGTCAATCACATAGTTTTTAGGATCATTAACAGTCAACATTTGCTTAAAATGGTTAACTTTCATGTTACATCAACGTACAGGGCCGTAATTCCCGTTTTTTTTGTCTTTTACCCCCTCCCAATTTTACCTCCTCTTAGAGTACAAGCTCTCCGGAGGAGAAGCACCCTCGACTCATGAGAGGTAATGGAGCTTCTCCATTTCTCCCGCTTTCCCTTGGCACCAGATCAGCACTTTTCCTCTACCTCAAACGCATAAAATAGTCAATCATATAATATTTAGTATCATTAAGGGTTAACGTTTGCGTAAATTGTTTAGTTTCCATGTTACATCGACGTAAAGTGACATAATTCCCCCTTTTTAGCACTTTCCAACCTAGTTGAAAAGTGCTTATGACTTCGGTTTGTCTGGCCGTCTGTCCGTGCTCTAACTCCCGTAAATATGCTCGGATTGCTCTGCAATTTATATATGTTATTGTCGTTATCTATAGCATGTTCCCTATTTCAACGGAAGTGTGTAGCACATATAGTTTTTTTACAGGGACACTCAAAAGAATTCTGTTACATTGAGATCTATGGGGAAAAATCATTTGCGGTTTATTTAAATAATGTTTCACTACTTTAAATGCATTGAAATTTATATATATCACTAAGGTGCATTAGAAGATGCTTAATATGGAACAGGGTGTGCATAGCACTTATAGTTACTTTACAGGGACAGTCAAAAGAATTCCGTTACATTACGTCTATGGAGAAAAATCGTCTGCGGTTTATTTAAATAATGTTTCACTATTTTAAACGCATTGAAATTTATATAGATCACTAAGGTGCATTACAAGAGACTTACTACGGAATATTGTGTGTATAGCAGTCATCGTTCATTTACAGGGACACGCAAAAGAATTATCTACTGTCTGTTAACAATAATTCCTGGAAGTGCGTTTTAAGTTATTGAACGCGATTTTAATTTTAACTTGCTTTTTGTCTATTATGTGGTGTGTATAAATTCTGTAGATCCTATACAGGGCAGCACAAAAGTTCGCGAACACATTTCTGTTTATTGACAAACTCCAGACGGAGAATTTTAAACTGTGCTACGCGTTTCCTAACTGAACTAAAATTATCATCCTATGTAGTATATATACAAATCTACAGATCCTATACAGGGCTGAATAAAAGTATTCGGATATTTTTCCGAATATTGTATATGTTGGAAATTCCTGAAATTATGTTTTTAAATATGTTATGCGTTTTCTAAATTGTTTACTTAGATGTTAGCTTTTAGCTTATTAAACGGTATGATTTGTAAAATTATTTTGGAAGCGTTGGAAAGTGCTATATAATCTATGCTTGACGCATGATTTTTCGTTCTTGTTTTTTACAATTTTTTGTTTTTAAACCCATTTTTGCAGCACTCTTACGGCTAAACCATTAATCAGAGAAAAAACTTTCAGCACGTAAAATGTAGGAAATGTTACTTTAATTCATATATTGTTGACTTTCATGCAAAATGCATCGTTTCGGAGTTATTTCGAAAAAAACAGAGAAAAATCCGATTTTTACAGGGGTTTTTTATAAAAAAAGAAAAGCATGTTTTCCATGATAAATTTTGTTGGAAATCCTCAGATTCGTGTTCAGTGACTCAAAAAAAAAGGGGGGAACCAAATATCAAAACATTCCTTTATTTGTCCTTTTTTTAACTCCAAATGCCTGGACTCGAAAAAGAAAATATGGGTCTACTTTGCAACACATTTTAAAATAGAAGATACGGAATAATGGAATAATAATTTTAAAAAAAGTGATTGAAAAGAATATTGTATGTATCTATGACAGTTTTTGTGAAGATACGAGGAAGGATAATAAGGAAGTAATACGAGGAAGGATAAAAAAGAAATTTTGTGTTTATTCCAGGAAAAAAAATAAGATTTCTACTCAAATCCAAAAGTTTTTGTTAAAAGATAGAAATTTCATATATAAAATCCTTCATATATATACGGAATTATTTTTTTTTACAGCGCACAAATAAGTCTACGGTCAGCATAAACGCTCTTCAGGTCTCCGAAAATTTTCTACTTTGCATTTGCTATGCATGAAACTATAAGAAATGAATGAATGAGGTCATGAGATAAGATAAGAGAATAAATGAGATTTCACACAAAAACTTTTCTTTAATATTTCAAATATCATATATTCTAATACGAGCAAATCTTGTGTGTGTGTGTGGCTATATATGCAAATTTAATCTTAAAAACGGCTCTAATGATCTGAAATTTGTATAATACTGTTTTGGGGCACCAAAAAACGATTGGGCTAGATCACATGTTCGAGACAATTCGATTAGTGGGTCATTTTGGGTCAAGCTACTTTTATCTTAAAAACGGCTCAGAGAATTTGAACTAAATTTACTATCCTACAGTTTTACGGAATGAGAAGACTATTGGGCTAGGTCACATGTTCGAGAAATTTCGATTAGTGGGTCATTTTGGTCATGGGTCAAACTATTTTTCTTTTAAAAATGGCAGAGACGATTTGAACTAAATTTTGTATCTTGGGCACGAGAAAATCATTGGGCTAGGTCACATGCTCAAGAAAATCCACTTAGTGGGTAATGTTTGGGTCAAGCTAATTTAAAAAATGGCTCAGACTATTTAGACTAAATTTAGTATCCTACAGTTTTCGTGAATGAGAAGACTATTGGGCTAGGTCACATGTTCAGGAAAATTCCATTAGTGAGTCATTTTGGTCATGGGTCATTATGGATCAAGCTATTTTTATCTTAAAATGTGTTGGCGACATTTGGCAGGGGAATTGACTCTAAGATTACCAATACCAAACACTTGCATGGCGCCAAATGAAAAATATCGACATTTTGCGAAAAAATTGGCTTTTAGGATCGGAAGGAATTTTCTAGAAATTCCTAATAGTAGCCAAGATACATGATTCAACCAATCAAAATTCATAGAACGTTGTCGAAAACAGAATTAAACCAATCAGGGTACATATGATAAGGAAAATTGACTTTTAAGATTACCAAAGCCAAAAAACACTTGTTTGGCACCAAATGAAAAAATATCGCAAGTTGAACACAAAGCTAATGTTGACCGAGCATAGCTCGGTCATCCCCGCTGGTGAAAGAAATATGTGTATCCAGTTACAACAAAATAGAGCAAAACTAAAACATATATCAGAAAAAAATATTTATTGTTATCAAATGAAAAAAAAATCTTATTTAATACATTTATGACGGTGTCTTCTGAAACCAGATTTATCAGAAAATCGTTTACTGCACACATCACAGACAAAAGGCTTCTCACCAGTATGAATACGATTGTGCACATTTAAACTTGATTTTAGAGAAAACCCTTTACTGCATACTTCGCAAATGAAAGGTTTCTCTCCAGTATGAACAAAGAGGTGGTTATTTAATTCAGATTTTCGTGAAAATGCTTTATTGCATATGTTGCAGATGAAAGACTTCTCACCAGTATGAGAGTGACAATGCGCATCTAAATGAGATTTTTTTGAAAATTTTTTATTGCATACTTCACAGGTGAATGGTTTCTCCCCAGTATGAGTACGAAGGTGAGAATTAAAACAAGATTTATCAGAAAATTTTTTATTGCATACTTCACAAATGAAAGGTTTTTCTCCAGTATGAGAGCGGCGATGCCTAATTAAATTAGACGTTTGAGCAAATCCTTTATTACATATGTCACAAATGAATGGTTTTTCACCAGTATGAGTACGAATGTGACCACTGAAAGTAGATCTATCAGTAAATCCTTTATTGCATGTCTCACAAATGAATGGTTTCTCTCCTGTATGGATACGGATGTGCTGATTTAAAGTAGATGTTTGAGAAAATCCTCTATTGCATACTTCACAAATGAAAGGCTTCTTGCCTGTATGTATACGAATGTGCACATTTAAATGACATTTTGCTGAAAACCCTTTATTGCATGTCTCACAGATGAAAGGTTTCTCTCCAGAATGAATGCCATAATGCTGATCGAAATTTGACTTATTTGAAAAAAATTTATTACATATCTCACAGACGAAAGATTTGCTTTTTGTGTCTGCACATTGAAGATTCATACTTTGAGATTTTTAATGCAAGTATCCTTTCAAATTATAGTAATATCTTTCTATCTCACGAGGCGTTCATTTACAGATATTTTGATGCACATAAAAAAGGAAAGAAATAACATCAATATACATAGATATTACAAACACTTGTTTTTCTCCCAGAGGCAAAGATATTACAAAACGCAGCACAATTCCATTTCAGTATAAGTTAGTTGTATGCATGGACACTTCAGAATATTCATCATATCTATCTGTTAATAAAGAAAATTACTTTAATAAAAAATAATCAAACCATAAAATTATCTGTACAATAAAAAATGCATTTAAAAATATGTCTTTAAAAGACTCATGAAAACTACATTATTTTAATTTTTAACAATTAATTATATTGCAATTCAGCAAAATTTTCAAATGCAAACTAAATACAGCGTAAACTAGTTTAGGTAATTTTTTAAACAGATAGAAGTTCTCACTCAACAGTTTTCTAAAAACTATTTAGTTTATAAAAAAGAAAGAAAAGACATGTAGTACATAAAAATAAAGGGGTTCATACTCATTTAAAAAAAATATATCCTGAGTTTCCTCTGGATAATTTTCAAGGATCAATAAATTTCCCATGTCAACAATTAACAACATTTTTTAAAACCAGTATCACGCCTCTTCTGTCTCCTCCCCCCCCCCCACCACCAAAAAAAAGTAAAATAATCTGAAAAGTAAAGTTCATACATCATATATAAAAACAATATATATTTCATTTTCCACTTACCTTAGTTGTATGAAAACAAAAACTATCATGTATTTGCCCAAAAATCTGTTAAATTATATAAGTACACTAGTAAAAATATAAATCCACTTGGACACTACACTGTTGAATAGTTATTTTAAAAACAGAAATTGTACAAGTTGTGACTTGTTAGTTGCTAAAATCAGTGTAAATTGTTTTAAACTCATACACATATCTCAAAAATAATATTTTTTATAAATTTATTGTTGCATTATTTATAATAGATTAAAGAATTACTTATTAAAAAAAATTCAAACAAACCCTTTTATAGAATAAATTGTCATTTAATATTTAAGGAAGTCTTTAATAAATGGGATTTTATCAAGTAAAATATCTATCAACGATTAACTTACAGAAAACTTAGTCTATATATACTATATTTCACAACCCTGTTACTAAATTTAAATTTTTCTTCTGTTCACAAATTTCTTGATCAATTTTTGCCATCTGAATTGTTACTTCTTTAGAAAACTGAGTCTTTTTAATTTGTAACAGTTTTATCTGGTCTGTATTATTCCTTTCTCATTAATATTTTTCGTTTCTTTTTTTATTTTCGTCAAATGCTGGTGATAACGCTGTCTTGATAACTTCGCATATGGCAGCATTTTTGAATTCACAGACAGTGATCCAGCCCCCCTTTTAGTTTGATAGTATAATGGGTCGAACGCAATGCATCCAATGAATTTTCTCCAAGATTTTCAATTACAATATATTTGTTTACACAACAACAAGACTACAGAGAGGCATTTCCATGAGACAACGTTAATACAAGTTTTATAACTGATCAAAAATCCTAACATTCTGCTTTGTTAAAAAGCAAAGAATTATAGAAGGCATCCAATCTCTGGCAGCAGAGAAAAAGTATAGTCCAATGATACAGCAGATGCATAATAGCGCATCATTAAATAAAAAAATTGGAGAAGAAAAGAATCGTTAGGGCTATCGTGTATCCCCGGCATTACTGGGATAAACATTATTTGTGCTACATATTTAGTCTCATATAAAAAAGCTAAATTCAGCTTAAATGATGTGCTGATGCACAAAAAATATATGGTATGTCCTTTACCCTCCATACATTTTCTTTAAAAGATCACAAAATACACATATTTTTATTAAATACATTGAATCGTGTCTTATTTCTAAATCAGTCAATTACATCGTGTCTTATTTCTAAATCAGTCAATTACTTTAAAGTGGCTTTAAAATCGGCACCAATTTTAGCATATCCCTAGATAGATAAGACATTTATCTTGGATACAGATGCCAGTAATGAAGGAATTGGGGCAATGATTTCCCAAAAGTCTGGAAATGAAGAAAGTGCCCGAACCTTTTCTAGCCAGAGTTTGACAAAATAGGAGAGAAATTGTTGCATCGCACGAAAACAGTTATTGGCTGTAAGTAAAATCAGTACATCTTCATCATTATCTCTATGACCAAAAGTTTACTCTTCAATTAGACCATGTTTCTTTAAAATGATTTTAAATTTCAACTGCTTTGCAATGAGCCTTTACAAAATTTTTAACCTTTTACCACTTGTATACCTGCCAACTTTTGAAAATGACAAAGTGTAAAATGACGAGTGAAGAGTAATTCTCACACTTTTTTTCAACATAGACCACATAACCCCTTTTTTAAGTAATACATAAATGGCATTTTTACACTTTTTCAAAGTACATAATAGGAGAATGTTTTTAAATACAGTGATGTCCATTATAAAGATAATTTGATGAGAAAAATGCAAAACTCTTAAGATACTGATTTTAAAGAAATATACGCAGTTTTTCTTAAATTTAATTTTAGCTTTTTAAAGAATGTCTGACCAAATTAATTTTATTCAAGATATAACTTTTTTTTTTACAAACAATGAATATTAACCCTTTGAGGGGCGGTGGTATATATTATATACCACCTAATTTTAATCTGATTCAAACCAGAAACTTTTAATTAAATTTTACTTTTTTAACTTTGACGAGAAAAAGTTGAAAAACTGCTTATTCTTATTTTGAACTAAATTCTTTCCTAAATTCCGGTGGGAATTCAATGTTACAGGAGCACAAATGCTTGCCCCTGAAAGGGTTAAAAGATTATCTCTGCTGATTTTTGTTAGTGAAACATAAACTCATTCATTTGAAAATATTAAATATTCACCTTGCATTCATCATTTACAAGTATTAAAAGCAACTATAAAGTAATTTATAATTTAATGGAAAAAACATGAAACATGGGAGAAAAGTATCCTAAGTGTAAAAAATGATCAAAAAGTGTAAATTTTACACTTAAGGTGTAAAATTTGGTAAGTATGCATCTGTATTTTCAAATGGAAATTTTTCTTTAATTTAATCTCAGAAATGCTCCTAATCTAATTTTTTTGCTAAATATTACTGATAGGAAAAATCAAGGGTTTCGAGCAACTTATATGTCATGTATACCTGACACTCATCGCAAAGGGGTTAAGGAACCTGAAGGCCATCCATGTAGCTCGTTGGATTCCGAAGTTCCAGGAATATGAATGACATATTCCAACACAAAGGAACAGCTCACAGAAACTCCACTCTAGGTCTTGTTCTCAGAAGTGTAAATACTGCTTAAATGATGAGATGAAATTAGGTTTCAAGAAGGAAATTCATGCCATAGCGATCACCTCAATGACAGTAAATGACTTGTTTTCAGATGAGCTCCAAAAAGTATAATACGATGATCCAGACATAAAATAATATAACCTATTCTCGATAAGAAGCTAAATTCTGCAAGTCGCCAATCGTGGTTTAAGAAATAAATTCAAGTAGTACAAAAAAAAAAAAAAAAAAAAAAAGGCTTTGTGAGATTTTTTACAATTTAAGGATGGAGTATTGTACTGCAAGTCCGATACGAAGATGGATAAACAATGTTCAGATGTTCCACGTGAGAGACACGACAGTCCATGTGGAGACCATTTCGAAGAGATGAAGACTGATGAGTGCAGATTCCGAGGTTGGGGACACAAAGAGCAGCGAACACTTATGTATGCATATAATATAATTAGTATATAAATATATGAAAGC
This sequence comes from Maratus michaelseni, assembly GCA_963931845.1. Lineage (NCBI taxonomy): Eukaryota > Metazoa > Arthropoda > Arachnida > Araneae > Salticidae > Maratus > Maratus michaelseni. The sequence goes on from OZ007598.1 coordinate 263,984,396, forward strand.
CGTAAAGCGCAATACTCACGAGGTGTTGAGAAAATAAGCCTAAATGTTTAAGTAAGTTTATAATTGGCTAAATTACTCCTTTTAATATGTGGCTCAGTAGAACTGTTGACAGTGACAGTGCACTGGATTCCAGAATTTTTCTTTTCAGTTCGAATCTCAGCCAGACTCTCACTTATCGTGGCAAAAATTTTAATCAATTATTTCTGAACCATAATTGGAAATATATATATATAATAATTGAAATTTACAAAATATATAAATTAAATAGCGGAAAGTAGGGTAAAACTGGGTACCTAACAGTTTTCCTTTGTCGACAAAAGTATAGAAGTGCAGAAAAATCGGAACACCCAACAAAAGTGTTTGGGAACATCGGGGCTATTGAAAAACACACCTGTTACCACAGGAAATTTCTTTACTTGGGAAAAGGCGTCTTCTAGGACCATCTGAAACAACTCCAAATTTTGGTGGTAGGGTAAAACCAGGTACTAATCAGAAATTAAGTTTTGACACTTCCAGTAGCAAAAAGCTGTATTGTAATAAATTGTAAATCAGTTTAATTCATTGCAGAGTTCAATGCAAAAGAATGGGTACCCGGTTTTGCCCTCCAACAGACAACCAAAAATGAACATGGTTGTTCTCTCGGATAGCTGGACGTACACACTTCTACTTGGCATCAAAATATCATGTGAAAGCTATAGAAAACAGTGGTTTACTTATCTAAATCGATCCGTTCGACTGGATTTATTTAAAGAGCAGAAAAGATGACAAAAAATTAAAACTTTTGAGGTGAATTTCTCTCCAATAGCACTGCATGGACACAGATTTTAACTCCCATCAAAAACCGGTGGCCCACCACTACAGGACACTAAGTGATGTAGTTAAGGTGGGTGCTGTCCACAAGGGAGCACCCATCAGCAAAAAAAGAAGGTGCCCAGTTTGACCCGACTATTCAGAATTACCCTACCCTCCCTTACATATTTGGTAGCATATAAGTACAATTTTAAGTATGGCATTTTGAATGTTTAAATATTAAATAAAATAAGAGTCCAATTGCGATTTAAACTCATAAAAAAATCTTGAATTCAGTGCTCTGCCAACCATGCTGCTGAGCCACTTACCAAAGATTGTAATTTAACCATTATAAAGCATTACTTAAGCTTTGAGGTTCTTTTTCACAAGACCCCCTGGGTATTGCCCCTTGTTGCTAAAACACAGAGACGTTTCTACTGGGATAGATTTGGCAGTGATGTCGAGAAATGGTTTAAAGAATGTGATGGTAGTGGATCCCAAAAAAGCACCAAAAATTTAAACTAAGAGATGGCTGCAGCACTATAATACATGCACACCATTCAAGAGGATTACTTTGGACATATTAGGTCCTACACCATGGACATCTATTGAAAATTGCTACACCCTAGTGCCTAGTGATAATGGATTACTTCACAAAGTCGCCTGATATCCATAACTGATTAAATTGCACTGGGACTAATTCTTTGATAAAAAAATGTGTGTCATGTTGTGGAGACCCTATGATACTTCACTCAGACCATTGAATTTAAATTCAGTGCTATTCACAAAACTTTGAAGATACCTTGGCATATCGAAATCTCGAACAACAGCCTTACATTCCGAGTGTGGTGACATGGTTGAGAGATTTAATTGGACGGTTGTAAATCATGTCTCTGTTTCGAAAAATCAGACATTCCCATCTACCGATCATCCTTTTTGCCTACAGAAGTGCACTGCATGAAACAAATTGGACAACGTGATCTGCTATGTTGTTCAGTAAAACACTATATTTGCCCTGCGACATGCTATTTGGTTGACTCAGTGAATGCCTTCCTCACCTATTAGTAATTTGAAGAGTGTGCATTGGTTAGCCAGAGAAAAATCAATCTCGCTAGCGATCATGTGAAAACCTGCTATGATATCAGAGTAACAGAAGACTGCTTGAAGGAAGGTAATCAGGCATGACTATATAACCTGAAATGCTGACAAGGTCCACATCTAAAATTTGGACAAAATTAAGAACATTATACTGCAATGACAGAGCTACTATCTATATAGGCTGGCTCGTCAGTAGTGTTGTAATCTTAAAACAACCACAGCGTATACACTAGACTCATGAACGTTCATAGATAGAGTATATGCTATTGGCAACTCAAGCGCTCGAGTATGCCATCTTATGGAGAAAAGATAGAACTTCTCACTTCAGGAAAATCCTGTGAAAGCGAATTGCATTACATTAATTTTTCATTTGTTCATAATGAATGTTTTTTTTTTCACAATTTCAGATTTCATGTGATGTTTGTGTTCTGTGTTATATGACAGGGAATAAATTACCAGACTATGAATATCTAAAACTTTCAAACATGATTACAAATAACAATTTCCATAGCACCTTAGCATTAATTAAAGGGGCAATTTTTCTGTACCAACAGCCACAATTAGCACCCTCGTTATATGACAAGGTATAAAAAACCAGACTATGAATATCCAAAACTTTCAAACATGTTTACAAATAACAATTTCAATGGCACATTAGAGTTAGTTAAATGGACAAGTTCCCTGTACCAACAGCTGCAATTAACATCCTCTTTAAGTCCAAATAGCTTTATTTGAGAAACAGAGGGTATACAGAGCTTCTTAAAAAAAATTCGCAAGGTATACAGCATGTACCTTAATATATCCTCCACTACATCCCTACTCGTCAGGCATTTGCATTCCTACTGGATCGACTCATGTACTGTGTTTCAATAGAATTGAATTACTTTGTCTCTTTAAAGCCTTAATTATGGGTAGTAGTTTTGCTGTTAATTGAGGGGGTTAGAATGAGAGTGGAGTAAGTCACAATTTAGTGATTTGAGAAATGAAGGGTTTTGTGAAAGCTGTCGTGTGCTGTCCAACTAATTCTGCCATGTAGCGACTGCATAAGTGAACTATGATTTACTTCACCGTCACATAGAATAAAAAAATAATATACGTTTAGTGAAAATATGGTTATCCCGATTTTCCAAATTTTTGACTTACTCCACTGTCATTCTAACCCTCTCGATTGTACAAATCTTTCAAGAAAGGATCACTGCATGCTTAAATTTCCCTGCAAACATGAAAAATGACCAAATTTCAATATTTATTGTAGATTTTCTTTATCCTGTAATTTTTAATTCACCAATTTTGGCGATAAGGCAGTTTCGAAGAGTATAGCGTAATCTAGTACTTTTTCGGGAAAATATGTTGATTTCGGACTGAATGACAATATACTGAAGCTATGGGAACCTAGTTAAACTTTTTACACAATCAATAAAAAATAATTCAGAATATTAACATACAACTAAATTTATGAGTTTTTTGAAAAAATTAACAAAAAAACTAAGATGAAAATATAATTTTTTTTTATTATATATATTGAAAAGTATATATTTTATTTTTTAAAATTCAGTTTCACCAAAAAAAAGTATTCTATTTTGGATTTTGGAAAAAAAATTCTATAAATTTGCCTCTTAGAAAATAACAGTTTTCATATTTTAATGCAACTGATTAATGAATTTCACAATGCTTTTCTGCGAGTGATAAACAAATTTCATGATATCTTTCCACGAGTGATTTATGCAATTCGCATTTTTTTCAATGACCAACAAAAACTTGCTACATATGAAAACTTGTTTAAAAAAACTTTTACTTTAAACTTCATTTATAGAGATTTTTAAAAACTTTAACACAGAATAAAAGGAGAAATTATATTTTTAATAGAATGTTTGTTCAATTATACTTTAACATCAGAAATTAATTGTATCATATTCATTACACTCTGAACTTATTAAGTGAAGAACGAGCTTATAGAAAGCCACACCAACTCAAAATTGAAAGAAAGGTACAGTAGAAGAACAAATGTTTATTGTTACACTAAAAAATTCACATTTTGCAAAAAAAAAAAAAAAAAAAGGGCGAGGCATGTCTTTTTCTAGATTACAATTAAACAAAAAATTCCTAACATTCCAGGGCAGGAGTGCAAGAGGGGAATACTGGGGCAGTTCCCAGTGTTGAATTCATCACCAGATCCACTAGTGAAATAAATATTGATGAAATGAAAGTGCACTAAAGCCATTTTAGAACAGTAAAAAAAAAAACATTTTTTGGAGCAGCAAAAATTTAATTTTGGAACAAAAGATACATTTTTTTTTTCGATATTTTTCTGTGCCGGATTAGAAAATTTTGTAAAAATTTTTGCCACAGCTGATAGACAAAATTTATGATCTTTATCAATGATCATTTGACGAATTTTGTGATATTTTAATGCAACTGATTAACGAATATCATGATGCTTTTCCGCAAGCGATAAACAAATCTTGCAATATCTTTCTGCAAGTGATTTATGAAATTCGCAATATTTTTCAAGGACCAACTGACAAGTTTCATAATATTTTTTGCGAGTGATAAAGAAACTTGTGATATTTTGTTGCGAATGATGTACAAAATTCCGATATTTATCAATGATCTATAGACCGAATTTGTAATTATTTCAAAGACCAAATGACAAAGTCTGCATTTTTTTGCAGCAACTGATTGTGAAATTCCAATTTTTTGCAGTGAGTGACTGACAAAATTTGTGATTGTTATCAGCAACCAATTGACAAAATTTGCATTCTTTTGATCGATTGGAAAAATTTGTGATTTTTTTAATGCACCTGACAGATGAAATTTGTATTTTTTTGCTGCGAGGGATTGTTGAAATTCTTGATTTTTATCAATAACAGATTGACAAATTTTTTTTTTTTTATCAACGACTGATCGACGAATTTCACTAGTTTTTTCTGTGACTGATCCAAATAATTTATCATTTTCAATGATCAATTAACAAAATTCACAATTTTTATCAACGACCACTTGACAAATTTTTCAATATTTTCCCACGACTGATTGAAGAAATTTGTGAATTTCTGCTATATTTGCAATATTTTCAACAGCCGATTGATGAATTCTACAAAATTTTTATGGCACAGAGTAACGAATTTTGTGATTGACTGACAATTTTTTTTCAACAACCAATTAGCAAAATCTGTTAATTTTTGCTGAGAGTGACCGAGAAAATTTGTGATTTTTATCAACAACTTATTGACCACAACAGATTGAAGAAATTTCTGATTTTCTGTCACAAGTGACTGGAGAAATTCACAATTTTATTAAAGACTGATTGACAAAAATTTTAATTTTTTTGAACGATCGACTGATGAAATTCACTATCTTTTAAACTATCGAATGATGAAATTCACAATTTTTTGAAATACATTGATGAATTTTGTGGACATTGAATTCCTGAATTTACATTTTATTCAATTTAGGGTGCTGAAGGCTCTTTCACAAGGTACATTTTTACTCCTTCACAAGGATGAAAAGTGTTTACTCCTTCACCTCAAGGAGTAAATGTTTTTACTCCTCACACATCTTCAAGGTACATTTTTACTCTTTCAGAAAAAATCACTGATATTATCTTCAGTTGAACTAGGTTCTATGCATTGAAATTTCAAACCCATGCCCAAAGTTTGAAAGGGATACCCTTGATTCATTTCTTCTATTACACAAAATATATAGGTTGGCTTTAAATTATCAAGTCCTAATTTCTATGAATTGCAAGGATCAGCCAGTCTGTTTATTTTCTAAAAAGTTCTTTTGTAGTTTCGAAAAAAATTATTTTTCATGTGCACCATAAGATTATTTCAGTTCCTTTTTGTCACATCTTTTGGTTCTCTTCCCTTTTCAGTTGTGGGAAAAAATCTTTAAGTAAGTCCATTGGTCGTAAGAAAAATTTGTGAATTTCGTCAATAAGTCGAAGGTCGAAGGAAAAGATCAAGAAATTTGAAGTATAGTAGCAGAAAAAAATTGCAAAATTTGTCGATCAGTTGAGGGGGAAAAAATGCAAAGTTTGTCAATTGGTCGTGTGAAAAAACTCAAAATTCACAATCGGTCATAAGAAAATAATGCGAAAATACACCAATTTATCACAGAAAAGAAACGCAAAATTATTCAGTGGGATGCAAAGAAAAAAAGTAATGAGTTTCATCAATCTGTCACTAGAAGAAACCGTGAAGTTCGCCAATCAGTCACAGAAAAAAATTGAAAATTTTGTCAGTCAATTGTAGGAAAGAAATCGTTACATTCTTCGATCAATCATGGTTAAGTATAGCGAAATTTGTCAATTGGTCGCCAGAAAGTATCGAGAAATTCATCAATCAGTTGCCAGAAATTATCATGAAATTCGTCAATCAGTCGAGGAAAAATATTGCGAAATACATCAGTCAGTCATGGGAAAAAGTCGTGAAAATTTTAAGTCAGATACAGGAAATAAATTGCGATTTCATCAATCTGTCGAGGGAAACCTGCCCAAAGTTTTCAGTGTGATGCAGAGAAAAAATCCTGATTTTTGCCAATCTATCATATGAAGTCGTGAAAATCACCAATCGTTTGTAGAAAATATCACAAAATTCATCGACCAGTCACAATGGAAAAATATGTGAAATTTGTCAGTTGGTCGTAGGAAAAAAAATCATGGAATTTTTAAGTCAGAAGCAGGAAAAAAATCGTGAATTTCGTCAATCTGTCGCAAGAAAAACCCCAATGAAATTTACAAATCAGCCAGTCGCAGAAAACCTGGCCAAAATTTTTCAGTGTGAAGCAGAGAAAAAAATTGCAAATTTTGCCAATCTGTCATAAGAAAAAATCATGAAATTCGCCAATAATTCATGGAAAATATCATGAAATTTGTCGATTGGTTGCGGGGAAAAAATCACAAAATTCATCTCTCGGCTGCGAGAAAAAATCACGTAATTTTTAAATCAGACACATGAAAAAATCGCAAATTTCATCAATCTGTCACTAGAAAAGTCCATGAAATTCACTAATCAGTCACAGATAATATTGTAAATTTTGTCATTCGGTCACAGGAAAATATTGCGAAATTTGTCAGTCAGTTGCGAAAAACTTGCCCAAAGTTTTCAGTGCAATGGAGAGAAAAAATCGTTAATTTTGCCAATCTGTCATAAGAAGAAATCATGAAAATCGCCAATTGCTCGTGGAACATATCGCGAAATTTGTCGATCGTTTGTAGGAAAAAAATCATAAAATTTATTGATCGGTCACAGAAAAAAATCGCAAAATTCATCGATTGGTTGTGGCAAAAAATAGCGAAAATTCATCGATTGATCGCAGGAAAATATCACAAATTTCTCTGGAAAATGATGGAATTTTTTGGGCAGGAGTCTACAGCCTGCCATATTTTTTTGGGTGCAAAAACCGCCATCCCGTCCTGACGTTCAAGCTCTGAGTAAACACACTGGAGAGGAAAAAATATTTATTTAAGGGATAAAAAATATTACGATCACCCTTTTATTTCAGAAAATTACAAGTAAAACTTATAAGGAAACCACTTTTGGTGAAGCTTGCACATAGCATTGAGACATGGTGCATAGCCCTGTAGACCAAAGTTAGAGAACCGATAAAATTTATGTGCAAGAAATCATATTACAGTGGAACTTCCCTTTAAGGAAGTCCCTATTTAACGAAGTTTTCTACTTAACGAAATTTTCTGCAGAACCTTGACTTTGCACATTATTTACATGTAAATTAATCTCCATATTACGAAAAACTTATTCCATATAACGAAGTTTATTCCACTTTCGTGCGTGTACAGTATTCAAACGGAGACGTTGTTGCGATGGATGTATGAATTTATTTCAGCGGAATGTATGAAAATGAACACATTTGAATCATTTAATCCAAACACACACATTTAATCACATTTTAATGAAAAAAAAGGTTACGCTTCAGTTTTTGTTTACTTCTCTTTGTTTTGTGTTTTTTTAGACATTATTCTAATTAAATTATTCTCATATCTACATTGCATAATAAATTACTTCCCGAATTAAAATATGTTTTTCAAATATTTCCATTTTATGTGTACTTTTAATTTTATGTGAGTTATATGTATACAAGTTTCATAAATTTAAGTTGATTTCTATTTAACGTATTTTCTTCATAACGAAGTGTTTAAGTGTAACGATGAGACTTCGTTAAATGGAAATTTCACTGTATTTATATTTCTGTATACATTTAATTTTAAAATAATGAGTTTTTAATTTCATGCGAAAAGAGAGTTAAATCACCAAATAGTGATGCTGTGAATCCAAACCTCTACTCACACACAGTTGATAACTAAGACATTCGGGCAAGATTGTTGAAGAAAATTCTGTAGTAATGAATAAAGTCAATTTAACACTGCCAAAAAAGGCAATTATAATGTTGTATTTTTACAAAAGGAAATTTGTGGGTTCTTGAAGGAAATTTTAAACTTTTCTCAATATTTTATTCTTATAATGTGCTGTCCTCTAAAAAAGACCCAGAACAAAATGTTTCCAAATATTGATTTAATACAAGCAACTATTGCTGACAGATTAAAAAATATATTAAAACATAAATAAATATTTAAAACAAATAATTCTTTATTTATATGGCTAAATGTCTAATTTGTTTATTTTTATGCATTAACAATCTAAATTTGCCCAAAGTATGAATAAAAAATTTTTTAAACAAAGATTAAAATTAAATTAAATTAATACGGCAAAATGCTTAGTACCAAGCAATGCGGATTAGTTATCTTTTACTATATATGAAAAAGAGTATAATTCAGTATTTCAAAAATTATTTTTTTATGCATTGTACATATGAACAAAGACTAACAAATTTAGTTTTCAGAAAAATATACATGATATTAAAAAAATAATAATAAAAAATAAAATAAAACATCTTATAAAAAGAAAAGAAATGATTGATTTTCATGAATACATTTGAACTAACAATTTGGTAAAATATTCATTGTAAAAATGCTTAAGTTTTATAAGTATTTGATTTAATTTCATGAAATGGTGGGCATTTTGAGGATGAGAAGGAGAGAAATTCTACTTATCAGGGAAACTCTACAAATGGAGTCGCTACTAGCAACCAAGTTTTTTTTTTTTTTTTTTTTTTGGCGACCAAGTTACTTAATCTGGAGGGTTTTTTTTTTTTTTTTTTTTTCGAAAAATTGACCCATGAAATGAGCACAAATGTACATGATATTGAAAATAAAAAATAATTTCAAACACATCTTATAAAAAGAAAAGAAAGGAAAAAAAGAAATGATTGATTTTCATGAGTACATTTGAACTAACAATTTGGTAAAATATTCATTATAAAAATGCTTTATCTAATTTAAATATTCATTATAAAAATGCTTTATCTAATTTAAATATTCATTACAAAAATGCTTTATTTAATTTAAATATTTATTATAAAAATGCTTTATCTAATTTAAATATTCATTATAAAAATGCTTTATCTAATTTAAATATTCATCATAAAAATGCTTTATTTAATTTAAATATTCATTATAAAAATGCTTTATCTAATTTAAATATTCATTATAAAAATGTTTTATGAATATTTGATTTAATTTCATGAAATGGTGGGCATTTTGAGGATGGGAAGGAGAGAAATTCTACTTATCAGGGTTTGACAAATGTGGTCGCTACTAGCTACCAAGTTCTTTTTTCTTTATCTGGTGACCAAGTTATTTAATCTGAAGTTTTTTTTTTTTTTTTTTTTTTTTCAAAAATTGACACAAAAAATGAGCACAAATAGCATTTTTTCTCTTTTTTGGCATTTTTAATTTGGTAAAAATAGGTTCATAAAATGCAAATTTAAAAATAATAAAATCAGAATTATTTGACTGACTTCAACAGGAAAATAAGCGAAATATTGTGTTTCTGCTTTACTATTTCATTGATCCCCCCCCCCCCTCATCAGATATAGATTTTGTAGCACTTAATTATTCAGACATTTGAAGCATTCAGCAATCAGCATTTCCCTAACATACCGGTTAATTACGCCTTTACAGTATTTCTTTTTTTAAGAGATATATAATTTTGATAAGTTGCATTGGTAAACTTGGTTTATATTATCTTTCTAAATTATGTACTATTCTAAACTATGTAACTAATAATTCTAATCTATGCTTTTAATCTCAATGCATAAAAAATGTTTGTGCTTTTTGAAAATCAATGCTGGGTAAATATTTTTCACTGGAGACTAGAATTTTTTGCTGTCTACCAGATTTAATCAAATTTGTAAAGCCCTGCTACTTATCAAATATATCATTTCTTTTTCTTTTTTTTTCTGTAAAGAAAAAAGATATCCTAGAGGTGCTTAATTTCTTTGAAAAATTGGCACAGATGTCATATACGCACCACATTGGTGTGAATGCAACAAAATGGAAATTTTATGTCTCACATGGTAACCGGTAATTTTGTTTCTTATAGCAAACCAAGTAGTTCAGACGTTATTACGTTATTTTATTTACATTTATTACATAAATTTATTTTTATATTGAAATAAAAAATCAGGTGCTATTATTGCATACTATTTGTAACTAACATTCAAAAACAAAGTTTTTGCCAATGTGGTGCATATATGACATCTGTGCCTAAAAATTAATTTATTAATAATTTTGATTTTGGATGTGACATTAATTTTAATATTTCAGCCAATGGTTTTGAGTCAAAAATCATATATTATACATGAAAATATTTTTCTTATTACAAATTCAACAAATAAAGATATACACACATATCTAAAAAAATAATTAATATTTTTTTCTTGTCAACATTTTACAGGACTGCTTAGGATAACTTTTGGACTAAAATTTCCCTCATTTTACTTTCAATGACATGTATAGTTGTTTGATTTTAACATTAATACTGATAATATTTAAAATATATCAGAGCAGAGCAAAATACAAAGCAAAATAAATAAGATTAATCTTAGATATCTAGAGCAATATATTTAATTTAGAAGAAGATCAAAACATCACACAAAGCTGCTTAAAAAAGGGATTAAAAAAAAAAGTAAAGAGAAGACAAAAGACAGTACTGATGCCAAAAATAATTATACATAAACTTGTATATTTATGTTTTAACCATGGGAAATATTAATTATAAGAATTAGAATATTAACAACAAATACCTTATTAAATATGTAAAAAAAAAAAAGTAATATAATTGCATTAAAACAAAGGTATTAAATGGAAACAGCTAGTGTCTCATTTCTTAATAATAATATAATAAAATCACAAAATTTTGGCACAAGAGTAGGATTTAGCAGTAGGAAGGAATTACTAACTCAAATTATAAATAAATATTTTATTTCCAAAATTTTTTTCCAACTAGTAAGGATATGGTAATCTATTACAGTAGACTCATTTAAATCCGCATAGCTTAAAACCAGGTTGTGCAGATTTTAGAATTTTGTGGATTTCTGGTCACTGTTTTTTGTTTACATTTTTTAAACAATAATTTGAATTTAATAATGCACTTGAAATTATAATGAATGTTACAATAAAGTAAAATAATAAAAATTAAGAAAATTTAAAAAACATTTAAAATATTAAAAGTAAAGGTCAAGTAAATAATCAATTATGCATAACTAAATATGTATAATGATGATGAGATAATTTTTTCTTTAATTATTCAGTGAAACTAGGCTTATAAATGCACTAATAACTCATATCAAAATCTTAAAATAACAGTTTTATTTCATGTTTAGCCATATTTAATAACAGAAAAAGCTTGATTAATACATAAATTATTTCGTAAAAATATCATGATTGCCACTGATATCAGCACTATCTTGAATTTTTTCAGAAATAAATTTATACTTCCTTCATGAGAAAACATGAGTTGAATCATATTAACCAAATTTACATATTAAAATATAGACAGACGATATAAAAATTTAAAAACTTGAATTTTACACCTACATCTTAACTGTAAGTTTCATTGTTTACATCAGAAATGATCTGTGGAGTTTAAGTATTTGCAGAATTTAGGGTGGCAGATTGGAGAGAGTCTTACTGTACTAGGATATCACGACAATGTGAACCATCTGTGCAAACAAATTGTTAGTTTTTCATCTTCTTCCCTTCTAATGAAGATCTGTAACATCTAATCTCTGCATTATTAAATTTAAATTACTGTTTAAAAATGTACAGAAAACAGTGACCAGAAATCCACAAAACTCTAAAATCCACACAACCTCTGGTTTTAAGCTTTGCAGATTTAAGGAAGTCTACTGTGCATCATTATGATTGTGATGGCTGGGGGCCACAAAATACAAAAAAATGTTCAGTTTCCAAAGAAAAGTAAGTAAACAGACTGAATCGCCAAATCAATTCTACAATATTTTTTTGTACAACGATTCAGTGGAGCTGGAATCGAAAATCTCTGCGTTACAAGGAAGGAATGAAACAGGATAGACAAAATGAATTGTATGAGTAGTTGAAATACTCTTTATAATACTTTTGAAGAGCAAAGTTAGATTTTTCTAATATTGAAAATTCCAATTGTTAGTTTTATAATTGGAGAAATTTTCCTGATCTTTTCTCAAAAGTTTCAAATTTCACTGACTTTTCCAGGTTAGACACCCTGAAAATTGCACATAAAACAGTAAAAATAAATGAATTTTTAAAATGATTACCAAGCTATATTTAATTTATTAACTTTATCATTTCTACAAATTGGTATTATTGATAAAATTTGCATATGAATCTTCATCTTTAATGAGACAGGTAGTATTTAATTATCTCACAGATTATATTTTCCAAGTTAATGTTTTTATATACTAGATGAAAAAAAAAATATGAAGGAAAAACACCAGAATGTAGATACAGTATGGGATCTGTTATCCGGCATCCCCATATCCAGAGCGCTCCGAAAAACGGAATGCAAAATGTCCAAGGCTTAAGTTTGTTTCTTTTTAAAAACATAAAAAAAATTGCAAAATTTTTCGGTCAGTTGCAAAAATAAATTCTAAAGTTAATCCATCGATCGAATGAAGAAAACCTGTGAGTTTCGCTAGTAAGTCATGGGAAAAAATCTGGAAATTCACCAATTGCTCACAGGAAAATGTCACGGTTGTGGGAAAAACCTGAAATTTGGCAGTCAATTGTTTGAAGAAAATCGTGAACTCGTCGATTGGTTTCAGGATAAACTGTGAAATTCATCCAATGGTAGAAGGAAAGTATAATGAAAATCGTCTATCAGATGTGAGAAAAGTTCCAAATTTTATCATTTAGTCATCAGAAAAAATCGTGAAATTTTTCAGTCTTGAGGAAAAAATCCTGCGATTCTCACCAATCGGTCACAAGAAAATTTATGCTGCAAAATTCACCAATCGATAGGAGCAAAATATTGAGAAATTCATCAAACGATCGCAGGAAAAAATTACAAAATCATTAATTGATCGCCAGAATAAATCCCAAAATTCTTCATTCAGTTGCGAGAAAAAAATGTCGAAATTAGTTTGTCAATCAAATAAAAAATCTCATAGATATTGCAAAATTCATCAATCGGTCACAAAAAAAAATTCGTCGATCAGTTGCAAAAAGAAATCACGAAATTCTACTAATAAAAGGAGACGAAACAATCTAGTTCAAAATATGTTTTTGGAACAGGGTGCAAAAGTGCCTTTTTTGAGAACAGTATGCCTTTTTTTAAGAATTCTTGCTAGTCGGCTCTTTTGTTCCCGAGTCAACACAAAGCAAAAATTAAATAAATGATATTGCTTCCATTCATTAACTTACAAATTCAATAAGTAAATATAAAAAAATATTGTGCTAACATTATGATTAAAAATCATTAAAAACAGATAGCTGATATTTTTCACTGAACAACTGATTTGTGAAATGCAGCAGAGAAGCTACTTTCCAGAAAACAGCAATTCATGTCAGTGTACAGGATACAAGAACAATTAGTGCAAGAGGACATGTTGTAAACAATAATCTTTAATGGAAATGTTCTAAAAATCCAACTCAAAGGATTCTGCTCTCAAGTTCCAAAACTGATTTTTAATTGTTAATGTAATATTTTTATAATTTGAATTGTAATTTAGAGTAGTGTTTACTATGTGTAAATAATTTATTAAATTAACAAAGTTGTGAATATGTATTTAACACATATTCATATTTACAACTATTTGTCAAATTAAGTTATTTGTACATTTCTTAATACCTATAAGTAAAGTGCTCCGAATTATGGAAAAACCCCTTATCCAGAATACCCCAGGTCCCAAGCATTCCAGATAACAGATCCTATACTGTATTATAAAAATTTAAACAGCTATCACATTTCAAAAATGAAATTTCAAATTTCTGGAAAAACTGGGTTTTTCCCAGAGAATTCCCTTCTTAGGGCGAGTGTAGCAATGTTTGACCCCATCCGAAAGAGTCGCCAAGCCTTAGCGAAAGACACATATGGTTTCCAGAATGACTGTGTGATGGTTGGCGTGTTGTGCCAATTGTAATTTTTCAACAGCACAGTTTTTCAGCATTCATTATCATTATCAAATAATGCACAGTACTACACAAAGAACATACTTTCTGTACACATTCTTTGTTGTTATCTCCACAATAGAACTTTTTACTAGTCTGTGATTATTTCACTTTCCCTTTATGTTGCGTTTTACAGAGAAGATGAGAATACTAGAAGATTCCCTTGATTAATTGTCTTTTCGCTTATGCATTTGATTTTTAGACGATAAACCTAGAAATGATAAATATTAAAATATTTTAGTAAAGCATTTAAATTTCCTGTATTTGAAATGTTACATCTATTTATACAGATATTTAATTACATGTAATGAGGCCTTCATTCTGAAAATAAGAAAAGAGAAACTAATTATAAGTAAAAAATTTAAAATAAAATAAATTAATATATAAAGTTTTTGGTATTAAAAAAATGTATTTATTTATACACCAATACCTAGATATATACTTAAAAACGGGGGAGGGGGGGGGGGGGGGGTTGATGTTTTCAATGTGATTTTCTGTTTGTAAAACAACATACACACCAATTTTAAATGTTTTACAGATATTTAAAGCAGAAATGATATACTTCTTTTGAACGGGTTTTACAACCATAATTAAAAAATTATCTTAGCCAAAACAGTGGAGAAATATTAATAATATTATTTTATCTCATACTTTGAACTTTGAAGGAGTGATGCTTTGAGACCTATGGCTACTAAGGCTGTTTGTCTCGAATGATCCATATATTTTATTCACACAAACACATACATGATATTTGACAATTACATAAATCATCTAGACGCTGCTAACAGTTACTCTACGTTACATGAACCAAAAACATAAAACCACAAGTTTGTTTACATTTGCCTGAATCCTTTTATCTCATAAAAGAATAATACATTTTTAAAAATAAATATTAAAGAATGTGCATGTGTGTGCCTGCGAGCGAGGGTTTCCTCACTGTTTATGTTGTTCCTATTCTTTTCTCTATGTATGTTTCAAATTCACAAATTATTTAGTTTTTTTTTTTTTTTTTTTTTTTTTTTTTTTTAAATCAGCTCATCCCATCTATATGCAAATACATGACTAAATCATAAAACACTAAATAAACCTACTAACCTAGTTACAAAGTAGATGGAGAAAGTTAACATTTCACCTAGTATATTTTAGTATTTAGAATAGGATAATGATAAGTGAACTTATGTTTAATAAATATTTAAAGAAAAATTAGAGTAAGCGTCAGTAGATATTTGCATTTTACAAGCAAAGTCATCCGGATAGCCGACCGCACAAGAGCAGTTTAGTCATCAATTAATGGAGTTTTCATGCCTCGATTATGCTTCATTTATAAAAATTGTTTTGGCTCCACCTATCGGAATTAATATAAACGAAGCACTTTCTGTTGAAATTGTGGATTTTTTAAATAAGAAATATTTAGGACGTATTGATTTATTTCGAGATCAACGTTTAAAAGCTTAAGCTATATAATTTAAAAGTTTTATGCAATATAAATAAAATGGAAATTATTATTTCTTTTATAAAACTTTAATTTATTTTCATCAATTTTTAAGAGTTTAGCATATATCCACTAAAATTTAGAAATTTTTCTTGCATTGTAAATGATAAGGAATTTTTCTTACGAAATGTAACTAAAATATAAGGAATACGTAATACCACGTATTACATATATTAATTATATCAATGTTGATCGAATTTTTATTCTTAACATAGTAACATTTGAACTTTGTAGTGAAAAAAATTGTGATTTAATAAGAGAATGTGAAAAGATAATTTTCAGTGATACTACTGCAATTAATAATTGCAAGTTACTTATGAAATGAAGTAAGATGATTTTTAATGATCAAAACTTATTATAGTTATCTTTAAGCCTATTCTTAAAAAAGAAAAGAAAATTTCCGGCTTTAATTCGAGATACGCTTTTAAAATTTTAAGTTATATAAATTTACATAAAATAAAATAGAATGAAAATTATTATTATTATTATTATTTTCTTAAATATTTTTATTAACTATGAAAATTTCAAATTGTGACAATTTAGTTTTATGATTTTTTTAAGAGCTTAATTTTATCCATTTAAAATATTTTATTTTGTTTGCATTATACATAAAATGACTATTTTTTTTTTCAAATGTAATTAAAATACAAGGAATTTAGAATACCATTTGCTCATATATTAATGCAGATAAAATTTAGATTTTTAACATAGTATTTGAACTTAACTTTGTAGTGGGAGAATTTTTAACTTAATAGTAGAAAATCCGAAAAAAAATAATTTTTAGTCATACTAATGCATTATGATAATGCTTTATATCAAAATTGCATTAAAAATACCCAATTTTATTTATAATGCAAGGGAATAAAAACAAATAAATGGATAAAATATAAATTGTAAAAACTAAATTATCACAATTTGAATATTTGTTTATATTAATTAGCGATAGATGGCACCAAATCAATATTGGTTGTGCATTTATATTAATTACAGTTATAATTGTTGGGGTGTTGATTGTAAGCATATTGCAGACATTGTTTACTTATAAATTGCATAATTAATTTTAGATTCAATTGTTAATATTTAAGAAATTTTGCTACATGCAAATAAAAACAATTTAGACAATGTAAACAGATAATAAAAAACTTCATAATAAAAAACCCCTTTTTTTTTTATGGCAAAGTATAAAAGAAGTTAATAAAGATGCATAATGTAGGTTTTCTTCATAAAAGCGCGCACACACACACACATATATATATTTAGTAACGAGTACAATTTATAAATATTTTCAGACAATATAAAACCTACTGAACTTACCATCAAACCTTAGTAAAACAATGTTCTGAGTGGTTTTTTTTTCCTTGCATAACAAAATGAAAGATCAACTAATTGAAACAAACATATTTGTTTTTTACACTCACAGAAAACAAATTAAAGGATAAAAAAGGTATAAAAAATATATATATATGTTTCATAAAACACAATTTTAATTACAAAATAATTTGTTTTTATTGAAAAATTTGAACATAAATGTAAGTTTTCTTGATTTTTCATTCCCTAAATTCTTGTGCAGTTTAAACAGAAGTAAACCAAAACCAGCAAGGATCTGTTTAGGAAGAAATTGGGTCCTTTAAAGGACCCTTCACAACTTTTTTTCATTTCAAAACAGGGCCCTTAACAAAATTTTTCATCTCAAAACAGGACCCTTCACAAAATTTTTCACCTCAAAAAAGGACCCTTCACAAAATACTTTGTCTTAGATATACTTTTCATAAAACTTTTCCCTCTCCCAACTGAACCTTTCACAAATTTAATCATTTAAATGTAAAATCTGACTGTGACTTTTACATATATAAAGAGAATGTGTGTATTTTACATACACACATCTTAAAAATGTATAAACAAGAACCTAGATATGATAATCATTTCAAATTCAGAAAAATATGAATAGATTTTTCACAAATGTTAAAAGCTGTATACAATTTACAAAGAAATGTCTGGACAGACCCCTGACAAGAAAAGATTCTTTCTAATGAAGCTGTAAATAACTTATTGAAATTAGGCAGTTTATCTTTCAGTGGCTGTTCTAAGTAAATATAGGCCCACCTAATTATTGGTTCTATATGTAAAAATTCAACTTCAAATGTAAAGCATAAAAATTTTTTTTTTATTTTTTTCTTAAAAAGCCACTGGCAGAGCAAAAGTTTTTTATCTACAGAATGACACAGTCATGAACAGATGGAGTATTCATTTATGCACTTATTTTGATTAAAAATATCATACACAATGATATTTTAAAAATAAATATCAAATGTATGAAAATGAAATATTTGTTTCTAAACTGTTGAAACTATGAAACATTATGTTGCTGCATTTGAAGTAGCAGGGACAATTATTTTGAAAATAAATATTAGATATACTGGGTGTCCGAAAAAGGTTGGACTGATTTGAAAGAATCATAACTCTAAAAATAATTGAGTAAGTGCAATAATTTTCTTTTCAAGGTACTCGTCAATTATCCAAGATTTGTTGGATGTAGCTGTTTAAAGTCATAACATTCAGACGATGTGCAGAATCGATGATATGTAAATGCAAATCGCACCACACATTCGCAATCTCTTTGATGATTCAGGAATGGAAAGCATATAAGTCTAAAACTATTGGAGTTATGGGGAAAATGTCAATTAGAAAATTCTTCAGCATCTTTGATTTAGTAGGAAAGGATCAACTATGTACAGAAATAACCTAAGCAAAATGTTAAAATTGTGAATGTGTGGTGCGATTTGCAATTTACGATCATCAATTCTGTGCATCATTTGAATGTCCCGATTTTAAAACAGCTACATCTAACAAATCTTGGATATTTGACGAGTACTTTGAAAAAAAAAAATTGCATTTACTCAATTATTTTTAGAGTTATGATTCTTTCAAATCTGTCCAACCTTTTTTGGACACCCTGTATATCAAGATGTACACCCATTGATGTATATTACTTAACAATGATTCTATGTTGCTGGAAGCTTATTGAATACAATTATTAGTATAATAAATAAAATATTTCTTATTAAATACATTTATTTATGCTATGACTATTTCATTGTAGGGGGCACAAGCTGGGTTTAACTAATCTTGATATTCATTTTAGAATGATAGAAGATAGATCATCCCACCCTTGGAACAATGATGCAGGGTCTCTAAGCTGACATATCTCAGCCAATTTTAAATGTTTTTTAAACTCTTAAGTGCTTAAAATGAAAACAATTATCCAGTGGTGGCTTCTCTATTGGAGCACATGAGCATATGAACACCCAAAGAAAAATAAAGAAATTAGTTAACAAATAAAATAAAATAATATTAATCACATTTGAAGGATGTGTTTAAATACCCCCACCCTCCTCCCCCATTTCTTTTAAATACGTACATGGCAAAACATTATTGTAACAATGTAAATAAAGAAAAATATCAATAGTGAGTGCATGGTTGCATGTGCAATCGAAGGAATTCCCTTTGAAATCAGTTTATGTGGACAAAAGCAGCATGAGAAGTGTGAGGCAAAGGCACTGTTCACATCTTTCTAATATATCTTCAGGCATTAAAGAAAATAATTATAGACCGGGAGGCGGCAGCACAGACAATCACCTCATCGAGTTCATGGTTGAAATTCCAGAATTAGTTAAAACTCGATTCGCATATTAAAACACAATCGGTCTGCCAGGTCATATCTTGGTGGAAAACAGGTGAAAACCCGATTTTAGCGGTTGACTCGTAGGTTTACTATTGGGTTTTCCTGCACCCAAAAGTATGAAAACATGGAGAACTGTGTGCAGGAAAACACAATGGTAAACCTACGAGTCAACCGCTAAAATCAGGTTTTCACGAGTTTTCCACCAAGATATGACTTGGCAGACCGATTGCGTTTTAATATGCAAATCGAGTTTTAACTAATTCTGGAATTTCAGCCGTGAACTCGATGAGGTGATTGTCTGCGCTGCCGCCTCCCGGTCTATTATTGAGGTGGATTCATTAAGGCAAATCTTTATTCAAAATTTTGGGCATAGAGAGTTAATCACGTATCCAGCATTTATTGGAGTTCCATTACCTGCGATCTATTCTGTTGAGCTGATTAAAATATCAGACCAGATGCTATGATCAATAAGGTTAACTGGATGAATTATACCCTCCATATTCGACCGGGATAGCTCAGTTAGTAGAGCATGCAACTTCAGCTAAGAGATTTCAGGTTCAAATCCTGGCCCAGACATTTTTCGTCCAGTTGGAAAATTACAACTCGTATAGAGAGTTAATGTTTTATTTTTAGGTGGAACATATCAAAAATATGTCTTTTCTCATCAAATCATTATTATCTACAGAAGAACCACAACATTTCTGCAAGTTATGATACATAAAAGAAGAGAATTTGTCCTTCATTCGAACATTAAATAAAAATGTTTTTTAAATAAACAAAAAACGAAATCTATTAAGATAAGGGATCACACAAACGGGATGCTGCACCCAATGCTTGTGGGACAGGAAATTATCCATATTTGATTGGTTATTCTTGAATGCTTATGGGGGAAATCAGGATGCTGATTAGCTGTATAAAAGAAAAACATCGTTGTGGTGTTGGATGACATCAGAAATGCTTGTGGTCGATTATAAATGCTTGCTATAATTTAAAAACTAAGCATCTTATATTTCATAAAAACAAGAATTTGTTAGGATATTACTTTTTTTTTATTATTAATAAATTATAAAGAATGTCCAGACTTTTTTGTGGACCATCAAAATTTTTTCATTAATTACCAGCAGTCCAATAGCTGCAAATTAGCAAACATTGTTGTATACTATTAGAATCTGTGTTTAGTGCTTTTGTGTACCATAAGTGCGCAAAACAGTAGTAGTAGTATTAATCAAACATTATTGATATTTTCTCTCATTACAAACTATCTGTGATCTCCTCCATTTACGTATGTTGGAGAGAAGTCTCCTCACCTCTATAAAAATTTGAATTTTACCCCCTGTATATATTTGGATGAAATTTTACATGGTTTGTTACACCTATTACTCTGAGGTCGGTGATTGCCAGAAATAGGTCACAATACATGACTTGCATGCAACTTTTGGCACACGTTTACAATGATACTTGTTGTAATTTCAAAAATTTATTGAACAAATCTACAATTTTATTTAATTTAGGTACTACTATTAGCTTTTATTATCTCAAATTTAAAAGAATCTAGAATTTTTCAGAAATGCGAAGGGAAAAAAAAAAGAGATAGAGAATAAATATGGCAGTGTTCCTATCTTATTCATGATTGGTGTTTATGTAATCTTTGGTTATTCCTTTGTCTCTGCAACAGAAATGGGTTCATGTAACCAAAATGTTTTGGATAAATTAGGAAATTCTCATTTGGAAGAGTTTTTTTGTAATTATATGAATATTTTAAGAGCATATTTCCAGATGTATTTTTTATATAAATAATTTAACAATATTGGTTATTTTTTTAAACAACTTTCTATTTTTTTTATAAGAAGAAATAAGGAAGCTTCTGAAAGTGTTCATGAACAAACCAGCACTTACTGAAATTGGAATTTTACTTTTTATGAAGTATCAGCGAAAAATAAATATTTTTATTCAAAAAGAAGATTATTTTATATATGAGATATGAATTTCTTGCCTTTATGAAAAGAAGTGAAAATTCTATCTGTGGGAAAAAAAGAAAGGTTTTTATAGTATTTGAATTTCTTCTCTGTTTTTCATGTCCGTCATAACAATATCAATTTAATAATCTTCAAAAGAATGAGTTCTTATATAGAAAAATACTACCTTAATTTAAAAATATATGTGAATTAAAAACAATCTCAAAGCATGAATGTTCAAGTGATTGACAGAAAAAGAAAATTCTTTATCTGTAACACATGCAATAAGAATTTTCTAGAAAATCCAGTTTGAATGATCATTATTATACTCATACTGAAAAGAAGCCTTTCATCTGTGAAATTTGTAATAAAGGCTTTTTACGAAAATATCTTTTAAATAATCATCTGCTGGTTCATACTGGAAAGGAGCCTTTTACTTGTGATTTATGTAATAAAGGATTTTCTCAAAAGTCCAATTTAAACAAACACATACTTCTTCATTCTGGGGAGAAGCCTTTTATTTGTGAGATTTGTAATAAAAGATTTTCTCAAAAGTCTCATTTAAAAAATCATAAATTTGTTCATATTGATCATCAATCATTTACTTGTGAGGTATGCAGTAAAGATTTTTCTAGAAAATGTTATTTAGATAAACATGTTCGTATTCATGGTGGGTAGAAAACTTTTATTTGTGAGATTTGTAATAAAGGATTTTCTCGTAAATCAGATTTAATGGTGCATTTATGTATCCATACTGGAGAGAAGCCATTTGTTTGTGAAATATGCAGTAAAGGGTTTTCTAAAAAAATTCGGTTAAATGACCACTTCCTTCTTCATACAAGAGAAAAAGCTTTCATGTGTGAAATATGCAATAAAGGATTCTCTCGACAATCTCATGTAAATATTCACATGCATATCCATACTGGGGAGAAGCCCTTTGTTTGTGAGGTATGCCATAATGGATTTTCTGCAAAATCTAATTTAAAGAGACACTTTCGTATAGTCCATACCAATTAAACTTACGTTTTTGTGAGATTTGAAAAAAAAAAAAAAGATTTGAAAAATGTATCTTGAAACTTTATTCTTCATACTGGTTAAAATATCAAATTTTGAAATATCGGAAAAAAGAATATCTATTAGATCTTTGTTTAATAATTAATGCACCATTTTACTCATACAAAAAGAAACTTTTGTGTTGCAGATACAGCTTAAAATTTCTCCAAATTAAAACTCATTCCAATATGAAGCTTTTGATTTGTGAAGTATGGTGTCAAAGGTAAATAAATCCTAAAGACACACTTCAATACAGTAGTATATCATTACAATTGAATTGTCAGGTTTAAGGGCATAAAAATGAAAAAATCATTTTGTACTCTATCTTCAATTGTACATTTTGTACTCTAAAGTATCACCAATCTATGCTGTAGATGCGAGTGGTAAGAAGGAAATAAAAAACAGTACATAGAGGAAGATATAGGACTTTAAATATCCCTGTATTTCAGGGATATAGAACCTTGAATACTCTATACAAATTCTGGAGAGATGTACATTTTTTCAAATTACTACTCTAAACTTAAACACGATTCTGAAGTTCCAGTAAACAATTGGTGGTTATTGAATAAAAACTCTACCAAATACAGTCTTTAAATTTTCTCAAAAACTTCATTTTTGAACTTATTTCCTTCTTAAATCTGACGATTCAATTACTCTGGGAGAAAGCATTTGAATGTTCTGATTTAGTGAAAAGTTTACTCAGAAAGATAACTGAAAGAAGTGCCTTTGTAATTACATAGAATTCTCCTTTTGTTTTTGTGAAGGATGGTTTCTTCTGAAGTTTAATTCATTTTCCTCTCTGAAGAAAAGTCTTCACAATTAAGTATTTTTTATTTGAAATATAGAAAACAAAAACTATTGATATTGATGGTGTATAGGAAGTCTTTACAACTTTAATTTTAACTCATCTTTATGTATATTTGAATTTTTGGTTTAATGCTAAATATCAGTTTAAAAAGTTATGCATCAGTATCTGTATTTCATGATTTCTTTTTTTATAGTCATTAAAGTTAATTTCGTAATATTTTATACGTTATAAGAATGTTTTCTTTTTTGCTGTTGCTAAATTAACATAAAGTTTATATTACTTGCTGTGTGTTAAACTCTAATATCTTTAGGAAAATATGTACAATTCATGATGTAGTTACAGTGAATTGAATGTTTTTTACAAGAAAAGATTTACTCATTTTACTTAAGTAAAATCTTCTGATCTGCTTAAATAAAATTCAGAAGCTACTTCACATTGTACTCATTTCCTAGTTATTAAATATTAGTTACTTACTTGCAATAGAAGAAATAAAATTAATTATAGTTTTGATGATTTGAAAGCTGAATATAATACAATTTAATCATGATATTACTATAATTTTCATCCAATTACATTAAAATATTTTCTCAATTTTTAAAAGCAAAATGTTATATTATAATTTTTTTTTTAATTCTCAATCTCAATTATATTTTAGAAAGTTTATTATTGTGTTATAAAAACAATAATATGAATTAGTAACAATTTGTAATTTATTACTATGTAGTATATTACTTTGTGGTAATCAAATTCGTGTTTTATGATTGTTCTGCTGCTGAAAGCATTATATTGTATGTTTGTAAAACAGAATTCTGTGCAGAAATAAATTAAAAACTACATGGAATTTTAAAAAATGACTTTGATTTTATTCATTACAGTGAACTCCCATTACTCCGACCTTCCAAAGGAAGGTAACTTCCGTCTGCATTAACCAAAGTCCGTATTAAATAATGTGAACATTTGAATGGTATAAAAATAATCTCTTACATTTAATTCATTGAATTCAGTTGCTTAAAAAAATTAAATACAGTAGACTCCCTTAAATCCGCACATCATTGCAGATGTAAACAACGAAACTTACAGTTAAGAGTAATGGGTACCCAGCATCATTTCTAAAGCAAACATATAGACCATATTTTAGAAATAAACAATTGATACATATACACTACAGCAAGTATTTAGTAAAATTTAAACCCCAAATTATCCAATAACATCTTTCCTATTATTATATATTGAGCAAATGTTTAATCATATTTAATTTCATAATCCAAAAGCTGTATATTTCCATTTTCCAGCGCCATTTTTACCATCATGCTGAACACCATTTATTTCAAAATGATTTCGTGTGGTGCTGCCATCTATAAGTCAAATATCAAAGTAAAGCTTCATGAGTAATTTGTTATGTGTTTTATACTCCTTTTTTTATGCACAAATAGCTGATTTTTAAAAAAAAATTTGTGCAAAAAATGCCCAGTTTGTAGCAAATCTAAATATCGTTATTAAACAGTATTTATATTTCACAA
Source organism: Maratus michaelseni (assembly GCA_963931845.1). Classification (NCBI taxonomy): domain Eukaryota; kingdom Metazoa; phylum Arthropoda; class Arachnida; order Araneae; family Salticidae; genus Maratus; species Maratus michaelseni. Next base: position 264,009,319 of record OZ007598.1, read on the forward strand.
AAACACTTAAGGAAATTTTTTATTTGCCATAATGTAAATCTAGTTAATTTGGCGACTTTGGCTAGATCTGTTTTCGGAATGATATTGTAGCAACCTCTTCCAAAGGCGGGGTTTATTTTTACTGTATCTTTTACTTCCGTTTTCTTTTTACGCTCATGTACTGATAGAAAAAAAAAAAACCTCACACTCTTTTATTTTACTATGCTTAATTTATGTAAAGATGGGATTTTGCAATCGATTTTACACCCATTTTTTAATATACTAGAATCATAAAAAAAATATGTTCACTGGTGTGTTTCTGATGGTAATACAATATTTTAATATTTTCACTTTTGTGTTAGCCCACCACAGATGATGAATCTCTAAATATTCTTTATGGTTTCAATTGTAAACTAGTTACACCAACAATGGATTTAGTTATGCATTAAACCACACTTGCCAAAATAGGAAAAATGGCTGTGAAAAAATAATGAGAGTAATGTATTTTTCTAACAAAAAAGTACATTTTAATCCATTAGTAGTTTTATTTTAATTAAATTATAATTATGCATTTAGATACCAATTTAGAAATCCTAAAAATAAAGTAATATTTCATTTTTAAATATTGTTTATTATTATTTTTTATTTTTATTTCCTGTTACAATATCATGTTACAATCATGAAGTGGAGTGATGGAATTAGATGAACATATAATGATTTTCACCATAAACAATGATTGCTTATAAAATATTATTATTATTATTATTATCATTAGATATCTTTACATTTATAATTTATTCATTTTGGTGAAAAAAAAAAGGGGGGGGGGGTTGAAACTTATTTTTGGATTTTGAATATAATCTCGCAATATTTCATATGTTAATACATTTAAAAATGGTGTTGCCATGGATGTACTACAACATATTTTATATCTTTCATATCTATTATATTCTGCTCTCTAAGCTGGTAGACGGGAGGTGCTGGATTCTAACCCTTGTCGCGCTCGTCGACTTAACCGTTCGGAGTTTTCCTTGGTTTTCTTCGAACCTTGCCATAAATACAGGTTAGGATCCCTTAGAAAGACCCCACGGAGGGCACTGTCCCCTAGGGCCTATGTCCCTCGTGTTGATAATTGGCCATCATAAATCAACCCAATCCAACCCATATCTATTATACATCCATGGGTTTTGCACGTGCACTACTGACAAAAAAAAAAAAAAATCTTAGTTTATTTCATGTTTATGTTCCTGATGAATAAAATAAAATAAAACGTGGCCTTGGCAGCGAAGCTCACCAATTCGTATGTGAAAGACAGCTTTTAGTTTCGTTTTTCTTTTTCTTTCTTACTTTTTTTTTTTTTTTTTTTTTTACATTTATGTATTAAAAGGAAAATTCCTGAACGGGGAGGTTGATGACAGAAAAATAATAAATTGTTTCAATTCTCCATTAAATAAAATAAGAAAAAATATTAAAAAGCCTTTGTTCTTAGATTTAATTTTAAATATAATCTTAATTGTTATGTTTCTGTACTGTGTTATATATATTAATATATTTTTTAAATTGTCTTGCATGTAAGATTCTTACAAAAAAAAAAAAATGTTTAGTTTATTTCATGTTTATATTCTCCGTTAATAAATAAATAAATAAAATAAAATGTAAGAAAACGCGGCCTTGACTGACAGCATAGGCTCCAAGCATGCAAAACACATTTTCTAAAATCTTGTCCCTCCCCAGATTTTGTTCTACGTGGAAACATATTCAAAAGTGATGAGGCGCGCTCACCTCGAAACGGACTCGGGCTCGACATTTATACCAGTCTTCGTACTCAGGCCAAAACTTAAATTTATATTTATTCACAAACTGATGACGAGTGAAAAAATTGCTATTTGAGAAACAAGAATTTAGTCTAATTTTCTCTATCCCTTTTCGACGAGTGCAATTCTTCGGCATTAGATTTTTAATATTGTAAGTTTTGCTTTATTAAATCGTCGAAAATTTTAAAATTAGATAAGACACAAATTTTTGTAATAAAATATAACTGTTCAAATTCAAAGATTTCGTGCACCTTAAACAATACGTCACGAAGGAGTTAAAGTGATTTTGAATCCTTTAAAAATTAGTTTGAAAGGGAATTGAATTGTTATTGACAGATGGGGTATAAAGAAAAATGTTTAATTTTCATTAAAGTGTTTTATAATTCTTTAAAAGTCAGTTTGAAAGGGAATTGAATTGCTATTGATGTCATACAGATAGAAATATTCTATCTTAATCTTAAGCCTTAGCACAATCAGTGTTATTAATATAAAGAAACCGTGGGATATCCCTTGTCTATCCCCCCTTTCTGTTTGAAGTCCTTTTCCAGAATTACCGGAAAACAGAACTCGCACTGGCGTCTTTTTGCCATTGGTTTTACAATAAGGATTTCTGCCAGTGGTTGGGTATAACAAAATTGGTATTTCAAACAGGTTTTCATGGACATGAAAAAAATTCGGAAAAACTTTAAAGATTGCATAAAAAATTAAATGGAAAAAAAAATTAATTGTGACATTTTTACCTTTTAAAATTTTCTATAAGAATTTATATGCATTTGATACATAATGAGTGTTTGGGGTTTGACTGGTCTCTGTGTATATGAGCATTGATCACTGCTTGAAAAAGTTGATTGTCTATTTTGTATTAAACTTATGAAATCAGAAAGCAATACATTGTGAATACTATGCATGCAATTTCAGCACTAACAATTAGATTCTAATAGAGTAAAATCTGTTTGAAATGTTTTCTCTCCAAATGAAGCATTAAAAATTGGGGTGTGCATGCTTATATAACGATGCGGCACATGAAAAAGGGTTCGGGGGGGGAGGGGGGCAAGTCCTTAAAAATTCTTGAACTCCTTGGATTTTTTTCTGTACTCCTTGGATTTTAGGTAGATTTTGTAAGAAATACTACCTATTACATTCTCACCTAAGTTGGAAAATTAAAAAAATTTTTGCAGATCTACGCCGATTATGACTCCCAAAACTACCCCCAGTTCAACACTTTATCTATCTATCTATCTATCTATGTCACTTTTTTTTGGACACGATAACTGGAAAAATTCTGCATAAATCTCTTCGTTAATGGACAAAATCGAACCAAGGGGGGGGGGGATGGGGGGGCTTTTTGTGACAACAGATAAAAACCCATAATTTCTTAATTGTGATACGAATCGAATCCGTTTGAAGTTATTATTACTTCTAGGAGAAGGGCCGAAAATTTATGTATGACAGATTTGTGATATAATTAAAAACTGCTTTAAGGAGGGAGGGAGGGGGAGGGGGTTTTAGAAGAAAAAAAATCATAACTTCGTCAATTCCCAAGATTTCAAATCCGCTTAAATTTATTATAAATCCTCTTAATGTTATCTAAAACTTTTATATTGACAAGTTTTTTATAGGACCAACTCTTATAGCAAAACAAATAAAATAAATAAATAAATAAAAAATAAAAATCCCTGCTGGTTCTGCCTGCAAACAAGTTAGGTTTCGAAGTAGGCGGTTCCAACTGCCGCATCATCGCAAAAAAGGTCATTTCTTCCGCAATTCCCGACAAACAGGCGCCCCACGGTCTGCGTCTTCGAAATCTACCTGTGCCTGTAGGCCGAGCCATCAGGGCTTTTTTCTTCTCAACTATGTATGAACCCTGACTGTGCTTCGACACTTTTATCGGGTTTGCTGACGATGCATGATTCACACCATTTTGCTGTTCTTCAAGTTGGAAAAAAAAATTTGCGAAAACGTAACACATCTGCCACAATGAATTTCTGTTACAAGGCATCGAAACAAAAATAATCAATTATAAACTATAATTTTCTTTTTCTCTGATGCTGCAAATTCTGATTACATTGTACCGTGCTTGAAAAAGTGTTTATTTATTGATGCGTGTTATGCACTAATCTTTGAGACATTTAAGAATTATTCTCCATATCCTGCTGTATTTTATAACACTTTAGATTTTATTATGTAAGCCAGCTGGAGTATTTCTAATTTAGAAATTCATGTTTTATAATTGTTGTTAGGAAAAACCTGTTTTGTTGGTTATTATAGGGTATTTTAAACGTGCTTATCTAAACAAATCCAAATCCCCCCCCCCCCCCCAAAAAAAAAGAAAGAAAATCTGTTTTTTCAAATAAAATGTTACATTTTCAGTTTCTGTGGTGACCCGCTTCCTTACCCTTCAATGTACACCACAACCACACATTGCAATATGGTATTTTCAGAAATCAATTTAGTTTCTGCATCTTTCACCAGATCAGGTCAAACCAATAGCAACAGAAAGGATACTTTCGTACATTTTTTTCTATCTTTACTTTGCTGTTGACATCAGAGATCTCACTGATTGATGAATTTCTCAGTGGTTGGGAAAGAGAAGGCAGGGCCCCTTTTACATACACTCTGCGGGATTTTCGTGGTTTCTCTGTCTCATTCTCTCTTCTCTATTGTGAACAGCCGAGCCTAGAGCTACTAAATATATATAGCAGCCTTTTAGCCGAGCCAATGTCGTCTTGTACTGAAATAACTGTCCTGTTGTAAGCGTTTTCATGTTTCATCTTCTTTCCCCTCTGGCGATAATCTCTTTACAAAATGGATGTTTAGCAGTTTGGTACAGGTTTTTGGTACGGCCAATAAAGCTTTCATAAGGCTCCGGGCTAATTGTTTAGCTTTTATAATGGACTGGACCGAGTCGAGTTCTACATTATAGAAATTTTGGTCCGGCAGACCTTTTCCTCTTCCTCCGCCAACCAGAAACATATTTACTGTTTATTCCGGGAAAAAAAAAGAGCAACACAGTACACTCAAAAGATTAAAAGCATTGCCGCGTTGGCGATTTGGTTCAAAATGCCGACTTTGACAATATTTTCTGAAAGTTCTTCTGCCTTTACTAAAAAATAGAAAACGTCAAAACGTCTTTTGATTACATAGTTTCTGAATAAGAACATGTGTCAGTTTTGCATGTGATTTGCATAAAAGAAACATTCTTATAACTCCAAAAATGTTAATCATATTAACTAACAGTTTATTGCGTCGGATTAAGCGTCTCACTTTCAATTAAAATATATCTTTGAATTGAAATTTGGATGAAATACAGGTCATAACAAATCGAAGAGTGTTCAAAATAGGATTACAAATATCTTGGCAACTCATTATCCAATCGACTTCATTCTTTGTGCAAAATTTATATTTTTTATATTGTCTTTTATATTCACTCCATAACATAAACAATTTCGAAACATTTTATGTACATTTTATCAGAACGAATATTTCGAGAGTCCGAAAAAAAAGAGTTCCAGATAATCGAGGTTACTGAAATTCAATAAGCTTCTTCCCATTATTACATACTAAGTACATACCAAATTTCAAGTCTCTATCTCAATTTGTTCGGGAGATAGAGAGTTTATAGACACACAGACAGACGGAAGGCAATTTTTTTCCCCCTAAAAATATGTTTATCGAAATCTCCAGTGTCTGAAACGTGTAAATCCGTTAAAAAAAAAAAAAAAAAAAAAAATTCCGATTTTCAAAACAATTACAAGACTTACCCTATACTACGTATGATGGGTAAAGTAAAAATGGAAATCGTCTTTCGATTGCATATTTTCTGAGTAAGAACACCTGCCATTTTCATGCCTTTCCGAAAACATGCCTGTTCTGAAATCCAAAAGAGCTACTTTCTGACACATTTCTGAATTGATTTTTATTCGAAAACGCATAATATTGGAGTACCTTTGAGAGTACTCAAATTATTTGTATAATACAGTAATAAATTTCCCTAAAACAAAACTTTAGACTTTATAAACATTTCGAGTTTCCCACTGCTCAAATAGTGCAGCAACGTTTTCAACATTAGAAAAGCTCCGGTTTTGGATTTTTTGATTTTGGGAAGGAATTTTTCGATTTTATAATTAAAAAGATTTCAGTGGTCCCCACTTGGTACCATATTGGTTTCAGGACCCCAGCTGTCTCATATTCGGACCAAAAGTAAGTTAGCAAGAAAACAGAAAAAAATACGGAAATTTGTAATGAACGACTTTGAGTGCATATACTGCATATGTCAAATGTACTTATATTTTAATCTGCTAGCAGTAGGATTGTGTTTTTTGATACGCATTTCGAGAAAAGGGATCATCTAATTTATTATTTGTACACGTTGCCAATAATTATATTGATTTTAGCTATAAAAGGTAAAGATAAAACCCACTTTTTCTCACAAAAAAGTTTTAAAATAAGAAATTATTCTCCTCAAAATTCACGAAGATGTGTAAAACACACGCTTCTTTCTTGAGCGCATTCCTAAAGATAAGGATATCACTTTTCTGGCTACCCCAACACAGGACACCACTCATCCCCACTCTTGTCCCCAACCGCATTTGACCTCGGGGGTCAGGGAGGAAGTCCTTCGCTTTTAGTCATTGACAAACAAACCTGTTTGTGACCAAGCTAGGCTTTTAGTTGAACAATTCCCAACATTTTGATAACTACTACTAGACTTCAAACATCCATTTTGCCGGAAAGAGACTTTTTTTTTCCTTTTCTGGGTGTTACTTCCTTTAAAAAATAAAACGAAAAAAAAAAAGCAAATTTTTGATTTTTTCAAATTTCTAATGCACCCTTTTTTTTGTGGTAGTTTGAACTCTCGTAGTCAAAAAACCTAAATTCTGAAAAAAAATTATTATTTCAAGTAAACTTTCATTGTGGAAAAAAAAAGTATTAGCGCTGTTTTGACAGAAAGATTAACCGAACTTATAAATACTTTTTAACAATGTTGAAACTATTAAGAATATAATATTTCATTAATTATTTTTTCATTAAAAAAAATCAAATGCACTAGTTTTCTTAATAAAGTATGTTAGTATTATACATTTTTCTAACACTCTTTAAAATTTTCTGTTACATTTTCCATTTTTAACACTTTCCAACGTAGTTGAAAAGTGTTTATAAATTTGGTTTGCCTTTCCATCTGTTCATGCTCTAACTCGCGTAAATGTACTCTGATTGCCATGCAATTGACATATGTTTATTTACTATGGCATATTTGGTATTGAGGCTGAATTGTGCAACATTTAAAGTACATTTACAGAGACACTAAAAAAAATTCTGTTACAATACGGTGTATGGGAAAAAATCATTTGCGGTGTATTTTAATGATGTTACACTATTTCAAAGATATTGAAATTGAGGTGCACTACAAGAGGCTTACTATAGAATATGGTGTGCATAGCATTCATCGTTCATTTACAGGGACACACAAAAGAATTCGCTTACAGTACTGTCTACAAGCAATAATTGCTGGAAGTGCGTTTTTCATTTGTGTAATGCATTTTAAAATTAACTATTTTTCTTACATATTACTTAATGCGTATAAATGCTATACGGAGCAGCACAACAGATATCAAATACATTTCAGTTTACATTTTGGACCGAATACTACATATCCAATCACTTTTGGTTTTTCAAGATTTTTCATATTTAAATTGATGTATTTAAATTTATATGAAAGATAAAGCCATAAAACTTTACACTGTTTTTCAGTTGTGTAGTCTTTAAATTGCTTTCGGGATTTTTTATTTCTAGAGAAATTTTTTAAAATATGATCGTCGTATTAAAAACTACTCATAAAAAAAAAGACATTTGTTCTTTCAAAAAATTAGTAATTTTTCAGAAATAAATATTTTTGAAAATCACTTAGGCAAATTAATATTGTAGAAATACAAATAATACAAACATAATGAAATTGAACTAATTTTTTGAGGTAAATAATTTTGCTAAATAATAATAATAATAATAATAACAATAATAATAAACGCCACAGCACACATGAAAAAAAAGAAAGAAATTCCATAAAAATTCGAAAATCACGGAGAACAAAATTTGCTATAGTGAGCCAAAACATTGTAACTGGAATTCGTTCATGAATGTCAAAAATGGACATTCATTTATCAAGAAATGAAAAGAACTCTATTCAATTGCAAATCACTTCAACAATAATGCCTGTGAGTATCACATGCTTTCATGTTTTAAAATGAATCAGAAAGTTTCGCTTTATTGAGAGGGGGGGGGGATTTATTTGAGATAGTCTATAATCTATGTCTATATGCATGATTTTTCATCATTGTTTCATTATTATTAAAATTTTTGACATAAAATTAAAATGAAAGTAAAATATTTGGCTTATGAGAAATGTCAAATATTTTACTTTAAAAAAACATGTTTCAAGTAACATCGCACACATTAAAAATATATATTCAAACCAAGATAATTTGTTCCCATGTGAATAAATACAGTTTAGAGTACTACTGGCTAATTTTTGACACATTTTAAAATTAATATTTGTTCTCAAATGTACCAGACTGGCAGGTGCTCTTATTCAGAAACTATGTAATTGAACTGTTTTTTCGTTTTTCAGTAAAGGCCGAAGAGTTTTCAAAGAATGTAGTAAAAGTTGGTGTTTTGAACCGAATTTTCGAACGCAACAGCGCAGAAAATGAAAAAAAAACTGTCGTCCTGAGACAATAATTGCTAATAACTTAAGATGTAAATCATTTATCGGGAAATGGAAAGAACTATTTCATTTCAAATCACTTCAACAATCATGCCTGTAAGTATCATGCTTTCACATTTAAAAATAAATCAGAAAGTTTCGCGTTATTAAAAGGTGGGGGGGGGGGATTTTTATCAGAATCACTCTTATTCAGAAACTATGTAATTGAACTGTTTCGTTTTTCAGTAAAGGCCGAAGAGTTTTCAAAGAATGTAGTAAAAGTTGGTGTTTTGAACCGAATTTTCGAACGCAACGGCGCAGAAAATGAAAAAAAAAAACTGTCGTCCTGAGACAATAATTGTTAATAACTTAAGATGTGAATCATTTATCGGGAAACGGAAAGAACTATTTAATTGCAAATCACTTCAACAATCATGCCTGTGAGTATCATGCTTTCACGGTTAAAAATGAATAAGAAAGTTTCGCGTTATTAAGAGGGGGGGGGGGATTTTTATCAGAATCACTCTTATTCAGAAACTATGTAATTGAACTGTTTCGTTTTTCAGTAAAGGCCGAAGAGTTTTCAAAGAATGTAGTAAAAGTTGGTGTTTTGAACCGAATTTTCGAACGCAACGGCGCAGAAAATGAAAAAAAAACTGTCGTCCTGAGACAATAATTGTTAATAACTTAAGATGTGAATCATTTATCGGGAAATGGAAAGAACTATTTAATTGCAAATCACTTCAACAATCATGCCTGTAAGTATCATGCTTTCACGGTTAAAAATGAATAAGAAAGTTTCGCGTTATTAAGAGGGGGGGGGGGGGATTTTTATCAGAATCACTCTTATTCAGAAACTATGTAATTGAACTGTTTCGTTTTTCAGTAAAGGCCGAAGAGTTTTCAAAGAATGTAGTAAAAGTTGGTGTTTTGAACCGAATTTTCGAACGCAACGGCGCAGAAAATGAAAAAAAAAACTGTCGTCCTGAGAAAATAATTGTTAATAGCTTAAGATGTGAATCATTTATCGGGAAATGGAAAGAACTATTTAATTGCAAATCACTTCAACAATCATGCCTGTAAGTATCATGCTTTCACGGTTAAAAATGAATAAGAAAGTTTCGCGTTATTAAGAGGGGGGGGGGGGGGGATTTTTATCAGAATCACTCTTATTCAGAAACTATGTAATTGAACTGTTTCGTTTTTCAGTAAAGGCCGAAGAGTTTTCAAAGAATGTAGTAAAAGTTGGTGTTTTGAACCGAATTTTCGAACGCAACGGCGCAGAAAATGAAAAAAAAAACTGTCGTCCTGAGAAAATAATTGTTAATAGCTTAAGATGTGAATCATTTATCGGGAAATGGAAAGAACTATTTAATTGCAAATCACTTCAACAATCATGCCTGTAAGTATCATGCTTTCACGGTTAAAAATGAATAAGAAAGTTTCGCGTTATTAAGAGGGGGGGGGGGGGATTTTTATCAGAATCACTCTTATTCAGAAACTATGTAATTGAACTGTTTCGTTTTTCAGTAAAGGCCGAAGAGTTTTCAAAGAATGTAGTAAAAGTTGGTGTTTTGAACCGAATTTTCGAACGCAACGGCGCAGAAAATGAAAAAAAAAACTGTCGTCCTGCGAAAATAATTGTTAATAGCTTAAGATGTGAATCATTTATCGGGAAATGGAAAGAACTATTTAATTGCAAATCACTTCAACAATCATGCCTGTAAGTATCATGCTTTCACGGTTAAAAATGAATAAGAAAGTTTCGCGTTATTAAGAGGGGGGGGGGATTTTTATCAGAATCACTCTTATTCAGAAACTATGTAATTGAACTGTTTCGTTTTTCAGTAAAGGCCGAAGAGTTTTCAAAGAATGTAGTAAAAGTTGGTGTTTTGAACCGAATTTTCGAACGCAACGGCGCAGAAAATGAAAAAAAAAACTGTCGTCCTGAGACAATAATTGCTAATAATTTAAGATGTGAATCATTTATCGGGAAATGGAAAGAACTATTTAATTGCAAATCACTTCAACAATCATGCCTGTAAGTATCATGCTTTCACGGTTAAAAATGAATAAGAAAGTTTCGCGTTATTAAGAGGTGGGGGGGGGGGGGGATTTTTATCAGAATCACTCTTATTCAGAAACTATGTAATTGAACTGTTTCGTTTTTCAGTAAAGGCCGAAGAGTTTTCAAAGAATGTAGTAAAAGTTGGTGTTTTGAACCGAATTTTCGAACGCAACGGCGCAGAAAATGAAAAAAAAAACTGTCGTCCTGAGACAATAATTGCTAATAATTTAAGATGTGAATCATTTATAGGGAAATGGAAAGAACTATTTAATTGCAAATCACTTCAACAATCATGCCTGTAAGTATCATGCTTTCACGGTTAAAAATGAATAAGAAAGTTTCGCGTTATTAAGAGGTGGGGGGGGGGGGATTTTTATCAGAATCACTCTTATTCAGAAACTATGTAATTGAACTGTTTCGTTTTTCAGTAAAGGCCGAAGAGTTTTCAAAGAATGTAGTAAAAGTTGGTGTTTTGAACCGAATTTTCGAACGCAATGGCGCAGAAAATGAAAAAAAAAACTGTCGTCCTGAGACAATAATTGTTAATAACTTAAGATGTGAATCATTTATCGGGAAATGGAAAGAACTATTTAATTGCAAATCACTTCAACAATCATGCCAGTGAGTATCATTCTTTCACATTTAAAAATGAATCAGAAAGTTTTGCGTTATTAAGAGGGGGGGGGGGGATTTTTATCAGAATCACTCTTATTCAGAAACTATGTAATTGAACTGTTTTTTTCTTTTTTCAGTAAAAGCCGAAGAGTTTTTCAAAGAATGTATTCAAAGAACCGAATTTTTTTCGAACGCAACAGTGCAGAAAAACAAAAAAGAAAATTATCGTCCTGAGACAATAATAGCTAATAACTTAAGATGTAAATCATTTATCGGGAGAAAAGAACTATTCAACTGCAAATTACTTCAAAAATCATGCCTATGAATATCATGCTTTCATTTTTAAAAATGAATCAGAAATTTTCGCGTTATTAAAAGGGGGGGGAGGGAGAATTTTATTGAGAATCGCCTTAAAAATACTGCATTAGCGTTGGAAAGTGTTTCATAATCTATCCCTATGCATGACTTTTCATCATTCCTTCATATTCATTTTAATTTTGACATAATAAAGGTTTACGAAATGTCAAATATTTTACTTTAGAAAAACACGTTTCAAATAAAATCGCGCACATTAAAAAAATATATATTAAAAACGATATAATTTGTTCCCATGTGAATAAACAAAGTTTGGGGATGAGACATATTTATAATTAAAAAACAAAATTAAAGAGATATAACTATTAAAAAATAAAAATAAATAATAATAAAAAAAAATATTCAACTCTTTTCTTCCTGCCTGCCTGTAATTGCAAATTTAAAATAATGAGGTTATATTTCTTTTTTTTTTTGTAACAATCCTTTGACAGTCGCCTAAAAGAAATAGCTCTCTGTCACTAATAAAAATATTAATAAAAACAATTTAACATTTATAAGTTTACTTTACATTCTCTCATTTGTGTATTTGACTCATTAACCTCTATAGAGGTTCATGCATGTACTGTTGTGTACATCGTCACGCTCAATCCATTTTATCCAACTCAAATGCAACACGTTGTTTTGACCAAAACCACTGCTCTGATCTAGCACAACAACAGATATTTACTACATCTACCTGCTATCGATGATATGATTGGAGAGTTCTTGCACGTAAACTCCACCCTCAAAGAGTTTCAGGATTGTAATATTTTGGCATGATAGCACTTTTTTTTCGATCTTTTTTTACGTTTAAAAATTCTATTTCGCCAAATCTTCTGACGACCTGTTGCAATCAGAGCCATCTATCGGACATTTTCGCTGCCAAAATTGACTACTCGTTACTCTTAAGAAACACCTGAATTCTTACATTATAAATAGTTGCTATTCTCTCGAGGACTAAATCTGATACATTAATTTAACTTTATCTCCTTAATTCAGAGCTTATTACTGAAAAAATTGCTATGATTTGATACAGCTATGTTTGGACAATCTTTATAAAGTAAAAATAACAATGTGTGGAATGATCTATATCAGGGGTTGGCAACCTATAACCCATTTCATAATTTCAAGTGACCCACTTGAGTTCCAAAAAAAGTATTAGAAAAAAATAAAATTATATTGAAAAAATATTTCGAGTTTATTTTGAACTTTAAAAGGTTTAATTTTAATTCAGAAATTTTAAACTATTAAATAACATAACAGAAAATTGCACCTATTTGTTATAATGCATATATGTTTGCATCAGGGGAGCCATTGATGACAAAGTAAAGTTCATTCAGTTATGTTTCCTTTTATAATAATTATAATTTTATGATTATTTCCTCAATAAAATTTATCTTATTATTCACTGAAAAAACTGTTTTAAAATGAAAATACCACTGACCCGAAACGCCTTCTTAATACACATATTTTGATTGATTGTGACCCACTGCCGAAAAAGGTTGCCGACCCCTGATCTATGTTATGCAAAAAATTATAATATATAACACCTGGTAATAAAGAATGCAATATAAAGATACTCTAATGTATTTTGTTATGTTTCATACATATTTGGCCATGTTTTGCAAGCTAAATTTAATGTGTGAAATGTGATCTATATAGCGCAAAATTCTATATAACGCACAACCTTATGTTTTGAGGTTTGCGTTATAAAGATCTTCTACTGTATTAGGAGGTTTCACTACTTTTCATTTTGATTACTATATACATGCTGCCAAGCAACATTTTCTAGATACTGACTTATTTATATGTGTTTATGTTATAAACAATAAAGCTAAAGATGTATATTTACTTTTGGTACTGAGTAAAAAATCCCAGCCGCATTTTATTAAAGAAAAGAATATTTACTAAATCTATATTTCAAACTTCGAAATTTTTTCATTAGAAAATTTCACACACCTTGCTTTCATTATATTTCAAATTTTAAGTGCTTAAAAGGCATATAGTGAAAAAGTACTCAAGCAAGGACTCGAACCCGGGTCATCAGTATAGCTCACTGACGTCCTACCAACTGAACCACTTGGGAACGATACTCAGCCTGGCACTTTCTCACTATAACATGTTGGCAAGACTACAAATGCAGCACAAGATGGAGTAACTCCATCTTGTGAACTGCGTTTGCGTTCAGTGTGCTATACTGATGACCCGGGTTCAAGTCCCGGCTTGGGTACTTTTTTTTCACTATGTTGGCTATACGCCAACTTTTTACTGCTTTTAAGCAATTCAAAATTGAAATATTACAATATTTACTCTTTATTTTTCAAGAATTTTGATATTTTTTTAAATACAGCAGAAGATCTTTATAACGCAATTCTCTATATAACGCACAACTTTTGAGATGTAAACAATGAACTTTGCAGTTAAGAAGCACCTGTAATCCACATTGTAGAAATATTACTAGCCTCTACAAGATTAAGTTTATAACATTATTTCACCTTTATCTGCCTAATTAAGAGTTTTTTTTAATAAAAATGTTGCTTCTATTAAATTAAAATTTTTTGGAAATAAGTAATTATAATGATTTTGTTCAGGATCATGTTTATAAGGTATTTTAACAATGTGTGAAATGATCTATATTGTGCAAAAATTTATAATCTGCATAACTTTTGGTCCCAAGGAATGCAATATAAAGATCTTCTACTGTATATTGATATGTTCCAGACATATTTTGCCATGTTTACAAGGTAAGCTTTAATGATATATGAAATTATCTATGTAATGCAAAACTCTATATAATGCAAAAGTTGCATTTTTAGGTTTGCGTTACAAAGATCTGCTACTGTGTTCTGATCTGATTATCCCTTTAAGACCCAAGAAAGTTTGTGATTAACCAGGACTGAAATTAGGTGGAAGCAAGCGGGACATAAGCCCCAGTCAACAGTGTAGAAGGAGACGCCAAAAGAAGATTTGATTAGTCTTTCGACACAAAAAACAAAATTTGGGCAAAAAACTCATGCATTCAAAAAATCGAAAGCAAGAATGTATTAATTGATTACTCTTTGCTTTGAACAGGCCCAAATTTTTCATTAGGTAATCATGGAGCGGCACCAAAACAATTGTATTAAAGGATTCATCCAAGATACTTGCTAGAGAACACTATCCCAATTATGTTAGAATTAATTTAATATTTCAGATGTGATTGTGATGAGAATTTGTGTATGTTTTTTGCTTTGGTGTGTGCTTGTAAATGAACTATTAATACCTACATACTTGATTAACAAACTCATCCAAGATGCTGGCAGAACAATTAATGTAGCAATTAGGTTCTTATTAATTCAACATTTTGGATGTTATCGTGATGATAGGATTAGCATTATACATATGTATATATATATATATATATACATGAGGAAAAGTCATTAAGTAAGTCACAAAAGATAATTAAATAATAACTTATAATGATATTCACTTCAAAACTATTTTTATTTCTCAACATATTCTCTACCAATATGTATGCACTTATACCACTGTTTTATCGGTGCCCCAACACCAGCTGCATAACATTCTTTGGGTTGCTGTCTCAGCCACATTAGGACTTCAACCTTTTCATCCTCTGTGAACATCATCTTGCTTCCAAAATGGCTTTTTAGTGGACTAAACAGATGAAAATCGCTTGGGGCTAAGTCGAAGCTGTATGGTAGATGTTGAGGAAATTGCCAACCCAAACTTTTGAATTGTCTCCAGTGTTCAACTTGAAGTCCTAATGTGGCTGAGACAGCAACCCAAAGAATTTTATGCAGCTGGTGTTGGGGCACCGATAAAACAGCGATATAAATGCATAAATATTGGTGGAGAATAAATAGAGAAATAAAAAAAACTTTTGAGGTGAATATCATTGTAAGTTATTATTTAATTATCTTTTGTGACTTACTTAATGACTTTTCCTCCTATATACATATAAATGAAATGATTGCAATAGATCAATTTCTAAAGAAGTAAACTAAAAATATTAAATTTAATATACTTTGTAACAAAAAATCCATATTTAAAATAAAAACAATGGATAGAAAACTTCTGTTTATAAATTTATTTTAGAAAGTAGGGGTTATGGGTGCCAAATTCATGCATAGCTGAGTGAAAAAAATCCTAGTTTCCAGCCCTATGAGTGGTCAATATGTGACCGAAACAAGTTTTCAGAACGTATAAATCTGGTAAAGGTAGCTGGGATAACAGACCCAAGGAAATAACTGGGCCACAGACTATTTTATAATAAACCGCTGGTGTCTTTTAAGTTTTAGCTGTTGGCAACATTATAGCATCTTCTATACTTCTTAAAACAACATGTGTGAGCTCAATCATAACTCTGCCTTTTTGGCAATAAGTTGCCGAAAATGTAAGAAGTTTTTTTTTTTATAAACAACGTTGATTTTGTTGAACTTCTTCGACTTTTTATCAAAATACAATAAGTGCTTTTATTAAACAATTTTGTTTTTTAAGATTAGATATATATACATTAATGTGTATGTGTGTGTTATTAGGTATCTATACATATTTATTTCCTTTATGTATCAAATGTAAGGCTGGTATTCCAGTTACTCCATCAATTTTTTAATTTCTTTGGAGTTAGTCTTACTACACACAAGTAGTTAATTTTTCCATTGTTTTGTTGTTTACAATAAAGAAAATTATATAATACGTACAGTTTTTTAACTGAACACACGTTTATGTATGTAACTTAAGTTTTTGTTTATAAAAAACTACTAAGTATAGTAGCTGCTAGGACAGATATTAAACATTTAATTAATTTAGATTGTTTTTTTATTTTTATTACAGGATATGGTGTGAACATATATTAGGAAGACAAACAAAGCATCTGGCTCTTCTTAAAGTGTTGAGTTAAATAAAAAAGAGAATAAGATACTTAAGTACTTACTTACCCGTTTGTTCACAGATTTTCCTTGCTCTCCCCCCCCCCCCCCCCTAAAATATCATGTAACTTTTATACTTATACTAAAGTATATAAGAACTTACTCAATTCTTAAGTTTTTTGTATAAATAAATGTAATAATTACACATTTGGTGCTTTTTTTAAACACCTTGACGGAACAGGTTTTCCTTACAACACTTTTAGTTGATGTATAATTTACATGATTGGCCTAAATGAAAATTTTTAGCTATTTATGTTTTTTGAAACAGGTCCTAGTTCCCCAACTTAAACAAAACGAACGAGTGTGGAACACAGACCTACCTGGTCCGGTTGCCCCAATTTTATGGGGCAACTGGACCCATACCTTACAAAAATTTCTTATAGAATTCTATAAAAAATATTTATAGAAAACGCATTATAGAATCCTATAGAATTATGGCCCCTTTTTCTATAAGCTTGTTTAAACAAAAGCTGCAGAAATGTCTTTAAAGAGCTTCTATAAAATATCTATAGAAAAAATATAAAGCTTCTATAAAAATATGTATAGAATTTATATAGAACCCAGGTGGTCACCCTCCCAAGTAGTAACCACACTTGATGCTGCTTGACTTCAGTGATCGAACGAAGAACCAGTACTTTCAGCTTGATACAAACATTGACAATTTCTAAATTCTTATTACACTATTTCAACTTTATTTCTTTTATTATTTGCATTCCCAATCATATATAGTCTTGTAAAAATATTTAAAAGTCTAATAAAATATTATTTGTTAAAACTGAAACAATTGTTAAATACTTCAGATTAAAATATTTTAATAAAAATTACAATTGTTAAATACTTCAGATTAAAATATTTTAATAAAAATTACAATACTATTAAAGTGAATAAAGTTTATTAAATTAGATGGATGGTTTTATAAATTTAACAGAAAATTAATAAATGATTATAACATTAACCAACAAATTAATGAATTATAAACACATTAATTAATCAGTAGTTTGACAGATATATCATTACATTGACAATTCAATCACAATGTATTAGAATTGAATTAATTTACATATATATAATCATATTAAATCTGTGGAGTACTATTATATTAAACTAATGAATTACAAAAAAAAAAAAAAAAAAATGTTTGTTTTAATTTTAATATATATTTGTAAATAAATTATGAGACATAAAAATTTTAAAAGGCCAAGAAATATTCTTTTCTTATAGAAAACAAAAATATTCTATAGAATCATTAGTGTGTAGGACTTAATTCTATAAGGTTACAGAACAGTTTCTATAGAAAAACTGTTCTGTAGGAAAAAAAATTCTACAGAACTTCTAAGAATTCTACAGAAACATTTTCTTTAGAAAAAGTATAGAACTCTTCAAAACTCTATAAAAATAGTATTCTATAGAATGACCATTCTATAGAACTTGTAAAGAATTCTATAGAGTTCTATACAGCTCTATGAACCATTTTCGTAAGGGATGGAGAGGTAAAGATTAAACATATATATATTTTAATGTTTAAATAGTAAGGTGCAATTTTGAACATTTCTGTTTGATAGAGGGAACCTCACTGAACACATTTAGACCGGTTCAAACTTTATTTTTCTGAAAAAAAACTGTTTTTTTGTTTTTTCTCGAGTATTCCTATTTTTATGCAAGCATATACAACTACCTAATAAATCATAAAACAAACAAGGAAACCTACTAGCAATCTAGTTACAAAATAGCCAGAGAAAGTTACTATTTCATCTAGTACACTTTAGTACTTAGAATAGGATAACGATAAACTTATGTTTAATAAATATTTGAAGAAAAATTAGACTAAGCTGGAGTACCGAAAAGTCGCCAAGCCTTGGCGAAAGACACATGTAGTTTCCAGAATGATTGTGTGACCAATTGTGATTTTTGAAAAGCAGAATTTTTCAGCAACTCCAAGGTTTTCATTTGTTATTGTCATGACCCTAGATTAAGGCTTCTATATTTAGTAGCTCTACCCTAGATTAAGACTCCTATTAGATTAACCTTGATTTCTTCTATGTTCATGTAATGGTCATTGTTATCAAAGAATGCACCAGGGAGATGATTACCCGGTAGGGGGGGGGCAGAGCCGGGGCCTCAGAGATCAGGCTGTGTGCTTTTCCTACCGGGCTTGCTAGAACTCCAATGACTCCAATAATAGGAGTCTTAGGGCCTGTCACAAAGGGCAAATTTACTTGCGTGACGTCACAAGCGAGATCCATACTACTTAAAATTTTCCATGTACTTTGTTCATTTGTACGGATTGTTTATGGTAGTATTTTGATATTATTTATTGTTTTATTTAGTAATTAATAATATTTTACAGTGTATTTAGATTATAATGCTATCTAGATTATAACTATTGAAGAAAGTGTAGATTATTTCTGTAAAATAATGAGAAGAAAATGTTGTGCTCCTGGTTTTAAATCTAAGTCTTCGAATTACCAATTGATAATGAAAAGAAGAAATTTTAGCTACGAAAATTACATTGTGATAATTTTACTGGCTTAGATGTATCACACTCCCTCAGAAGGCAGCCATCTTGCTTGGCAATTTTGGTATTGTGTGTAATCTCTAAAAAATGTTTAATTTTGAAATATATAGAGATTAAACATAATAATAAAAAAAGGAATTCAAGCAAAATCATGAAATTTTTAATCTATGACCACTTGGCAAATACTTGTTGGCCAAACAAACTTGTGAGCCAAACGATATGGCGGATTCAGGGCGAGTGATACATCTGTTCCATGAAAATATTCCGGCATATTTGAATAAATGTGTATTTCCAAAACAAAAAGATCCTAATGATCTTTGGAAAAAAAATAAAAGAAGCAGATGATGAACAGTTTAAAAAATGGTGCAACAATGACAACAGACCTTTCGGAGATTTTTAAATATAGTAATAAATTTTGAGTGAAATCTGGATACACTTAGTTAGAAGTGAGTGTGCTTTGTTTATAAAATTAAAAGTATCTGATTTCCCTAAATTAGTAATTCCATTTAAAATTTTAGCTAACTTAAGTGTACAAATATATTATCAAAATAAATCTGTTGATAATTTTCTTTGAGTGGTTATTAGGTTCTGAACACAAGTACAATAAAAGAGACAATTTTTGGAAATATTGTAAATAAGTTATCAAGTTAAGATAAAACAGAAAAGCAAATACAGGCGATTTAGAGAAAATGGCTTATGATGAGAGAAGACAATTTGGCAACAGATTTTCTGGCAACCTATTTGCTGTTTCATTTAAATAAGCATTTTTTTTTTCAATATTTATACAATTTATTTAATATAAAGAAGCCATTTATCTATTTTTATATACAGATAGAACAGAATTGTATATATAAATAAACATAAAAGTTCATTAGGTTTGTTGTCATAGCTGTGTATGTAATTTGGAAACATATCAAACTTTATGAAGCCCGAATTGTGCCAAGCTTTTAAAAAAAGCGCCAAGTTCTTTATAGTTGAAAAATATTGATTTCTCTATTTAATTTGACATTTATTGTGTTTTGGTGGTTAAATTATGGTATGTAGTGGTAAAAGGGGGGAATGGGATTGATTTTGTAAAGTTTTTGGCAGATTTATTATACATTTTGTACATGTATTTATGGTAAAATAATGTTTTTAGGAAAAGAAAAGTCAATGTGTTCAATCTGATCTATTAATCTTAGCAATTTTTTAATTTAAAGCTTTAATTTCCTTTTATAAAACAAGTTTATTAACTCTCTT
The DNA here is from genome assembly GCA_963931845.1 of Maratus michaelseni. Lineage (NCBI taxonomy): Eukaryota > Metazoa > Arthropoda > Arachnida > Araneae > Salticidae > Maratus > Maratus michaelseni. The sequence continues at coordinate 264,029,531 of OZ007598.1, forward strand.
TTATTTCACGATTATAAAATTTAGTACTATTATTTATATCATGACAAATTTTAAGACAGGAAATTCAAAACATCTCTCTTTATTAAATCTTTCTGCTGGATACATTAACCGAACTGGATCTCTCCTGTGACGCCACTAACACTTGTAGCAGGCCCAGTAGAAAAAGCACACATCTTGGAGGCCCCAGCTGAGCACCCCAGACAAAAAAAAGATTTATGTAATCTTATTAAAAAAAAAAAAAAAAAAAAAAAAAAAATACTTTTTATAGACCCCCCCCTGGAATTTACTAAAAAATATCTTCATTTTAAAGTTTCTCTAGGTAAGTGAGATAGATCATTGGTTTTCTTTTATATTTCATAAAATGTATGTTTTTCAAAATGTCATTTTGGCATTAATTTACTATTTTATGTTTTAAATTATGTGTTTTTGCTTTTATTTTGATTCTCGTGATTTAAATTTGTGGTTTTCGGAATATTCTGCACAAAGCAGGTGAGTTTGATTCTTACTTTGCCAAATTTCAAAAAGTGGATTTATTGTTAAAAGAAAAATAATGGGTGGTTGAAACAAATAAACACCTTTTTATACCCCCTCCCCCCCCCCCCCCCCCCCCCCCCCGCACAAAAAAAAAAAACTGCCTTCAACTGCAACAGTTTTTAATGTTTCTAGGTAAAACTATCCTGCGCCGTCAGAATGAAATCTTTTTATTTTTGAAGCTAGGTTTTTGCTACGTAAAAACATTATCTAACTTTCGAAAATATTTTAAAAATTATTATTTTAATGTTTATATAGTTAACCCATTTTTATATAAAAGAAGGTCCAGAATATTGTTTTAGAGGAAAAACTATACATATGAATATGACTGGTAACATGTCATTCATATTCAGTTATACAGTTACATGTTCTCGTTCATTTTTCCAAATAAAAGTTGAAATTTATATTGGAGATATAATTATAGACTACCATAAAATACCGTTAATCCGCCCTTCCCGATTAAGCGCCCCCCTCCCACTTTGTAATCAAATTGGAAAATTCAAAAAATCCCGAGAAAGCGCCCTCCCCCAAAAGAAATTTCGCCATGCACGTCAAGATAAATACCAAAAATTTTATCGCCAGAGTGTTTTTTTTTTTTTCCGACAGATCAGAAAGGCGTGACGATTCTTTGCTATATCGCAAACATGTACAAACACATTGTCGATCTGAAAAAGCAATATAACCAAAAATTAGTTTTGCTGTAAATTTATCTCTGGCGATATGAAAGTAATAAAAATATCGATAGTGAAAGTTTCTCATGAAATAAGTTAAAAAATGTGTATTTGATGCTGTGTGGAAAATATTTTGATTAAAAGAGAATCTATTTATTTTATTAAAGAATTTATAGTGGTATTTAACATTATTATGAAAACGAATCACAAAAAAAATATCGATTGATTGATCAGATCAATCGATTTGTCGATACACAGTCGAATTTGTAGTGTAATTTGTGCTATCTTTCAGGTGGTAATGTTTTTAGTTTTAATAATCTGGCAACACTACCAATTCGTTCTATATGTTCTCAATTTTCGTGATTTGTATTATTTATTTAACATTTATAGATACGAAATCATGATTTAAAAAAAAACTATTATTTAATCTTCCTAACTTACAACAGATGGCGACACCGCATAAAATGTTATTAGTTCTCGAAATTACTTCAGGACATTTTCAACTGCAATTTCTCAGTGTTTTTCAATTATTTTAAATTATTAAGTTCCTTTTAGTTTTCTGTTACCATATTAATGACAGATATTAGTGTTATTATTTATCTAAATGCATTCCAGTTTCAAAGCTTCTGAAATCCAGAATTTTCTATAATCTGAAATCGCCATTAATCGTGAAGTTATACTGTTTTTCTATTTTGTCTATCATTTTGTTTGCAAAATGTTTTTCTTTTGTTACTTTATTAAAATAATGCATGCTTTGCAATGATCAGCGATTTGCATATCCACCCCCCCTCCACCATCACCCATAAATATCATATAGTACAGTTTTAATACCGTATAAGCGCCCCCCCCCCCTGCTTATTTTACGATTTTCCATCACGTTTAGGGGGGCGGATTAACAGGATTTTACGGTAGTTCATATTACATTAAAATTTAGATGAGTTTTTTTTAATTCACTGAAAATTTTATTATCAGATTCGGGTTGTGTTGTACCCGGTCCCGGCCTCTGCAGGACTTTAGACCCTACCACTTTTGGGAGGTGACAAAGAAAAGATGTTAAGGTAAGACTGTGATGCTGTGAAGTCTGTTAGTGCAGGACGAGATGCCCAACACTGGAGTAATGGATGAGCAGCAAAGCAATGTCCATACAGGGGTCTCTGTCTATCCCTTGGGTGCAGTTGTCCCTAGGAGCCTGTATTTCTGGAGATTTTGCCTGGGGTCTCATATGGATGATCAGACCCTAAACTATAATTTGGAAGGGTTGCTGTTGCAGGGACTGGATTTCTGCATTTATGGATGGTGATGTCCAGTTTTTAAACACATGTAGTTAATAACCCAAATTCACATTATTACCCTTAAAATTTAAGAGAATCCCTTCTAATTTTATCATGAAATTGATGTGTTTTGTTTTTTAAATGATAAATTATTGTTGCTTTGATTCCTTTCATATTTTGATTGATAATTTTAATTTATTGATTAAATAAGTAATGTGTATTTTCCTTTCAATAATTTGATTTCATTTAATGAATGGTTTGTTTTTTGATATTTCAGGTGCTTATTTTCTTGTTTATATAATTATTCAAATGTTTTGCTAAATTTTATGAGTTTATTAAATGTTGAATGTACATTATCTTACCAGATTTATGGTAAATTTTATTGATTTCTTTCTTTTAATTTGTTTGCATGATCTGACATTACTATTATTAATTTTTCTTTCTTCTTACTTTTGTATTTTTAGGATACAAGAGTTGTTTTTAATATTTATCACTAAGTAAAACCATTGGCTTTTACTAGAACCAGATTTAAGTTATTTTTTCACTTGACCCTATGAGAATCCCTTCTAGTTTTATCATTAAATTTATGTGTTTTATTTTTTAAATGATAAGTGATTGTTGTTTTGATTCATTTCATTTTTTGATTGATAACTTTAATTTATTGATTAAATAAGTAATGTGTGTTTTTCTTTCAATAATTTGATTTCATTTAATGAATGGTCTGTTTTTTTATATTTCAGGTGCTTATAATCTTGTTTATATAATTAATCAAATGGCTTTCTAAATTTGAAGTTTTTCTAAATGTTGAATGTACATTATCTAGCTAGATTTGTGTGTATATTTAATTGATGTTTTCCTTTTAATTTGTTTGCCTGATCTTACATTACTATTATTAATTTTTCTAAATTTTTCTATTTTTAGATTATAAAACTTGTTTTTAATATTTATCACTAAGTAAAACCTTTAACTTTTCACTAGAGCCAAATTATTGTGTTTTTTAACCTCAAAGAGTACATTTTGGGTGGTCTTCAATCAGGCCCTTTAAATAGGGATGATGCTAAGGGGTCAGGTAAAGGACGCTGTAATCCCAAATCATCTATTTTAGTGTGGCTGGTGACTAGGAGCAGGGTCCCTGATGGGGACAGACACTGAAAAATCCTGTTCTTCACAAGGTGTTGCGCCATCTGTGTGATGGCATGTTTGTCCATCTAGTGGGGTTTTCTGTCACTTTCCAAATCTAACTGCCGATTTGGGATCTTTTGTTCCTTGTACAGTTTCTTCTTTTTAATTATCATTTAAGAGAATCCCTCCTAACTTTATCATTAAATTTATGTTTTTTTTTAAATATTTATTTTATTTTATGGTTGTTTTGAGGTTTAGTGGCAAATCCTTATAGACAAAATAGAAATAAATGTATCTTAGTCTGAAATAATTCAACTGAGAAATTGAGCATGCCTCTACACAAAGATTGTGCTGATTGCCATTATAGCTTGTTTACTTATACATTGTTATATTATGTATGAGTTATGTTTCCATAACACTCTAATAAAATATGCTAATTAGTATATTTCTGTCCTGTAAAATTTCATGACTCTCACCCAAGATGTACTTAATATGCTTTTCTTTATTTTAATTTCTGATACGTATTTGTTTTTATCCTTGAGTGATTATTTTTGTTTTTTATTTTATTTTATCAATTGTTATCATTTCTTTTCTTAGTGTTTTTTTATAAGCAAAACCTTCATTACTTAGAGCTATGGTTAAATTTATTGTTTTAAAAATAGATTACGCTTGATGTTTTGTGTTGAGAGATGGCATTTTCATTTTGATTCATTTAACTTTATAATAAAATGTGTTTTTTCTTTAATTTAATTTTGATTTCATTTAATGAATAATTAGAATGTTTTATATTTTACATGTTTATCTCCAGTTGACCCTTTCCGGCACAGTGGTCCCACTCCGGGCACACCTAATTTTAATTCCAAACTTGCATTCGGCACCAAGAATATTTTAATAAAATTGTTTCTACAATGAAAGCTTAAAAAGTCAGTTCTTATTTTCTAAAAAAGTCATTTGCAACTTCCGGTGTCAGTCAGTAATTTCTCATTTTACGAACAGAATTTGTCTGTTCCGGAGAGGGTTAAAGAATTCAATTATATTATGTTTTTTTTTCTAATTTTAAAAGAAAATTAACAAATACGTTGAATGTGATTTTAAAATGAATATTTTGGTTAATTTAATTTTAAAAAATTGTATTAATTTTGATTAATTAATTAGCTTATATATAATTTTCTTCTTTTTAATTTCTTTGTTTTCATTCCATTTAATGAAGTTAAAATTATCCATATTTTCTTAATTTTAGGAGATTAAATTATGCTGATTATCATTTAATTAATATTTATGGTTTCATCATATTTTAAATGCTCAGATCACGAGTATAAAAATTATTTTATCAGTATTTTCTTTTAAATTTATGGTTTTTAATACGTGTTGACTGGTCCTATCAAATTTGAAGTTTGTGTTACATTTTAGTGAATTTTTCGTTTTATTGTGTTTTACATAAAATATCTTATATATGTTTTTCTTCATTTTAATTTCTTTTTTTTTTTTAAATTTCATTTAATGAATAATTTATCAGGATTTTTTTTCTTAATATTAAGAAAATTTTCAGATGTATTGTTTAGATATTATTAATATTTATGATTTTCTTATTTTAGATGCTTGAGTTTAAAAATTACTTTCAGTGCTTTTCATAAGATTAAGATTTTTAAATGTGTTGAATGATCTCTTGTGCAGTTTTTGTTGCATTTTATTGATATTTTGGTTTAATTGTGTTTTGCATTAAACAACTTATGTTTTCTTCATTTTAATGTCTTTTTGAGTTCATTTAATAAATAATTTATCAGTTTTTTTTTTTTTACTTAATATTAAGAAATTTTTCAGATTTATTCATTAGATATTAATATTTATGATTTTCTGATTTTGGATGCTTGAATTTAAAAATTACTTTCAATGCTTTTCATAAGATTAAGATTTTTAAATGTGTTGAATGATCTCTTGTGCAGTTTTTGTTGCATTTTATTGATATTTTGGTTTAATTGTGTTTTACATTAAACAACTTATGTTTTCTTCATTTTAATGTCTTTTTGAGTTCATTTAATAAATAATTTATCAGTTTTTTTTTAATCATATTTTCAGATAGTTTTGAAATACATTATTTGTTATCATTTAATATATCTATAGTTTTCTTACATTTTAGATATTTAATTCTTGAGTTTAAAAATTACTTTGTCAGAGTTTTTCTTAAAATTAAGTTTTTTAAATATTTGTTGAATGGTGGTGTAACTTTTTTTGGGATGTTTGTGTTACTTTTTATTGATATTTTTGTTTTACTATGTTTTGCATGATTTTTAATTATATTCATTGCTATAATTATTTTTAATTTTTCTTTCATTTTCATATATTTGATATAAAGATTGCTTTAAATATATGTATAATATATTCAGGGTTGGCAAGTTTCTTCCAAGGTGGAAAAAACCGCGGAAAAAACCATGGAAAAAACCGGCCGGAAGAAATAGGTTTCTTCCAAGTGGAAGAAATGGAAGAAACTGTTTTTCTTTTGGAATTTATCATATAAGTTGCAACTTTGTAACATACAATAAAAATAAATGCATTTTTCTAATAGATAACCTTAAGTAAATTTAATGAGACCTTTAAAAATTTAACTATACATGATAAATTGATAATCACACCAGTTTTTTAGCCAAGATCACACACCTGTCTAAAGCTTTCCAATCATTGCGTACCTGAATAAAATAAATGGTACTTTTCCGTTATACTAACACCATGCCAAAATGTATGCTAATGTGCCATTTATTTCAACCCTGAACGTGCAATGGATTTTTATTGCAAACCGTGCCAAACATTGTGATTTGCTGTTAATTGAACGTGAATCTTTTAAATTATCATTACTTAATCGTAACCTCACAAAACATCTTAATTTGCTATTTTTCAAATAGAAAATATTTAATATTAAGTTGTAACTTACATTTATTGTTGAAACGGATATAGATTTTATCATTTGGCAGTTATCAGGTGATGAGGAAGCTGCAATGAAACTGTTTTGGATACATAAATAAAGGCTTTTATTTTAAAAAAAAAAAAAGTATTTATTCAAAAAGTGAAATTATTACCGCAATGCTAAGAGACATTTACAATTCCATGCCTGTAGTAACCATTAGCCATAAATTGAGTTTTATTTTATTATTTTAAGTCAATATTTGTATTGATTTAATAAAATAGTTCATGAAAGTCTGTAATTTTCAAATGTTATATTTTTAATTGCTCAATTTTGTGCCAACAACGTTTTTTTCAAACTAATCATTTCACATGAATTCCATTTTGTGCTTTTTTTTTACGCTTGGAGACGACAATGGTGTTGGTATAACTAATGGAGATGTACCAAATACATTTAAACAAAATATACAAAATCAATTACAAATTGTTTTTAAAATATTGCATTTTTATATGATAAATAAAGAATTGGTAGGTAGTTTTTTTTACATAAATACATAAACAATGAAAAAATAACCCTCCTCTCTACATCTAAAGTTTTAAAAAACATAACCTGTAAATACCTGCTGAACCTGAAGTTTGTTATTAAAAAATAACTTATTTTTCCATAAATAATATTTTTAATATTAAAGTTTCCAATTTAATATAATTAGGTTTTGAATTTAACTCTTTTATATAGTTAATAAACTTTAATTTTGAGCATCTGTTTTGTTTTCTGTTGGTTTCTTCCATTTCTTCCAGTTTTTTCCATTTCTTCCAGTTTCTTCCGGTTTTTTCCAGTTTCTTCCACTGTCCTGGAAGAAACTAGTTTCTTCCAGAAGAAACCCAACCCTGAATATATTTACTATTTAAGGTGCTTCTCATAAAAATATTTTATACTGCTGAGCAATGTTAAAATTTGACCCATTCCTACTAATTTTTAAACATGAAAGCATACAATTGGCAAACATGACTACTGAAGTGATTTGAAATCGAAGCATCTTCCATTTTTTGATAAATATATTAAATATTGGCACAACATAATTTTTTGTGTCATTTTATATTGATTATATTTATATGTATATTGATTATGATTAGTTAGTTTATATTTATTTGCTTTAAAAATTTTATCTTCAAATTTTAGAAATTCATATTTGAATTTTTTTTTCAAGTGTTCTTCTTATCTATCAATTGATTTGCATCAACATATTTGTTTTTTCCAACTTGAAAATTTGTAAAAGTATAAGAAACAAATTTAATTGTTTTTGAATTGTCATTACTTTTGAAATTAAATGAATTTTTTACACTTTTATATGTGTGGAATAATGTTATAGTTTTTCTTGCTTAATTAATTAATTCTTTTTATTACAGTTGAATATTCTGTTTTAAGTACTTTAATGATGTTCTTCAGTTAATTTAATTAATGGCAAATTTGTGTATTATTGTATTAATATTATTTTAGATTTTATAATATTGTAGTTTATGAATTAGTTTTTATTTATTGTTCATATTTTTAGAAATTAAACATTTAGAAACTTTACAATTTTTTATATTTTTTTATTTATAATAAACCTTTTTTAACTGTTTTAGAAATAACTTTAATTTGTGTGAATCTGTGACTTTGTTGGTTTAAAAGAAAATTAAAATAATTTACTAAACGTAGAAATGTGAAAAATTGTAATTTAACACTACTTAAAAAATATTTTATATTTATGTACATCAGCTTTTTTGCATTATTTTAATCAGTTTATTATCTTTGAATTTCTACAGAAATCTAAATATGAACAATATCATAGTTTTATCTACTTTGTGCTTATATTTAATTCATATTCATGTAATTTTAGAATAGGAATAATTTATGTGTAATGCTCATTGTTATATAAAAAAAAAAAAAAAAAAAAAAAAAAATTAATGTTCTTTTTTATGATTTGAAGTTTTTTTTTTCTGGTTTTATAATTTATTTGCATTTCTATTTTTCTATGAAAATTTTCTCATTTTCATTTAATGGCTGCATTTACAAAAAAAAAAAAAAAATGTATTGTAAAATGCATGTCTATATTTTATTGTAGTATGTGTTAATATATTTTATTTGTTTATATTTACAGTTTTGAATATTTTTTCAGTATGGAAACTAAGGGATGTAAAAAACATGCCTTGAAGAATATTTTCATTGATACCTAAATATTTATTATTTGTCTGCAGTGCTGTTAGTATATTTTTTCACAAATCAGATTTCTGTAAATTTACAATATATTGCTAAGTTTTTTACTCTTATTGCTATGTTTTAAAACAGAGCACGTACTTGTCTAAGATAGTCCAACTATGATTAATTTTGAACAGAAAAAAAATTGCATAATGGAACAGCATCTGCTTTGTATATCTGGCTGTTTGTACAATCGGCGAAAAAAGGCCATGAATTTAACAATATTTTAACACTCCATGCATTTTAATCCTCAAATTGTCCCAGAAAAAGCTAAAACAGCCATTAGACTGTAAATTGTCTTCTTTTAATTTGTCAAAGGAATAATCTTCATACTGAAATTATACCAAACTCTGAAATTTTAATATGAACACATAATTTTGACATATTTGTCCTTATTGATCAATTTTACCTTAGGATAAAAAAACTGAAAATAATCCTTTCAAGTACTTTCATTTATAAAGTTTTAAAATGTAGAACTCTGAATGTTAAATTCCTATCAAATCATTGCAAAACAGATTGCAGTAGTTTTTTTTCAACTATTACTCTAAAATTACATGACAGAATGAGCTGTAATTTTGGATTTGCATAAAGCTTCTAAAGAATCGATTTCTGTTAAAAAATACATAGGTTACAATTCATAATCTTTGTGAAAATATATTCTTAAACTATTTTTCTAAAAAAATATGCAATGTTAACATAAATTAATTTCTAGAAATTACAAATATTCCACCAAATATTTTTTGAGTTGTGTTTTAAAAATTATCTGCATCATTGCAATCAGTTTTGCAACAATTGTAAATGAAATTAACATTAGGAATTCCAAATGTTAAACATTTATAATTTCTAAACTACATGATTGAATGACTTTTTCTTTGGTATTCTGACGTAAAATTTACCAAAAAAGGCCAAATATGATGATAAAATTCAGAGTTCCTATTGAAATTTTCAAAGTTCAGTACAATTTCAGTATGAAGATGCCCCCTTCTCCCTCATAAGCTTATTCTTTTTTACATAAATTGAATAAAATATATAATTTCCTGTGGAATGACTATTACAGTTATTTTCTGCTACAATTTGAACATTAAAATGTATGCAATTTTTTTGGGGGGCCCACTGTAATTAACGTGAAAAAATAATTGATCAAATTTTTATTTTTATGTCTATTCATATTTCAGGACTTCCAAATGGTCTATTTTAATGCACCTTTTTTCAAACTAAAACCTTTTTTAGATTTTTCTTCCAAATTTTCCAGTATTTCTTTTGCAAATGTTGTAAAAACCTTTTGGAAAAACTTGTATTTAAAAACCAGACTATTTGGGACTCCTGTTATTCTGATTAAGATATTTAATTATGAAGATTTAATATATATTTATTTATTTAAAAAATATTTTATAACTTTCTCAGATATCATCCATATTTTAGATAATATTTAGGCAGTGGTCAGAAGTAGCATGCTACCAGTAGTGAAACTACAGTAGCTACGCTAATTTTTGCAGTAGTGTGTAGTGTAGAGCACTACATTTTGAATAATGTAATATAGCAAATAGTACAATACAAAAAAATTGGTTGATTGTAGGGAGCACCGACACTACTTTTAACACCATATCAGAAAAGGAATGTGCCATTCTACAAATCATGTGATCGTAACTTGCTTCTTTTATGCAATATGTGTTCTGCTCAACAATTTGTTCATCTCAAAAGCAAATCTCAGAGGCAGTGTTTAGAAATGCATTGCATGCAGTCATATATTTTTCCATTGACACTTGCTGGTTGGTGGTCTAGATACAACCAAGTGCTGACCTACCAAAGAAATTTATTTTCTTGCTGTCAACACTTCTTACAATCATTATTAGATCTTCAGGTTTTAATGTCAGGTTTCTTCATTTGGAATTCCTTTATTTACAGATTTATTCATTTGCATTTAAAGTTGTTTTTCTGTAATTGTCTAGGTTATAAAATCAGACAACTCAATATAATTAACTTGCATTAAAATTCAATACAATCAAAGCATTAAGAGTGTGATTAAGACATATCATACTTATTTTATTGTATCCTTTCTGACAGATGTGATATAATGACGGGTCACTAGATTATTTGATCAGTGACCTAATTTTGAGTGTAGATTGAGTCCTGCTAAAAAAAACTGAAAGTAGTGACTACTTTTGAAAAGTAGCTGGTAGTCACTACTTTTTAAAACAAGTATTCATAGTTGACTGTATTTTTGGTTAAGTAGTTGTAGTTCACTATGTTAAAAAAGTAGTTATCCTACCCTTGCATTTAGGTATTCAGTATATTTAAAATGTTAGTACACTCTTGGGTTTAAATACTTGTCATTTTATTGCTTGTATGCATAACTTGTTAATTAAATCAGCTACTTTTATGAATGAGTTTCAATGAAAATAAAATGGAAATTTTAATGGAATTCTTTCAAAATATATTAATAAGTTACATTATTGAATCAAATTCTGGCCTTATTATTTATATATTATTATATAAATATCTTATATTTATTATTCAATCATGACTCACTTAATGTCATATATTACAATAGTTTTAAGATTTGTCAATAACATATTCATTTTGTATATACCTTATTGTCTACTCATATATATATACATACTATAATCTTATAATAAATAGTGTTTATGTAGTCTGTGATTTTTTAAGTCACTAAAAAGGTCTTTAAAAGTTCTTGATTTGTTTAAATTTTAGTGAAGGTGCTTTTATTTGATAGGGAGGTATATAACTTTTTATATTTGTGCTCTAAAAATGAAATAGAGAAGCTTTGCAAAAAAAGACTTATGTTAACCCTCAAAAATATTCATGAAGAAAAAATTATGTATTTAACAAAGTTTCCAATTTAGCAAGTTTTTATTTTAAATATCTACCACTATTTCTAAATAATAATCATTGCTTAATTTAACACATTCCATGAATAAATAAAGTACGGATTACTATTTAGAAATAGGGATGGATGTTTCTATAAAATGCCTGAATTGGCAACACTGTATTTAATTAAAAAAATTTTGTATTGTGTAATATCCTAACAATGTAAACCTATGAAGTTTACTTTCGTTAGATTAAAAGAACTTTCAAAATAGAATGGAAGCTGATTTTCTACATTTTTCAGAAACTTTGTCATAACACTTCACATTAAAGACTGTGTTGTTCACACTTGATAATTTTGCATTTTATCAACAATATTTCAAATTCAATTCATATTAATTTATTTCAATATTCATATCAATTTTGCACAATTAAAATTTTTATTTTTAAAATTTCTGTGAAAGTACATGAAATTTAAGAAAGGTGTTTGATATTTTTTACTTGTGGGAAAGCGGTAGGAACCCTGTAAATAGTAAGAAACTGTTTTTAACTTGACTTAATTTTTTTTTTCTTTTTTTTGACAGAAAAAAAGAGGAAAACTCAAAATAGTAATAAGCCTAAAGAAGTGGAGGTCATAAAAAACAAAGAGAAAGAAGATGACAAAGATAAGAATAACGATGATAGTTATGTTTGGAGTCGAAATCGATATCTCACATGCATAAAAAAATCCTTGTTAAAATTCAAATGTGAGCAGTGTGACTACGCATCAACAACTAAAGCTTGTCTCAAAAGCCACATGGTTACACATACTGATGATTACCCATTTACTTGCCCTTATTGTTCATATAAAGGTAAAAAGCACACATATTTAAAGAATCATATATTGCATAAGCATTATAACTTATGCAATATGGATATGTTGCGAACTCCTGATGAGGATTATTATAAAAGCTAAAAAACTAAGTATTGCAAAATAAAAACTGTTCTCGATGAGGATTTTGTTGCATATGATTTTTATTCTATCACCAATAGTTTAATGCTAATAATTTAGTATTGCAGTTAATGAGTATTGCAGTTAATGAGTATTTTAATTTACATTGTAATTCTTTTTTTAAATTTTGACTTTCATCATTATGTGTAATCCTGTTCTTTTTTCTTTTCTTAAGCGTTAGTCACACTGGTGAAAAAAAAAAAAGACTAAATCACGATGAGCTCATTAATGAATTGTTTTACAATTATTACTGAAACATTAACTTTTTTTATTTCTAATCTAATGGGAATTTCTCATTCTTTTATTGATCATGATGAAAATTTTAATCAAGAAAAATTTAGTTATAAAAATCATTTGATGTGAATGACTTATTTCTTCCGATCTTGTATTAGTTCCTTTTCTTGGTGTTTATCTATATTTAAAATTTTTATAGATGTGTTTTAAAGAATGATGTTTATTGATTAATTATGAATAGTGATTTTCTTTAATTTAAGATATAAACTTAATGAGTTTTAATTCATCTTAGCTTTCCTTATTTTTATATATAGATGTATTTTGTCAACGAAATTATAAACAAGATTGTTTACTGTTTTCTGTCAGTTACTATTCACAATCAATTCACTATTTACAAATAATAAGCATAACGGTTTTATCTTGTTTTAATCATCATTCGATTGTTATGTTTTATAACCTAAACACATTCTAATTGTTACAAGAGCATTATTAAATTATGAATGTGGATTTCATTTCCAGTGATTTAATGTAATTGTAATTGTGTAGTAACTAATAAAAAAAAATTATAAGTATTATGAAACATGGCTTTTGCTAATTCCATTGATTTAACCTTTGAATGACCAAATGGTGACATTAAATGACTACAACATTGATTTGTGCTTGACTCCAAACTTCACATTCAAGATTTTGAATTCTTCACACTTGATATTTTGGCATTATACCAACAATACATTATCTTGCACAATTAAAATTTTCATTTTTAAAATTTCTGTGAAATTATAAAAAATTTAAGAATACTGCCTATATAATTTCTTTTGCTCAATAAACCATGTAGAATTTTTACTACTTTCTTTATATATTTTGTCTTTTTCCTGTCATTAAATGAAAAATATTTCTATTATAATCTAGTACTATAGTTTTAGGGCCCCAGCTATGTTTTATTGTATTAAAATTTCACCTGCTCATCCAAAGGTTAACATGGATGGATGACTTATTATTGGTTTGATATTAAAATAAGTTGTTTACTTTATTTTTTAATATATTTTTTTATTTCAACCTTAAATTAGTGTAATCATGTTTTATTGTCTAATAAAGAAATATCTCAATCATTGATATTTAGTTATAAACAGTATTTTTTGTTATTCTAATGATTTAATGTGAAGGGTCTAATATATAGTTCTTATGTGGATTTTTACTTTTTATAATCATGTAATTTTGTTTTATATCCTAAACATTGCTATTCTTTATCAATGATGTAATGCAAATGTCTTGTTATTGCTTATGTTTGCTAATTCTTATTGGTTTGGTATTAAAATAAATTGTTTACTTTGATGAGTTTTTAATATATATATATATTTTTTTTTTAGCTTTAAATTAGTGTAATCATGTTTTATTGTCTAATAAAGAAATATCTCAATCATTGTTATTTAGTTATTAACAATAATTTTTGTTATTCCAATCATTTAATGTGAAGGGTCAAATATATAATTTTTATGTGGATTTTTACTTTTTATAATCATGTAATTTTGTTTTACATCCTAAACATGGTTATTCTTTATCAATGATACAATGCAAAAATCTTGTTATTGCTTATGTTTGTGATTATTACAGTCTTTGCAAAGATGCCAATTTGATTTTAGTAGAAAATTCTCAATTTTTTGTTTGGCTCCCTCTTACATGTTTGTGCAAAATTGTTTTTGCCAGTGATATATGTGTGTGTGTGTGTGTGTGTGTCATCAGTTGTTTTGCTGTGTTCAGCCTTTCTCCTTATACATTATGAATGTCAGCATTCTTGGTATACTTACTTCATTAAAATTTTAAATATATTTAAAGCAATGCAATATTTGAAATTTTGCTTAGCAATGAAAAAGTTCAGTAACTGTGTGGTTTTAATTTCACATTAAATATGTTTTGAATTTTTTTGAGAGGGCATTGTCTATTTCAATTTTTTTTTCTTCCTGTTTTTGTCTCATGATTCCTTTTTGTTGAAAATCTTCTTGGTTGCAAACTCTGATAAATTAGCACATCTGTGTTTATGTTTAAATAATTTTAATTTGAATATGATGCATATTTCTTTTCCTAATTCAGATAAATATGTTAAGACTGTTGGTCAGAGAAATCTCAATTCCCGTTGCTAATATTAAGCTTATGGATGTGTAATGCATTTGTATTTTGTAAACATCTTTCTAGGTAAATTAATGTTTTTAACTTCATTTTTTTCTTTGTACTGTTCTTAAAGAATGGCTCTCTTTTTGTATTAGTTGTCAAAATATTTCTAAAATATATACTTAATTTTATGTTAAGTGTTAAAACTGTACTCAATTTCACTAAGATTTTAATACATAAAATTATAAATTAAGTATATATTTTTAGAAATATTTTGACAAATTAAAAAAAGGAGACATCGTTTAAGAACAGTAGACAGAAAAAAGAAGTTAAAAATAATCTCCTGAAGAAATATTTTAGAAATACAAATGCATTACACATCCATAACTTTAACATTAGCAAGGGTAAATTGAGATCTTGCTGACCAAAGCATTAAAACAATTGTTACATAATTAATCTAATAAAAGATTTTAGACTTTTTAAAGAAGTGTTTAAAATGGGAAAAAACAGTCATATAGGGTGAAGCCCCCCAGTTATTGACACCTAACCAGTAACCACTTGAGCAAAAATCTAACTCAAATAAGCATTTTGTTGTAAAATTCTACAAAGTAATGTCATCTAGTGGTAAATGAGACACTTATTTTTATTTTGGAGTCAATTTATTCACCACTAAAGGACCAAGAACATATTCAACAGGGAAGAAACTTTTTGAGAATACAAAAAGTGCCATTTTGAAGTAACCATCTTAATTCTAAAATTAAGGAAGTGTTTTTGCTAATCTATTTGTAATGCAACCATCCAAAACTTTTTTCTTAAAGTTATACTTATAGAAATTAGTTTAAAGATGCATATGATATATTAGGGCCATGATTTAGAGTTTGTAGTAATTTAATTTAGCTTAATGGAGGGGTGCCAGTTATTGGTTATATTAAAGAAAGTTGAAATCTATTATTTGATCTATTGAAAAATGCATAATAATAAATTAAATTTATCTTGTAGTAAACACCATTAAAATTTAAGTTGTTTTACCTGTGTCTGACACCAGATGCCAGTTACTAGTTCATAAATGTCAGTTATTTGATATCTGCATTACTAATAATGCAGTAGTTGTTGTTGTTTTGACCCCATTGGGCCCGGTGAACGGCTTTCTATTTCTGTATAGCTGTCATAATCCACTTCGCATGATCCATAAATCATATCAACGAAATCTCCTTATTTTGAACCAATTCCAGATGAGAGATTTGCATCTGGATTGGCACCCCCAGAGGTAACGCTTATATAGAACTTAGAGGACTTTGGAGCCACAAACAGATTTAACGTGCACCAGCTTCCATTAACGTAAAAGGTCCCACAGCAGAGGCAGGCGAGAGAGGTTTACACCCTCCCAAGCACATACTTTGGTCGATGCTGCTTGGCTTTCAGTGATCTTACGAGAACCGAGCTTTTACCGTCCGCGCCACTGCGGGACCTAATAATGCAGTGCTAAATATTAAGTTGTTTTACCTGTGTCTGACACCGGATGCCAGTTACTGGTTCATAAATGTCAGTTATTGGATATCTGCATTACTAATAATGCATACTAAATATTACTGATATATACTCTGCATCACTAATAATACAGTAAAGATTTCTAAATCCCATATTTTGTAATAAATATTAATATGTTTTGTTTTGTTTTTAGTAAAGAATAAATTTTTTTAAGATAAAATATCAGTCACTGGTTCACTTTGTGTCAGTTACTGGTGTTTCAAAATAGGGATGGTGTCAGTTACTGGAGTTTTTGACCATATTTATGAGTAAAATAATTTTTTAAAAATAAAATGTATAATTTTTAAAAATTTTGCCAACAATATTTTTTTAATATATCTGTACTATCCTTTAAAAAACAATGATAAGCATAAAATAAATTAAAATTTTGGTAATAGTGATTTGAAAAAGAAAAACTCTTTAAAGTGTCAGTTACTGGGTGTTTCATCCTATTCGTAGTATTTTAGTTTTGCTTAGTGCATATGTCTCTTGTCATTTAATGCTAAATGTTTATTTTTCATCTCCATGCATGTTTTATTAATATTCTAAATCATATTAGCTAATTAAATTTATATAGTCTGGTGGAGGTTAGGGCTGGGCGATATATCGATACATCATGAAATATCGATTTTTATAACATATCGTCTAAACCGATTTCAATCTTCCTTAAATATCGATATATCGGCTCTTGTTATATTCATTCATTAGTCAACACAATTTCTTATTCTCCAATTAATTCTAGAGTGTAAACAACGAAACTGCCAAATAAGAGGTATTTTTCACCTTTATCTCCTCTTCTCCCATATCTAGAGACCATCCATTTACTATTATGCTATTGGTTGGTTTAGAAATGAATAGCATTTTCCATTTTTCGATAAAGGTATTGCATTTTAAGTTATAAGCAAGTTCTATAATGACCATTTCTGGTTTGTCGCGTTACGAAAATTGGTTCAAAACGTTTACTATGACAGTTTTTTCTTTTAAATAGACCCTTTACTTTATTGAAAAATGGAAAGCGCTATTCGATTTCGCCGTTTTTAAATAAGTGCACCTTCCAATATCGTGCGTCTAAGTTTAAGATTGACTTCACGAATGCGTCAGAAAGTTGAGAGCTTAGATTTGAGAACTGCCTTAACAATATATTATATATATTTCTTGAATTTCAAAAGTATAATATATTTGCAAATCTTTTGCATCCCCCCCTCCCCTCCCCCCTCCAAAAAAAACCTTAACTTGAATAGTTTACGATTTTTTTCAGTTTCAAATCTCTATAAATAATCAACATCACATTCATTAGAATAATCTACCTTCATTAGAATAATCTACCTTCATTACAATCTACCTTCATTAGAATAGCTTAAGATTTCTGGCATTTTAAAATTTTAGTAAAAAAATAACATCGCATTCTTAAAGAATTGATTTTATAATCTTTAATAATGAAATACCCACCCGCACTGAAAGGCAAACGCTTATTCATATTGCAATCGTGCCACCTAGAAGAGAAGAAATATCGATAAGCCAAAACAGCCACTCGCTACGTTTCACTCACCGCATACCGGTTTACCATGGTTGTACTCGCGAGTATATTCTAACACTCAGATATCACGCCGGTCGCTTCAGGACTGGCATGATATCTGTGAGTATTTTAATATACTCGCGAGTACGCGATTATAATCCAGCATTCGTGAGTGGAAAAAAGATATTCTTGACATCGTCTATATTTATTGGACTCGCTCATTCACAAATCCATTCACGATTTCGATGTATTAAGTGAAACTCCATGAATAGGTAGTTAAATTAGGGGCTGCATGGGCGCCTGGGTCTAACATTTTTCTATAGGTTCGGACCGGGCCGGGCCTAGTCATCACTCGCTTCGGGCCGGACTAGGCCAGACTTTTTTCCGGGCCAAATTGGGCCTGGACGTCATTCTTCCTAGTGGTGTGCGTGGGCCGAAATTTTCAGGCCCATGCAAAAATCAGTAAAATGAGGCCCAGCACAATAATTTTTGCAAAAAAATGCATAGATTTTTAAATGGACATTATTCTACAATTAAAATTCTTTTTAAAGAATAATACATACATTTCTAGGCAAAAAAAAAAAAAAAAAAAAAAACTACAGTAAAACCTCTTAAATAGAACCTATCTATGACGGAAATCTGCCTTAAATAAAAAAATGTCTTGATATATGCTAAATGAAAAAATACAACAAACGATGTACCTGCTTGCTAAGAATGGAACCTGTCTATAACGGATTTTTTTTTCTTTCCTGATTTTTCTTCTGTTACTGAATCTTTATTTCGATGTAATTGTCTTAGTGAATTTTTTCAATCAGCGTTTATGTACTTAATTGTCTAAATGGTCATAAATATTGTTGATATTTTGCATTCTATGCATTTTGAACATAATTTGAAAATAAAATCTATGTACAAGTAAGTGTGCTTTTGTAATAATTTTAATTTTAGGTTAATGTTGTTTCAGAAATATCGGCATTGTTTTATAAAAATTCAGTTGGGGCAGGCTCGAGCTGAACTTTTTGTTTTTATACCGGGCCAATAAAATTTTTATATGGGCCGGGCTAAAAAACAATGTGTGGTTCAGGCCGGCCTAGAAATTTCGGACCGTTCAGACCTTTAAATTTTGAATATGAGTATAAATGAATGTTGAACATATGAATAGAAAATCCTAGAAAATCGAATAGTGTTCCTTTTTGTGTTCTGTGACTACACTAGGATAATTTACGGATGTTACGGTCGTTTTTTTTTTTTTTCCCTTGCGAATGGGTAACATCAGTGGAACTGTTTTTAAGGAAAGGAATAGGACTTAGCGAAACTGGATGGTCGGCTATGTTATAACGTGATGCACGCATTTCAATATGTGTTTCGTATTTCTCTCTCTCTCCCTCTCTCTGTGTGTGTGTGTGTGTGTGTGTGTGTGTGTGCGCGCGCATCTGTCGCCGGCGGGGGGAAAATGCGTATTCGGTATTTGGACAGGAGTACTCATTAAAATCCTTATCTGCTATTGCATAAAATTATTTATTGCGCTTCATATAGACAGCATACATGAGCGTCGACAGAACGAAATCAAGAGTGAGATAAATTTTGAAACACGTGGGACTGTGGCTCGCAGGATTGGCCGAGTTTTTATTTATTTATTTATTTAATAAAGAATATAAAAATCAATTAAAATAAACTAAGAATTTTTTTTTTTTGTCGGAGACGCCGCACAAGACAATGTTTAAGCATACCAGCATTAAAGCAATGTAGAAATTTGACAAATATAAAATATAAACAATTCGAAAATAGACCTTAGCCGGATTTTTTTTTTTTTCCGTCTGTCAACGGAAAAGTTTCATTTTTTATTAGAGTTTAATTATTTTAATTTGCTCTTAGAAAGAATAAATTGTATTTTTTCCATATATTAAAGAAAATTAATTTATTAAATTTCAGAATCCAGGGCGGAGTAATGGCCCTCCTTTACATCCCTTTTCCGGTGCCCCATGGTATCATATATTACATTAATATAGCAGCTACACGTTATCTCGCCTATTTATATTGCTAATTTGGATATATTGCCCTCTTCACGTGTACCCCGAAAACTAATGCGTTTTACTTTAGCGGCAATTATAAATAGTTATGTAATTCTATTATAATAAGTGCATTGGTTTATCGTTATTTATTAAAATATTGTAAGATGATTATAAAGTATTATTTGGGAGACAAATATAAAAATTTTCTTGCTTGTTATCATATTTCTTAATGTTTTCTCGGTTATATCGCACTTTCTTCCCGTGTATTTCAGAATGCGCCATGTAACGAAGGTCTAACGTATTTAGAATTTAGACGGGGTACAATAAACAAATAAAAAAAGAGAGTATGGAATTCGTATCTTTTACTTTTATTACTAGTACAGGCTAACGAACGAATGCGGCATTTTCGGCTTGTTTGAGTTCTCCTCTCTCTCTGAAAACACATCTGAAGTCACTCGATACTTTTTGCAGGTGTTAGCGGGGCGAAGGGTTCAGAGTTCGGATCCGAAGAAGGGTATAGTTCAGATTTTTTAATGATGCTATTGGAGATAGACGGATTTTATCGGAGAGAAACGAAATTGTTTTTCAGCTGATCACGTATAAAACTGCAGTGATTGTCTAACGGGAAATAGACTAGAAATATTGGTTGCGCGTTTAATTTTCAAAATTACGAAATATTCTTAAATTTGGCACGGCAGATATGAATTATCATCATTTAGTACCAAAGAAAAAAACTAAGAGTGCGGTTTGGGCAACTTTTGGTTTGCCTGCCAATGAGCATGGCACTATTCTTAATTATGATATGGCAGTTTGTAAACTTTGCCAAAAATCTGTATGCAGTAAAGGAGGGAGTACGACAAATTTACTTTCTAATTTGAAAGTGCACCATCCTCTGGAATTCACAGAAATTACTTCGAAGAGGGCAGCTTCTTCAACTTCGTCTTCACCTATTTCTGCAGTAAATGATCCTGATAATCCACCGACAATGAATACAGCCAGTACTGCTGATGAATCTCCCCCCCCCCCCCCCCGCCCCCTCATTTAAAGTGCAAAGAACTATGATGAATCTTGAAGTATGTTGCTAATTATACATTGGAAAATTTTTATCTCAAATAATTTTTCATAACGAAATTTTTTTTAATATACTGTAATATCAATAATTTTCATTAGCTTTTTACATAACTTAATATTTTACTACTTTTTCTTTGTTCATGTATCACTATATCGATATATCGGAATATCATGATATAAAGATGCCGATTTATCATGATATTGAATTCCAGACATCGCCCAGCCCTAGTGGAGGTTTATCTCAAATCTTACTTTGTGTAATCATCTGTCATTATCCAATATCAAGAAATATCCCGATTGTTGTTATTTAGTGCAGTTTTTGTGCTTTTAAGAATTTTCATTAAATGTGTGTTTAAAATTCCTGTTGTTTTTATTTTTGCATAGTTATCCATAAAAAAGCGTACTCTCTGATATATTATCATTACATTTTTTGTAGTTTAAAATAATAGTACATATAAAAGTATTTTATTTAATTAATCCTTTATATGGTAATTTTTATAATTCATCTAAAATTGTATATCTGTCTTTTAAAAATGTATTTGTCTAAAAGAAAGATGGTCTCATCTATATATAAATATTTATAGAATTGAAAATCAAATCCTATCAAATTTGAAAAACAAGCAATTAATCCTTGAATTCAATGTTAATAAATATAAAAATCAATAAATTGGAATTGAATCCTTGCATACATATTCCTAATTAGCCAAGGATATTGAAATTCCCAAAAACTTAGGGAGTGTAGGGAGGTAACTAATTTCCCAAAAGCTATTTATAAGACTGCCAGATAATATACGAACCATAAACCTATTAATGATAGATGTTTAAAATATAAAAGTCAATAAGTTATTTTAAAAATAGTTTTAATTTTATTTATATGTTTAAGTTTGTAATTTGTTTATTTTTAAGCATAACAATCAAAATTTATCCAAAGTATGAATAGAAAAAAATTTTAAACAAAGATTAAATAGACATAACCTGTAATCTGCAAAAAGCCTCAAATTCACAAACCATCTGGAAATAAACTGAGCAGATTATTGAGTATACAGTGGCATATTCCATAACCATCTGGGTTTTCTAAGAGATTATATTCTCCTTCTGAAATAAGGCAACTACAGCACTGGTTGGGAGTTAAATATTAAGTGTTTGCATTTCAAAATTGCTGGCAGTCAGAGGAATTACATACATCCAGTTTGTAGTCAAACAGACACTATAGTATGGAACCAGTTTTCCAGAATGATATTTCCAATTGACTGATTTCAGAAAAGACTGTCATACAATGCCAGTTTCACATATGCTTTGCTTGAAACATTGCAACATCCATAATGTAACTTGAGGCCAACATCGGACTGGAAGTGGAAGCATCTTTAATTATATGTTGGAAGTTTTTATTTTTATGTACTGGAAACAGATGAATTTCTTGTTTCCAATGGATTCTCATATATTGCTTTCTTTCAAATGCAGATTAACTTTTTATCTTGTTTGGAACTCATTTTTAATCTGAATAATCAAATAATTAATTTGAAATCAGAAGCAATGCACGCAGCCACATATATTCAACAAATCCTATCAAATGGATATCGCTTTAATGCCCAACCAGGTATTAGGAATACATCTGACCCCAACCCTTCTGGATAAATGGTTCTGAACTGTATATTCTATAAGGAAATTATTTCTTTATTAATATTCTTCTAAGTAAATTCAAAAACTAAACTTTAAATCAAATTTTTCTCAAAATGCTGAAATCTGGCAATGGTCTTTTTTGAACCAAATTACAGAATTAAAGCCGTTCCTTTGCAAAACAGTAAATCATTAATTTCCTTGTTTTTGTTTTCAGTAATTAGCTACTTGGGCTGGGCAGGAAGGAAAGGGAGAAACAGAAATTTTTTGGGTGAGGAGAGAGATGCAATTCAGATCATTATTTAATTATTGTTCCAAAAAAGTTGTAAATAGAAGGAAAAAATCTTTTATAAAGACTTTAAAGTATGTACCGGAATAGGGACAATGGAAATAAAGAGGAGTTTTTTTGGGGGAGAGGGGGGAATAATTTAGATCGTTGTTTAAATAATTGTTGGGAAAAAAATCACATAGAGCAGAAAAAAATTAAGAATTTATAGATTTTAAATTTTGCTAGATACATTTGTAAGGGAAAGAGTCTTCATTAGATGAGGTTGAGAGGCAGGGTGAGAGAAGCAGAGATTTTAGGAGGAGGGGTTATTTATTTTTAATATAGAGTATTTAATAAGTCTGAAAAGAAATTTAAAATTAAAAGGTTAAACTATAAGTTTTTTGGTAAAAGAGGGGGGGGGGGTCAAATAGAGAAACACTAATTTTGAGGAGGGATTTAGATGATTAATTAGTTATTTTTACAATAAAATAACAAATAAAGAAAAATACTAAAAAATTTTTTTAAAGATTTAAAAAAATTTTCAGGGTGGAATTTATTTTTATTTAATTATTTTCTTTTAAAATGAAAGTCTGCCGAAATACAGCAGATTCTTGTCTCTTGTTTACTTCTTAATTAATGATAAAAACCAGTTTTTAAATGATTATTTTTAATCTTGAAGCTCCCCTCCCAAATTTAACCCTTTTACTTACCATCATATGTAGTATAGGGTAAGTCTTGTAATCTTTTTGAAAAAAAAATGATGGATTTACATGTTTCAGACACTGGAGATTCCAAAAAACATATTAGACACTTGAAATTTGTTAGTACTTAGTATGTAATAATGGGAAGAAGCTTGTTGAATATCAGTAACCTCAATTATCCGGAACTATTTTTTTCAGACTCTCAAAATATTCATTCTGATAAAAAGTATATAAAAATTTCAAAAATTGTTTATTTTAAGGAGTGAATATAAAAAACAATAAAAAAAAACATAAATTTTGCATAACGAATGAAGTTGATTGGATAATTATTTGCTGAGGTATTTGTAATCCTATTTTTCCACATTCTTTGATTTTTCATGACCCTGTATATCATTCAAATTTCAATTCAAAGATATATTTTAATTGGAAATGAGATGCTTCATCTGACACAGTAAACCATTAGTTAATATGATTATCAATTTTGGAGTTATAAGGATGTTTCTTTTATGTAATTGAGTAATAGAGAATTTAAAGTTTATGACGTCATGAAGCCACAGTTTTATTCAAATTGCAATGCATTTTATAAATAGTTTACCCATGTTTTATATTATGCATATCCATGATGGGTAAGTATTACTGTGGCCCCCAATGACTAGTTTGATTTCGAAAAAGGAAGGTGTTACAATCAGGATATTACAGTATATTCTTATATTGTTTTTAAGTCATAACTATATTTACATATCTTCCAAAATTTATGCACTACATACAAATAAACATGCACATAAATTAGTATTATAAGCTTATTATTACTATTGTATATATATATATATATGTAATAATTATTATTATTTCTTAGATGAATAGTGTCTAATAATGACTGATTTTAAAACTAAACTTGTGTTCTTTCCTTAACAAAAATTTTTTTTTTATAAAAGTTGGCAATCCAAAAGTTTTTTAAAGAAATAAACTAGCTTCCATTTAAAAATTACATAAAATGATTTTTTTTCATGCAAAAACATTTATAAAAAATGTCTTTCAATTTTTTAAGATAGGTTCTACATTACTTTTTAAAATACAAATAATTCTAAGATAATAATTGCAGATTTCTTTATAAAGTTTCTATTTAGCAATATCAGTAGATTTTAATATGAAATGCTGTTAAAACAAAATTTCTATCGCAATCTCTATAGCTTTCTCTAGAGATTGCATTAAACTTTTAATAAACTTTTTCAAAATTTTTTTTTTATTTATAAATAACTATAGATTAGAGGTCTGCACAGGCCCGACAGGCAGAATGAAGGGAACTTTTCAAATGGGCCGGAAAACAATTTTTTTAAAGAGCTGGTCCGAGCCAATAAAAAATAACAAACAGACCGAAGAAGGCTGATATAAAAATTAAATGGGCCAGCCAGGCTGATAAATATATATAAAGTGAGCCGACCAACCCGATATATGAAATTTAAAAGGTTTAAACTAATCTGATAAAATATGAATGATATTCAATGGATGTGGCTGGGGCGAGAATAAATATAAATGTGTTGTGCAAGCCGATGCTAGCATGACAACATCAATACAGAAATATAACATGTGCATATAAAACATTTAAACAAGGCTGTCCATGACAACTGCAACATGATAGTGAACAGCGTAATGCCAACTTTTGGCATCTACACAGATTGATGCAATTTTTGAAATATGAACCGAAAATCATATTTAAAAGGGAATCTCGAATGGGGTGGTTGGGTTGTTTGTATCAGAAATAACACATTATCTTTCATTTTCCAACCCCATTCTCCAGGATTCAATTTATTACCAAGCCATGTCTGTCTGTAGTAAAAAACTCAAAATGACTTTTTTTTTTTGCAGCACTTGAAGTGGAATGTAGTCTATTCAAATTCATTGCTTTATTATTTGTGACGGGAAAATACCAATAATCATCTATTGACCTCCTTTTTTTTTTTGAGGAAACACCATAAATGCCTAAAAAAATAATGCCATTTTCAGCTACCAATGCATTAGATACATTTCTGTCTTCTGTGTCTGAAATTTCGCATGGCATCTTGTAAATTTGAACGTTTTCATAGTAATTTCATGGCTATTGAATGGACTTTATCCATGTCACATCATCCACACGTACATGCAGGGTGCATAGGAAAGTCCCTTTAACCTGAAAATACTTGCGAACGGAGAGAGCTACAGCTAAGCAAGTGAGGTAAAGCAGCGCCCTCTAGGGGCGAAATTTGGAATATAGCCATTGCAAATCAAAAACGAAAAGAGATACAGCAAAATTTCCAGTTGGAAAGTTTTAGAGCATAAATTAATTAGTACGAAACGACATTTGGTTCACATGGATAAGATAAATCTTCGTCTGTATACCCCAAAAGGTTCAAAATCAATGTGCGATGATTCAACTCTGCATATTCAAATTTTGGAAAGGTAGCAGTGTGCAATTGCAGATTGTGACGATTACTATACTGTAACGTCAGTAAAACTTTCATTTCCAATCCAATTAAAATTTTAGTTTAAAAGATGTTGGTACTCGCTTAATACAAACAGTATAATCTCATAGCATAAACTTATCGATGGCAGACGATAATTTGAATCCGAATGTGTGAGCGGTTTTATTTTAAAGGTATAGTTGTAGCGTTCAATGACCTCCATGAACGCCGGACCTCACTCTGTTGGCTTTCTTCTTGTAGGGTTACATAAAAGATAAGGTTTATGCAAGTCCACCTACAAGTCTGCTGGATCTACGTCCTATTGAAGATGCTTGCAATAGTATGACACCTTCCATGCTGAGAAACGTGCATGCAGAATTACTCTCATGAATATAAACGTGTATCATGAACAATGGCGAACTTTTCAAACATATTGAACATTAACTTTTTATCACATTGAGACAGTTTGTCTTTTTTTGTGGGATGTTATCAAAATGTATTGACGTAAGTACGTATTTATGTAATAGATTGTGCATATTTCTTCATACTTCTGGCTATTCCTTTCAAGCGTTTACACAAAATGGAGTGCATCGATTTCGGATATTTTTGGGTATACAGGCGACAATTTATCTTATCCGTGTGAACCAAATGTCTTTTCGTACTAATTAATTGATGCTCTAAAACTTTCTAATTGGAAATTTTGCTCTATCTCTTTTCGTTTTCGATTTGCAATGGCTATCTTCCAAATTTCGCCAATAGAAGGCACTTCTGTCACTTGCATTAATGCTAATCAGAACCGGTTCAGCCAATCAGAGCCGAGTCTTAGGCAACCCCAACTTCGGCTGCGGTAGATTGATGCTGAACTGCATACCAATAATCTGAAACAAAATGGATATGCATCAGCTCCTATTATAGGAGTCTTAGGTCGGCGTAGTCACTTTACTATACCGTTATCTCACTTGTATAGCTGTAGCTCTCACCGTTCACAAGTATTTTCAGGTTAAAAGGACTTTCCTATGCACCCTGTATAGAAGATAAACAACAACAGATGTGAAGAACATTTTAAGCCAGCTTCCTCTTTGTCCAATATTTTTTTTTTGGAGGCGTGGCTGTTTCCACTCGTGGGTAAAGTCCATAAGAAATTGCTCATTGCACCTTCTTCAAAACTGTGTAAATCTTCAGCTCCATCTTGCACTTTCCTGTCTTGGGGAAAGAAATTTCTAACTTGGGTGGTGTTCGAGCTGGTAGCTAGCTCAAATTCTGTACATTCACAGAGCTCATTATCCAATCTTTTCATTATGCTAATCCTTTGAAACAATAGCAAAGATTCGACAGGCATGGTGATATTATGGACTGTAGCGCTACTGTTCGAAAAGAAAGGATTCTATCAGCACATGAATATTTTGTATCATGAAAATTACCATGAACATTTTTCTCATGATAATTGCATCAATGTTCAGTGTGTCATAGCAATAGTTTCTACATCACCTATAACCCCTGTTATAATGTCATTAAAGTATTGAACAAACTGGTGGGATACCTATAAAAGCATAAAGAAAACTTCTTAATAACACCATACAATAAGGAATATGCAAGGCCTTTCGAAAGAACTTTGTCTTTCTTCGTCAGGCGCAAAGAAGGCGTGCAACCACTTTGAAGGCAGGAGGAGCAAGACTAAAAGGAAATGGGAGGGAAAGAAGGACAAGTTAAGGGAACATTCAAGAGGAAAGCAGAAGGCATCAGCCAGTAGGAAAGCAGAAAGGCAATAACCAATCACAGAAGAGAATAACCTAGAATGCAGAAAAAAAGAAAATGAAATAAATAAATAATAAAATGATTAATTAAAATAAAATATAAATAAGTAAATAAAATATAAATAAATAAATTACATAAAAAATGAAAGTAAAATAGAGATTAAAAATTCAAAATATAAATAAAACTATATGGTTGAGATGAACAAGTTTTTCCAAGCTGCAGAAAGCATGATGAAATCAGATTTTTCATTAATGATAACATCACAGCTAAGATAAATAGCTAAATTTTCAAGAAAGTCCAATTCTAAGGGGCTATTGGCATTAAAGATAATTTAAGCATTTTGAAAATTAAAACTATGGTAGGAATCCCAAGAATGCTGGGCAATAGAAGATTTAGAAATATCTTAGTTAGTGACATAACGGAAGTGTTCTTTTAAGCAGGTTTCAAGATTTCTTTTAGTTTGACTTATATAAGATAGATGACAACCATTGCAAGGAACATTATAAATTCCCCATTTTTTAAGATGAGGAACGGGAAACTTAGTAAAGGGGAATTTAAATTTATTGTCAGGTTTAAAGATAACACTAAAGTTGAAGCGTACTAAAATAAAGCTGAAGATAACACTAAAGTTTAACAGATTTAGAAAGTGTAGATTCGCTAAAGGGTCTATTGAATTTTTTAACAGTATTAGCGATAACACAAGGGTTGAAACCTCTTTTGACAGCAACATGTTTTAAATAATTAATTTCATCCTGTTAAAATGGACAATGAAATTGGTCACTTGTACGCTTGGGAAAGGGTTGTGGGTACAAAAACATTTTGATACACTTTAAAAGTCTTCTTGGTCCTGCTTTATAAGGAAAGGGCAGATGAAATTACTGTTGGTTTACAAGAAGAACCTGTTCGTTCTTTATTACTCCTACTGTACACATGAGTTTGTTTGGTCTATGTTAAACTGGTCTATGATATGATTGGCCTACATCGCCATAACGATTCCTTCAATGATCGCTACGATAAAAAAAATAGTAGTAGATTGGTTGATGGAGCTGTTTGTTTGTAAACATGCCCTTTCCTTATTTGGGATTGCTGTGCATGCACACGCTGTTCTGTACTTGCATCGAAAACCACTCAGCAATGCATGGGCATTAATATGCAACGTTTGTCCATCGCATTAAAGCTCCAGCAGTCCTGTCGTCCCCACCATTTCTGCGAAGTAGTGGCGATCCGCATCACCTGATTACAGCCAAGAGCTATAATGATCTGGAAGCCGCCAAAGTCGCCTGGTATATTAAATGTCCGCTGTCGATATCTTAAACTTATTGAATTTGCTTTTAATTTTTTCTAGTGGAATCTTCCGCGATCGGGTTCGCTACCATTCCAATCAGTAACTAAGTGAAGGGACCTCCTATTTTGCAAGCGCTTTGCGGAAAGGCCCCCTTCCATGCACAAAGCCTCCTTGCATCTTCGAAGACTTCATGAGTGACTAACATATCAGCTGAACTACCACAAAAATCTCAGTAAACTTTTGAAGATGTCCACATCTATTTAACTCTTTAACTTGTGTATGTCTTGAATAAACAACTGGGCACTTTTAGCGTACAAAGAATGTTCTGCAGCATAGAATATTGAATAATCTTCTTTATAGCAGAAATATATGCCCTCTAATTCCCGTTTATCTCTGCTCAAATACACTCTTTCAGAATTAACATAATATCAAATATACTGAATGCAGAATTTTGAAGTTGACCTTCTCTTTTAATTCAGATCATTTATCTTGAAATTTGCTTATCACATCATTGAAGATCTTTAATTCTTCCACCTCTGAAAAAGAAGGTGTAATTTCATGATGGTCTTTAAGGTTAAGGTAGGTATCCATGAATTTGTATTATTTACTGGTCAAAGACAGTTCAAGAAAATTATTTTAGACAAAGTTACTTGCATGAACTCTGACAAATCGAAAGTAAACATGGCTTGTGAACATTTTTTCAACGAACAGGGAAGCATAAATAGTGGTCATCCCTTCTTTGATACCAAGCCAATTGATCCGAGGAAGGACATACACACTTGAAAACGTCGAAACATCAAAACTACTTTAGAAATTAGTAAAATTTCACCACTTTAAGCAATGATTTCCTTTGCTTTAATGAAAGAAGTAACCCAAATGTTATTGCACAAGCTTTGTGGCTGTAATCGACATAATATTTGAGCATCTACCGCAATGTACTGTAAATCGTGTCATAATTATTTGCAGGATGATTTACGTAGGTCATGAATTACAAGCAATTTCATTCCATGCTGCATGTGCGTTACACGTAATTTCTGGTACTCTTTATGTGGCATCAGCGTAAGTGCACTCCATCAAGAAATTTGCCATAGTTTTTTGAATTTGTTGTACATCTAAAATATATCAGAACTCTTAAGATTTCTGATTGTTTTTGTGCTGCAGTGTGTCTATGTATACAGCAATGGTTCCAAGCTACATAGGGTGCAACTTCTTTGATGAGAGTTCCAAATTTCAACCAAATATCCATTTTAAACACATATCAAAATCACTCAAATAATAAGTAAATTCTTCAAATTAAATAATCATTAAAAGGTAGGAAGCTTTTCTATTAATATACTTTATTGACATAACTAAATCGGCCTTAGAAGCCATCGGAAACAGGGACACAAACATCACCTAGATACTATAAATGACTTACTCGATCATCAGCTGCATTGCAAGAGGGAGTCTTGTGTGCTGCAGTGGATACCCGCACATGTAAACATCGAGGGTAATGAGTGTGCGGATGCTTTCGCCAAAGAGGCACGAAATCTTGTCCAACCTAGTTCCACCATCACACTTGCAGATGCGAACGCTGTGGCCAGATGCAGACTTATAAATAATCCCTCTAGGAAGCCTTTAATCACTGACTTTGATTCTCTAGAAATCTAATAACTACACTGGCTAGATTAAGAACAAATCACTAAAAGGGAATGAAGATTCTTCCTAGTGGGACAAGGAAGATTTATTGCAAGAACTGTCCGGAAACTCAGCTCATACCGAGATACATCTTCAAGTGCCTGTCCATTACCGCAGATACCTTAAAACTCAGCTGGTTACCGCTGATGGATTCACTTCGAGAGATCCTTTACAGTCCGGAAGCACCAAGGCTGGCAGCAGTGGCGCGATACTCCAAAGTGTATACACTTTCAGCACTCCCTTGGCGAAAAATATTTCGCCAAAGGATTTGGCGCTTTTGCCCATAACAATGCTACAAAGTGTATACAGTTTTGACGCTGTTTTGTTTATATATTTACTGTACAGAGATTGAGCTGCATGTGACGATATGGATATTTTAAAAATAGATTTCCGCTCTGTTTTTGATTATTTTGATAATTTCGTTGCGCTATTAAAGAAAAATGCTTAATATCATAAGTTAAATAGAAGAAGAGTCATCGTTTAGTTTGCAGTTATTTTCAGTTGTGTAGCTGCCGTGTGTTTCGCGAATTGGAGTGATTATTTTCTAAGACTTCCAGTATAAAGGGAAATATGGACATTTTCTTTTCTTTTAATTCAATTTTTGAATTAATTGGCCAGCTGGTGTCACTTTTGAAAGTAGAAGTTTAATTTCTTCTTCTGCTTTGAAAGTGTGCACTTGCTAGCCAGAAATTTTACTAATGGATTAATATCACATTTAAAAAAATAAAAAAAAACAGTCAGAGAGCAATAAAGCAATTTCAGATTTGGTAAGCACTGAGTTTTTCTGTCCATTTATATTTATTTCTTATGAATAACTCTGAGCACCTGTGTATTATTTCTAATGTGTTTGTGCATATTATAATAACATTAAACAGTTATACAAACATACATATCTGTTTACATTTAAAGTTTCAATGCTGGTATCCATTCAAAAAATAAAAGTGGTTTCAATCTATTTTATTAATGGGAGATTTTCAAAATAACTGCCTGTTTAATGCTTTATACTTTGAACACATATTCCATTAAAATATATTATATAGGGTAGATGTGCCAGTAATGGACACCCTTAAGGAATTTTTTTAAAATTATTTTATAATTAATAGTTATAATTATTATAGCCCACTTTTTTAAATATTATATTAATCTATCAACATTATTTAATCAATCTCATAGTCTCATTTCCCAATGTGAATCAAAATTTAATTGTAAATAACAGAAATGCATCAAAATTCCAGTAATGGACACCCTCTCTTCCAGTAATGGGACACTCTCTGTTTCAGTAATGGACACCCCACAAAAAATAATAGATAATTGATTTTATGATTGTATTTAAAACCAAAATTTAATGAAAGCATATTAATGAAATAAAATAGTCATTTTCAAATAAATTTAACAATTAGGATATCAATAATTAATAAAATATTTATGAGACTGATTCACTGTTTAAATTAATTATTGTCATTATCAAAAGATCAATATTTTAATTATTTTAGATAGAAGGTTTTAAATACTAAATTTTAAAGAATTATATTTATCAAATTATTAAGTCATTGAGGGGGAGAGGGGAGTTTAGAAGGGTTAGTTTAAAAAAAAAATTAAGTGTCTTGGTGTACAAGTGCATGGAATCATATTTATTTTTATTCTTAACAGTTAAACTTCCTAAAACTGCTTTATATATTACTTTTAGCAATTTGTATAAAATATATCAAATAAATGAAAGTGTAGGTTGAATGTTTTTTGGTACTTTTCGGTTAGCCGGGCGCCACTGATATGTATATATCTATATATACATATATATGTATACATACACACATATATGTATGTGTATATATATGTATATATATATATATATATATATACATGCATATATAAATGTGTGTATGTATAGATATATGTATATATATGTATACATAGATATATAAATTTTACTGGCGCCCGGCTAACCGAAAAGTACCTGTTTTTTATATACTAAATAAAATTATTTCAAAATAAAATATCAGAACTGACATTTGAGACCCGTGATCTGCAGATTTACTACTTTCATTGCTACTTTAAATTTAATATTATAGTGATTTTTTATGTATGTAGTTCTTTTGTCAGAGATGAATAATGAAACATTTAAGACAAAAAATAATAGATTTTTAAGAACTTGTGTGATTTAAAAAATTGTCCTTTTTTAAATAGGGCGAGTTTGAACCCCATGAGCCCCTCATTTTCCCATGCACTTAAAGATTATTCTCTGCTTCCTGATGGGTGTTGATTGCCGCATTATAAAATATGCAAGGTACGGCTTACAAAAAAATAATTTGATAACAATCTTTAAAAAAATTATTAATTACGTGAAATTGATAAAAACAGCTATTTATATAAAAAAATATATTATTACATTCTGGTAAATGAAATTAAAAAATTATATTTGATTACTTAGCTTTTCACTTAAATAAAAAAAAAAAAAAATATGCACTACGGACATTACTGAATTTGCTTTTTCAGTATGTCCATTACTGGAAATTGACTAATTAAGCATTCCAATAATGGACCATGGTCGTAAAACCTGAAAAATAAATGAAATTTTATAAATTGCCATTGGTATGTAAAATTCAAAGTTTTCTATTATTGTCTAAACGAAAACATGAAATTTTTTCAAGAAAATAAAAAATATATGAATTGTTTAAGTGAAGCCAGCTCTTAGCATGTTCATTAAGATTTTCACAGAAAATCTGTGGAACTGTGAAACATTATTTTCTGCTTCCTGATTGGTTTGATTAAGAGTGTCAACAATAACCTAGAATATAAAACAAGCAAAGAGGACAGGAATTATGAAAAAATATATAAAAGGCTAAATTTTTATTGGTTATTTTTTTATAAATCAAAAACTTTGAAAGTGGCCCATTACTGGAAGGGGGTCCATTACTGGCAAAACTACCCTATATATATCCTTTGATATGGTTATAACATAACATAATTACATAATAATATGGTTCATGGTCAGGGTTGGGTTTTTGACGTCAAAAACTGGTTTTTGACATGACAGTGGTAAAAACCGTGTTTTTACCGGTTTATTCCGTCAAAAACCTATGTTTTTTGATTTTCCTCCGATTTATTATGTAAGTGTAGCATACAATACATTTCTATATTGATTTTACCTTGTTGTTCTTGTTATTATTATTATTTACAATTACATTTGTTAAATTTATTTAAAAGAAGAACATTTCCTAAACGGGAAAGATTTAAAAATGCAAGAGTAAAAGGAAAGAACAATATTTGTCATAATCTGCTTCTGCACTAATATGGATTCTACTAACTGCAATGAAAAATAATATTAAATGATATATAATAAAAGGTTATTATAATTATTAAATAACATTCAATATAGATTTTTTTTAATAAAGTACATTGAAATTACTTTAGAGATGCAAAAATGGTGTTATATGGTATGACCAGGGGTCGGAAAAAACTAAATTTTTATTGTAGCTAACTACAACTACAATTACTTTATCAGAAACGTAGTTAATTATAACTACTTGTTCTAAAAATAGCGACTACAAACTACTTTTCAAATGTAGTCACTACTTTCAGATTTTGTCAAAGGATTCAAGGTTCAATCCAAACTGACGACATGGATTAAATAATACTCCGACGACCCTTATCTGCCTGTATACAATTAAATAAGCACAATATAATCAAGGGCATTAAAAAATTTAAAAATACAATATACAAAAAAATGTTTTGTGTTCTAGAAAATTGTAGAAATACAACTCGAAATGCAAACAATAAACAAATCTGCAAATAAAGCAATTCTAAATAACAAGTAACCCGGAATAAAAACATGAAGACCTAATAAATAGTAAATATTCAAATAAGAAAATTTATTTCTTTAGTGGATTAGTATACTTGATTTTAGCAGCAAGTGTCAATAGGGGAAATGTATGACTTCATGCGATTTGTTACTATACACTGCAACTGAGATTTGTCGCTGAAATTTGCAAATTATTGTGCAGAACAAATTTTGCATGAAAAAGAAAGTTTTTGCCACGTGATTTGTAGAATGTCACATTTTTTTCTCCTTAAAGTAGCGTCCATTTTCACTGCAAATTACTGAATTTTTGTATCTCACTACTCGCTACACTACATTGTTCAAAATGTAGCACGCTACATTACAAACTACTAAAGAAAAGCAGCGACTACTGTAGTTTCGCAACTTGTAGCACGCTACTTCCTACCCTTGGGTATGACAATAGATGTTAAGCATGGATTGGCAATGAATAAATTTGAATATTCTTAGATATAATATTTTAAAATGCATATCTTATGTATTTCATAAATGCAATTATGGTGATTTTCATTTGCACTTCAATAAGCAGAATCTTAAAGTTTTGTTTTAAACAGTGTAATAAATTCTACCAAAAATATACACATTTTTTATTATACTACTTATGCGTTACAGAATTTCTTCAAAGAATCTAATTTTTTTAGACTATGCCAAATAACTTAAGATTATTGTAGAGATCTTCTAGCAGAGATGTACACGTATTATTCTAATGCAATTCTTTTTTATTTTTCTTGGGTGGATAAATATACTTTAGAGTCTTTTTGATAATGAATATTTCATGTAAAACAACGTAATATTAAAGATAGAATGAAAAAAAATTTTTAAAACAAACTACTAAAAAATGGGTTTTTGACAGTTTTTGACAAAGAGGTTTTTGACATGACGGTAAAAACCATGGTTAAAACCGGTAAAAACCGTCATGCGTCAAAAACTTGCCAACCCTGTTCATGGTTTGATATGGTTATAACATAACATAACACAATATATCACGCTATGTATAATAAAATGTATTAATTTACGGTTTACGTGTAATTTGCTAACTACAGTAATCTAACACTCAAATACTTAAATGCATATAAATGCATTTAAGTATTTGAGTGTTAGATTACTGTAGTTAGCAAATTACAGAAATTTAAAATTAAAACATCGATTTACCAAAGTTTTTTATAAATCTTTTTGACTAGTTTAAATATATAAAAATACAAATATTTCTTCTAATATATATTTATATAATAGTTTAAAATTAATATTAATGTCTTTTCTATAGTCTTTAGACATCTCATGAGTATTATAATTATTTTACAAAACCTTTTGTATCTGTAATTGAAAATAAAGCTAGAGGAAGCTGTATTGTTCAGGGGTCGATGCAGGTTTTTTTTTGTGAAAAGTAAAGGTTATTTTTGTGAAATTTATTATATTTTTTTGAAAAATAACCTTTTACAACGAAAGTTGAAATCCAGTTAATCAAATTCGAACAAAGCATTTATAAATAAAAACTTTTTTAAATCCTTTTGCTGAAGTTTTCCGCTCTGGTGAACTTGTTTGTTTACAAATTACACATTTTAAAACATCACAAAATAATAAATAATAAATAGTAAGTTTTTATGGAATAGAATTTTGTGAAGAGTCCCATTTTATCAAATTGATTTTTGTGAAGGGGTCCATTTTATCAAATTGATTTTTGTGAAGGGGCCCATTTTATTAAATAGATTTTTGTGAAGGGGCCCTAAACAGGCCCCAAATTTTTCATGG